>JAGWEN010000028.1:1800000-2051674 GCA_018703685.1 Orius laevigatus
AAAAAGTGAGAAAACAGGGTGGCTGCTTACAACCCACCTGAACCTGGAAAATAAGGGAAATTTCAGGTGAAAAGGAAAACCATCTTCTCTCATCAGATTTAGTTATTGGGTGTTTTTTCGATAGGATTTTTTAATCTACTTAGGATTTTTTCAAATCTACAATCGTATTGCATATTTGTTTGTGTTCAAGTACCAGGTCTTCTATTAAAGTAAAACTATAAAGATGAATAAATAATTACCAGTTCTGCGCCTAGGCTCGCTTGAATGATGCCAAATATAAGTATCAATCTCTTCATTTTTCTTCATTCACTGTTTTCAAAAGAATGATTCCACTTGTGTAAGTAGTTTCAATTGGGGACCTCCGTGGTGTAGTGGATAAGGACTTGGGCCCCTTGTGAAAATCTGTATTGATTAACACAATGAAAATCAATTTATCTTACGTCAAAGGGCAATGCGATTTAGTCAACTTGGCATTTTTTTATTATCTCGCAGCTTCTAAGCGATAAAATTTGTCTGTAACGAAGAAGATTTGACTAACATATAATTAATTGCAATTTTAGAAAAAAATAAATCCTACTTTCGTTTGGGAAAACTGACAACTGATAAGCCAACGTTAAAGTTTTTATTTTATTTTAGCGGATTTTCAAAGGACGAACAAAACAAATTAAAAAGAAACATGTTTAAGAATTGTTTTTTATTTAATGATTTATTACATCCACTAATAAAATAATTTTTACTAACTTTCTACTCATTGATTGGTTGCTCTTTTTAGTCGAAAACGGTTTTACATTTGATCCGCTGATAAAATGTTTAGTTATTTGTCTTGGTAGTCGGTTGTGAATTTTGTGTTGTTGTTTCTTGAATTAGGTTTTGTACAGAAGTTGCTGTGCCTAACTCAATCGGCGCGAAGTCATATTTATCCAAAAGATTAAAACATGCGGTTTCATGCCATAGCGTCATACTTTGTACGCAGCATAAATATTCTTTTTTCTTCTCATTCAAAGCCTTTTGATACTGATATTTGAATTTTCGTATGTCGTCCGAGACCGTTTCAAGTATTGACATGATTTCGTTCAAGTTCGGTTTGATGGCTGCGATTTTTGATTTGTATTTTGTCGTACCTTCAAGTGTCCAACTCTTCACGTTCTCTTTGCAATTTTCTTGGTCTTTCACGTCGCAAGATTTTAAACGTAAAGTGATTATGTTTTTCATGCTTTTTAAAAGCGGCGTGAGGTCTTTTAACGTTTGGTTTTGATGATTTGACAAATCGTCTATGGGCTTGGCAATGTTAAGTATTGCGTATTTGTAAAACTGTTCGATTTCATTTTGCACGGTTTTGTTAAATATGTATAGATCACACTTTTCTAGCCTAATATTATTATTGTTAGATGTTGGACATGAATGGAAATAATGACCACCAATATAACAGTCACTGCGAGACTGGTGGTCCATTTGTTGTCCATTTGTCCATTTGTTCCATAATTTATTGAAAAAGCTTAAGTCGTCCTCGCCATCTTCATCCTCATGTATAAGCTTCTTTGTCGTTTTCCTCATCATTTCTTCGATCTTAATCCACCTCTCTTGCATTTTTGCGACTTCTAGAAGGAGTTCGTTTACTGGTTTATAGATCGCGTAGTTTTCCATTTCTACCATATCCGTTAGTAATTCATCACCCTTTTCTCCCTCTCTTTTGACTCGCTCCTTCAAAACCTAATTTAAAAAAAAAGAACTAATTACTTTTTGGATTAAACTGGTGCCAGATTATGCGTCTTCAATTCCCCTTCTTTAAAAAATTAAAGTCTACTTGTGTATTATCCCATAAGGCTCAAATGGATCACAAGGTACTTATGATACAAAACAATTTGCCTTTAATTTTTATCAAATTTACCTGTTTTGCGCTGTAGGTGGCCTCGATGAAAAACAATGTAAAATAACATATTATCTTGAGGGACATATTTGAATCGCTGCTCTTTGTCGAATGGTGTCAAAATAATTCTGTTCTTATATCTTTATCTCGTAATGTCAAAGGCCAAGTTTAAAATATTTGATAAAATAAAAAAATGTTAAATTTATCTAAGTGTGTTTCGCCCTTCAAGTTAAAAATCCGCTAAACATGGAATTCCGATTGTTTTGGAATTCAAAGGTATTAAAGCATAATAGGTACTCGTTTTAGGTAAATTTATTTATTCATAAAAAATGGGGGTTCCACTAATCAGCTATATTGAATTGTAATTTTGTGTTGCTGTTTCATAGATAGCAACTTAAGAAGTTTCTGCACCAAACTTGATGGGTGTGGAATCATTTTTATCCAGGAGAGTCAAACAAGCAGATCCATTCGACAACATTGCATTTTGCTGACAGCATAAGTAATTTATTTTCTTCTGATTTAACATTTTGAAATAGTCGTATTTGAATTTTCTCACGTTGTCCCACACGGTTTCGACAGTCGTTATGATTTCGTTTAAAACCGGATTTAAGTTTGCGATTCTCGATTTGTATCTTATGGTACCTTCAAGTGTCCATTTTTTTATGTTTTCTTTACATGTTTCTTTTTCTTTTATGTCGCAAGATTTTAAACGCAAGGTGATGACGTCTTTCATGATGTTTATAAGTGGAATGAGGTCTTTTAATGTTTGATTTTGATGCTTTGAAAAATCGTCTAAGGGCTTGGCGATGTTCAGTATGGCGTATTCGTAAAATCTTTTGATATGATTTTGTTCTGTTAAATTGAAAATGTGTGGTTCGCACTTATCATCTCGGAAGTCATCAACCAATAAACTTCGACAGCCATATTCGTCACAGACCTCCCTAGCTCTTTCATTCGCTTTTGTCCAGTCTTTCCACAAGTCATCAAACATTCTTTCGTCGCTGTCACTGATTTTAAGCTTGTTTTTCGATTTCATCATCATTTCGTCGACGTTGGTCCAGCTCTCTTGCATTTTTTTGACGTCATCAAGGAGCTCGTTCACCGGTTTGTAGATATCGCTGTTTTCGGTTTCCACCATGTTGTTTAGTAGTTCATCGCTTTCTCCGCCGTCTCTTTTCACTCGCTCCTTCCATATCCAGTCCTAAATAAAAAGTCAGTTAATATTTTTGTATCGCTTATTGCAGAGGTTCCTAAACTTTTTCACAGTGCGCCCCCCTTTTAAACAAATGAAAACCCTTGCGCCCCTCCCTCCTCCCCAAATGTTCTGAATGTTGACTTTGAGGTTTTTGAAGGAAATTTGGGTTTTAAAATGTCGATTTTGAGGTTTTTAACAAAAGAAATCGCACTTAAAACGTCGATTTTGAGATTTTTTGACAAAAAAAATTGGCTCTTATTACCATGATTTGGGGGTTTTTGACGAAAAATTGTCAATTTAAATTTGATTTTGAGGTTCTTTGACGAAAATTAGGCATTTATAAATGTTGATTTTGAGGTTTTTTGACGAAAATCAGGCTTCATAAATCTTGATTTTGAGGTTTTTTTGACGAAAATTAGGCTTCGTAAATGTTGATTTCGAGGTTTTTTTTTTACTTAAAATTGGGCTTTGCAAATGTTGATTTTGAGGTTTTTCACGAAAATTTGGCTTTTTAAATGTTGATTTTAAGGTTTTTTGACGAAAATTAGGCTTCATAAATGTCGATATTGAGGTTTTTCACGAATTTTTGGGTATATTTGCGGAAAATCTGGCGAGCTTGCCAACGCCCTCCCTGTACATATAGTATACCTGTTCAGCACTGTAGATAGCCTCAATCAAAAGCAATGTAAAAAAACTTAATATCCTTAGGGACATATTTGAATCCCTCCTGATTATGGAATGGTGTTAAAACTATTTAATTCCATTCTTAAATTTTTATCGTGCAATGTTAAAGGCCAAGTTTAAAAAAATAATCCATCCACTATAAAGATAATTTTTTTAGTAAAACAATTAAATGGAAATAAAGTAATCTGGCGAAATCTATATATGCAATACGTATGATAGGAAAAACAGTCAAAATTTGAAGCTTGGTCTTCAGGAACTTTTTTGCCTTTGATAGATGATTTTAGCGGATTTCAGGAGGAAAGCAGGCTATTTTTTATCTTTTTGATTTGTTTCAGGTGATCTCGACGTATTGCCGCGGTCGAAAACATACGAAACCGCTTTCTCACGTAATTATGGATATGTATTCCCAGACTGTCGGGCAAGTAAGTGTACCTCTATTTAAATAACAAATTTCCATCCACTCCCCACCCTCCCCATCCCTCGGCCGACCCTTTTTCTCCTGATAATTCAACACGAGGGTTCTTTCCTATTAAATCTTTGTTAATTAAACCACTTTAAACCGACCTTCTTACGCCTTTTGTTTTTGACTTGTTTCAAAATTTAAAACTTCATCCCCAGAAATACGTTTTTTATGTTTATAACTAATTTGAACGTTCACAAAATATTATTTTTAACTTTTTTTCTTTACAGGTTTGCAATGAAAAAAGTCCTGTTCAAATCATGAAATCATCTACGCCCAAAATGATTCAAAATGACATCAATTCATCTCAAGAAAAATCAATAAGGTACCAAATTATTCATTCCAACTTGTTATTTTCTAGCAATAATTTAATTTTTGTTTTTCAGTTTGGGACCTAGGTTTTATTCGCAGCCTTTGAACGGGACGAAATATTGCGGTCCGAATACATTGATAGGGCCTGAATTCATAATTAGGGCTTCAAATCCGACTGCCCTAATTCATCTGGGCGATATCAAGGTAATGACAGTATTAAATTTTTACTAACTTTTTTTTGGACAACCTTTTCTTTATGAAAGGTTAAAAAGGGTTGAGAGGTGCTTACCTATTTTTTTCCAGTGTACAAACAGGAAAAAAGTTCTGGTTATTCTTCTCAATGGGCAGACACTCGAAATCTCATGTGACCCAACAAGCATAACGTTTGCAGACATTTTCCAGGTATGTAGAAAAATATGTATTATTTAAATGTGAAGATATTAGATAATATTATCTTCATTTCATCTTTCATAGTCATATTATCATCTTTCATCTATTGATAGTGATAGATATTATTTAAATTTGTTTTTAAGGTTGTGACGACACGAGAGGGACTCGACAACTGTGTCACCCTCGGCCTGGCATGTTTAGTTTCGGACGATTTCGTTTTTCCTCCGGCAGAATTCAAGGTGGCGAAAGTCGCAACCGGAAATTGGGCGAAGCCTCGGCTTCAGTCGCCCCCTTTCGTCGTCTATCTTCGCTTTCGCCTTTATCTTCCATCGCTGCGAGGGACGCGATCGTGGAAATGGAAGCATCTTTTATATCTCCAGCTCAGGCGAAGCCTTTTAGATCGTCAACTCAGAGCTGAGAAGCAACAACTTCTAGCATTGGCCGGTTTAGCCCTTCAAGCTGAATTCGGCGACTATTCCCCACCGGTAATTTCTCCCATCAAAAATTTCAAATCATAATTTTCATTTTAGGCCATAGGAGAAAAATATTTTATATTAGAACATTACTTACCAGAAGGTGAAGGATCAGAAATCGAACTTGAAACACTCCACCGGCAGAGAACAGGCTTAGATCCAGGACGTGCCGAAGAAATGTTTATTTCCTTAGCAATGACTTTGACTGAATATGGAACTCATTTTTTATCTGCCCAGCTAGTAAACAAAGACAGCTCCTCCGACATGTACGTCGGTGTCAACTCAAAAGGCGTCGTACTTTGCTACAAAAGAGAATTCGCCCCAAACTCAGTCAGGAGCAACCACTTCTCATTTAACTGGCCGGATATCAAAAAACTCTCGTATTCCAAACATATTTTCGAGATCATCACATCAAATTCGAAACACAAACTAAAATTAGAATCTAACAAGTAAGATTTAACACTTTTACCTTTAAAAGCCCATAACTTCTTCTATTTGTGACTGATTTTATCAATATTTGTACCATTGGAAACCTTTTATAAAGAGCTTTCTATCATGAATCAACTCAATCGGTCAAAATTTGTGGAAGTTTCGGACATTTCAGAAATAAAATCTTGCTCAAAACGTATATTTTTTTCAGGAGCTTATTTTTGTTCAGAATGTCTTGGCTTCATCACAAATTTTTTATGAAACTTACCAATGAGTATACCACCCTTCAGAGCCTCGCTGAAGGTAACTTCAAAATATTAATTCAAGATCTTATATAAAACTTAATTTTAGAATTTAGTCAAAAAGGGAAGGAATACAGCAAAAGCGTGCTTCATGTCTCGCCTGACAACAAAAGGACCGAATTGGGTGCTTTGCGAAGAGCGGCCAGCCTTTTGAGTCCCGACAGAGTAATTTTTCGAGGAAAATCAGCCTCAAATTGCGGGTAAATTTGCTTTTCAGGATTCCAAAAATTGATTTTTATTCCTTTTTTTATTGAAGGAGGGCAAATCGAAGTGAAAGTTGCCGAGAAATTAAAACATCGACCCCACAATCCGATAGAACTCCCTTGCTTGGCAGTCCGAAAACTCCAATTTCGTCTAAAGGTAAAGAAAAATTGCGATTCTTGAAAATAAAAAATATTCTTTTAGACGAAGTTTCTTCACGAAATGCAAGAAGAAGAGTTTTGATGGGTACAAGAGCAATTTGCAACAACTCACAAGATGTTAACCTCTCGCCACATGAAGAGAAATCACCTTCTCCTTTACCAGAAGTTTACGTCTTAAGTATGTAATGTATTATACATTAGGATTATTCACAATTTTTGTTTTAGATACCAATATAAAATCAGAAGATGATAAATTTGTTGCCGATTTGACGGATACGATAAGTGAGTCGCTAGCGGAGAAATTTAACAAAGATGAATTTCTTAATGATCGATATGTGACGACGGTGATTCTAAAAAGAGGATCTGATGGAAATCTTGGGTTGAAAGTTGTGGAAGGAAGGGATGGCCATGCGTACATAATATCGACTGTGAAAGGAACGCCAGCTTATGAGTCGAATCTGATCCATTCCGGCGATCAAATCCAAGCTGTCGACAAAAGCGACGTCCTCGGCCTTTCTTACACCCAAGTCCTTCATAAAATCCTCACTTCTGGAGACTCCATCGAGCTTGTCTTGTCCAAATTGAACAACGCCCGACACACCCCTCCGGCCAAGAAAAGCCTCAACTTCAGCAAAGTTACCGACTCTACAGGTATCTTATAGAATTTAAATTCTTTATTTTTATATCATTTTCAGGCTTCGACCTAATGAGCGTACTCCAAAAACCGATTGAAGAATCCTATTTTAATAATATTCGATACCAAATTGCGACTGAATCTGAAGAAAACATGATAGTTACCGAGTTACCACGGCCACTTTCCTATCTCTAATTTAAAGGTGAGGACAAAATATAACAACTCACCACCTCCATTTAGTCCAGTCAATCTAAGCCTGGGAGTGGAAAAATTGCCAATATCTCGAAAACCGTAGGTCGTACGCGAAATAATTTTAGTACAAAATTAAAGATTATTGAATTTGCTACAATTTTGAGGTAATACGATTTTTTGTAGGACCAAACGTGTCTGAGCTACGAGGTAGAAAAAAACAGGGTTTTCTATTTTGACCTCTGAAGGAGGGAAGACGTCATCTAATCAAAAAAGTGTACTTAATAAAAGTTGTAGAGAATTTAATTACCTTGTAAGAACAACTCTCAAAAAGCAATTAACGATCAATAGGCAGGGGTGGGGGTAAATTTCAAAAACAATTTCATTCAAAAAATTTTATAAAAACAAAATTAAAGCTTATAAATTTGCTACAAATTTGATCTACTAAGATTTTTTTGTAGGGCTAAAAGTTTCTGAGCTACAAAAAAGCGGGATTTTTGAGTTTTTCATATGAAAAAAGTCAGATTTTAGAAAAGTTGGAAAAAAGCGGGGAAGGCGCATTGTAGCAAATTGAATACTCTATAATTTTGTACTAAAAATTATTTCGCCTATGACCTATGGTTTTCAAGATATTGGCAAAAAAACGGAAAAAAACCAACAAAAACCTTAAAAACACTCCTGACGTCTTTCGGTTCGGGACTTTTTTGTGGTGAATTAGGGGACAACCCCTACACATTTCCATAGAGAAACAAAATACCATTTTTTTCTTTTATCTGCCCTTTTCGGGCTTTGATTGGACTAATTCTGGTGATTTAGGTTGAAATTATCGGGCCAGTCTGCCCCTGAACTATAATTTTTATCGTAACGAAGGCTTCAAAAACTTTATTGAGTCTTCTTTTGTGTTATAAGAAAGAATTATGTAATATTTTTATATAAAAAGAATTTTTATGCAATACTTGAGAGTGTTAGTGGGGTTGCCCATGTATGGTTTCAGTTCTAATAGTCCCTTAGTTCGCAATACTTGAATCAATAACGTTGAAATTTCTCTTAAAATGAGTATGTGGATTTTAAAGCTTCAATAAATCAATAATTTTCAGGCAGCGGAGATCTTCGACCGGTTCCTGTCCCAAGAAGAAAAAAAAGTGTAAAAAGTGTTATTTTTGACGTAGATGTGTCCCAAAGTGAAGAGTCGAGTGGGATTTATAATAGTGAGTCCAGTTTAAACGATATAAACAATAAAACACCATCAGATAATAACGATGTGCCTAATTTACGGGAAGCAAACCTTATGAATAAACATATTAAAATGATGCAAGTCGGCGAAAAATTAGAGTTAGATATAGTCGGACGCTTTACAAATAGTTTATATAAGTCTAGTGATAGCCTCGACAATAACTGTTTATTAAACGACTCTTTTGGCGAAGTGATCGACAGATTCGAGGCTCATACCGTCTCAAGGAAGAAAAGCGACTTTATATATGAGAGTAAAGTTCGGAATCGATCATTTGTCGGTTATTACAGCGAGTATTTCGATGTCGGAAGGGACGACATGTTTCGCGCTGAAAGGTGCATCGCCGAGGAACTAGAAAGTTTGAGCGATAAAAGCGTCGGGAAGCTGATCGACTATTTTGAATCCGGCGTGAAGTCCGAGGAGAAAACGAATGTCGACGTTTTCCAGGAGATCGAGATGATTCGAGAAAAAGAGAAAAACCATCGCGAGGCCTTCAGTGAGGACATCATTCCTCCTCCCGACGGTTTTCAGTCTGCATCTCCTCTAAAAGGTACTTAAATCGAATTTTTGAGTCTTTCTAATATTTTTTTCTACCTACTGCAGAGTTGGAGAAATTCATCCCTGAAGAGGTAAAGTACTTGAGAAACAAAATTTCATTTTCTAAATGTTTGAATCAATTTTTTTAGGTTCAAGACTTCGAGGGAGATGAATCACTAAATGAAGGTTCGTTAATATTCTTAGTAAAGCACAGAAGCGTTTTTTTGACACCTGCAGGGAATTTGTAAAAGTAGAGAAAAGTAGGGGTTTTGTGTAAAAATTTGTTTTTACTTTTTAACCTTTTTGTTTTGTCAAAAACTCCCAAATTATCTCATTTTTTTTAATAAAAAAGCTAAGTTTTGTGTTTGAATCCCAAAATTTAACGTCAGAAAAGCCAATTTTTATCGAAAATCCCTTTTATTGTCAAAACTCCCGAATTCCCACCCAATTCCTAACCCTAAACCATCTCCCCTAAAAATATTTTTTCATTTTTGTTAAAAGTTCCACATCGAATAGACATATTTTTGTAAAAAACTACCCTAATTCCACATCCCTAATGACAATTTCCATCTAAAAGCCCCTAATATCTCCCTACCCCGTCAAAACCCTCAAATTCCAATGTTAAATGTCAATTTTTGTCTAAAACCCCCTTCAAAACCCTCAAATTCCGCATCTAAGATTCCAATTTTGGCTCTCCACAAAAAAGCCCATTTATATCAAAAAACCACAAAATTTAAATAGTCAATTTTTTGTCTAAATATGCCCAAGTTCCTAATCCTAGATGGCATTTTTTGTCTAAAATTCACTAAAAACTTCATTTATTCAATCCCCTCCCTTTCCCCCTCAATTTCCACTTCAAAAAGCCCTATTTTTTTTCAACGATTTCCTTAATTAAACGTCAAAATTATCAAAACCCTACTGCATCAAAAATTCCTGAAAAAAAGAATCGGGGAATTCAAAAATCTTACATTGTTAGCCACTCGATTTTTCCTGTGTCAAAACTACGCTGAAACCTTTTAACTATCACGTACAACTCCTCATATTCTCCTTTTATTTCGCAGAACCTTTTTGGACATCCGGATTCGATCTAGAAGTACCGCTTATGACTAAAGATGTTATTTTTCCCATCGAAAAGATAATCTTATCTGTTTTAAAACAAATGAGGGTCTTTTCTGTATCATAAAAAAATCCTTTGTATCATAAGAAAGTTATAATTTGTGATAAAATTTTTTCTGTAAATCGCTTTAAATTGTGTTAGCTTTTTGTTCATTATTTTCATCTTTAGTTTGGCTTTATTTTGTTTAGTTCGCTTATGTCTCGCTTTTATATTTTGCTATTTGTATATGAAGGTGCATTTATTAGTAAATAAGCGATTATTATTGTACATTAAATATTATATGGGGGGAAAAGTGGGGGGGGAAATGTATACATAATCATTATAGAAATGAATGAATTATTATATGAATTTATAAAATAAGAAGACTGCACTTATTATGGTTATAAAAAAAAATAAATAAAACGAATAGTTTAGAATGTGTATTTGTGTTTAGACAGAAAAAAAAAAGATAAATAAAGTTATTTTATAGTCCTATAAAAGGCATAGCGAGTAGGAAATGATAAAAATACAATAAAAATGTGTTCTTTATGGTTTTTTAATGTCTACAATTACGCCGATCCTGGTTCTCGAATCATTTTATTGCTCCATTAATTTGAAAGGATTTCAGTTTGCTGGTCTGAGACAAGAAAAGATGTTCACTTCCAAGAAAGAAAAAGATATATATATATATATATATATATATTTATTTTTTAAATACGTATTTGGACCGTTTTAGACTGGTTTGGACCCTTTTCCATGCGGTTTGGACAACTTCCGAGAAAAAGTTTTTTTTTTCTTCTCTAATAAATAGTTACCACTTTTTAGGATTTTTATTGAAAGAGCAAGAGAAGATTTTCTAGTCCTTAGGTAAACCGTATATTATTCTTTGTTGTGTTGAACATGTTTTTAAAAGATATATGATATGCCTTGGAAAATGGAGGTCTTAAAATATAACTTATGCCTGTGACACGTTTTTTCGTAGGGTTGAAAAAAAGTATCTTCCCGTCCCTTTCAAAGTTTCCATTAGGGGAAGCCATCACTTAGATATCAACAGCGCATCAGTCATCCTTTAAAAAATAAAAGCCTCCCATTATTCACTCCCTAGTTAAAGCACACAAAAATCGATTTTTTTTTCTGAAGAAGCCGCGCTATCTCCACCGATGTCATCATGTACTCAAACATGCTCCCCTGTCCGCTCATTTTCCCATTAATTTCCGTAAAGGCGTCTTTTTGACGCGTAGACGTTCTAGATGACCTGGTTTGTCGAGATAAGATTTGAGATTTCCCGAAAATCCCGAAGAAACGCTGGAGAGGAGCCAAATAAGTTAAGTCTAGTTTTTGCCAAATTCCATAGTTCCTGTACCACACCCTATTATTAGGAACTTTTGTGACCGTCATCTTTATTTCGACGAATTGGCTCGGTTTTGGATTTCGAGTTCTAAATAATGAACACTTTTCCAAAATTTGAAACTCGGTACAAGTAAAAGTGAGGTTTTAATGAGGCGATAAGTAGGGCTCATTAGCAGATATGTATGTTTAGACACGTGCCCTTTGGCAGGAATCCACGATAGGGTAATGTCTGTCGCTTTGGAATTCAGGGTGGGAGAATGGAAGAAACGTATTCTTAGAATCAGTCTCGTGCGGTATGGGTGATTGCGAAGTTCTACGTTTGAGCCTCCGGAGGCCTAAACGTTGCGCGTGGAAACTGACGACGTCCGCGTCATCGCCTTCGGTCGCCATACCCAAAATCGAGCTCGTCGATCATAAAGGGCGCCTTCTCTTCGCCACCCAAAGCATGAGGGTCGACGAAAATGTAAGGCCGAGAAGGAAACGGCGTAAAAGAAGCACCCTAAAAGAAGGTAGGTTGGAGGGGTGGCCCTGAAAAGGGCTGCGACGTCTTTCGTTGGCCCTGAAAAGGGACACGAATTTGATGCTAAATTCAAGCTTCTCTAACTAGAGAAATCTTTTTCGCTTTTTATAACCAACCACATGATTAGATGACCAATTGAGTAGGTTTTATAAACGAGATGGACGAAAAGCAAGACAAGCTCGAAACATTAAATCCTCGCGATTCTGCCGATTTCGTCGCCAAAATGTCATCGAATGTTTTCATCGATCAAAGGCAAATTCCCGAATTCGCTGAGCAACTCTACAGAGCGCTTGTGAATAGAGAACTCCGCGTTGTTGGTGTGCATGAACATGAGACTTTTCCTGGTGGGCTTAGTGAAAAAGAGAAAGTCAATTTTCTTTTTGTTTTGGACTGCATTAACTTTTGTTTTTGGTCAAAACTGACCGAAGAGAGATGGACTGTACGTTTTGAGGGTAAAACCTACTCCGGCTTTTACGCCTTGAGTGCTGCATTGTCCAAAGCGTTACTCGACGGCGTTAAAATTTACGATCCCAAAGTCTACGCTAATCTTACGATGGACGCCGTCCTTAAACTCCTACGAGGGGAGAACAAACGTGACATCAACTTGGCCGGACATCGTCTCAAATGTCTTCAAGAAGCAGGAAACACTTTGATCCACAAATTCAACTCTGATTTTACTAACTGTATCTTAAGTGCGGACAAATCAGCGGAAAAACTTGTCGAAATTTTGACGCAGAATTTTTCATGTTTTAACGACACTGCTGTTTATTACGACAAAAAGATCTCTTTTCATAAAAAAGCTCAGATTCTCGTTTCGCATTTGTGGTCATTGTACTATGGCAAAGGTATAAGCCATTTCGACGACATCGACGTCATCACGATGTGCCCCGATTATCGGATTCCTCAAGTCCTGTTACATTTCGGCCTCATCAAATACAGCAAAAAACTGTTAAAAAAGCTAATGAGCTTCTCAGTTTTGGCCAACGGGTCTAAAGAGGAAGTCGAAATTCGTGGCTGCTCAGTCAAAGTTGTCGAATTAGTTCTGGAACATTTAAGAAGACTTATCGAGGAAAGGAAATCCACTTACGACTGCAATTCGATCATTATCGACAAATATCTGTGGTCTTATAGAAAAAAAGAAGAAAAAAATTTGAGCCACATACCATACCACAGGACCTATTCCATCCATTACTAATTTTTTCAATAAAATGTAGACAAAAAGAGGGCAAATAATTTCGTTTTAAATTAGCAATAATCAACAAGCGTTCGACACACCTGCTGTTAATTCGGAGTTGGGAACTCAGGAAAGTTGAGAATGCGGCTTTTTGAAAATTCACGAGCCGTTTGTTTGTTTAGTGAGCCCTCCGGGGTGGTCGCCGTAGCGAAAGAGGATAAAGTGTCCGGCTTAACCGACTGTAAACGGTTTAGGGGGAGCCTAAAATCTCCCCGCCGTTTTAAACTCCGAATTTCAGAGTGACGCAAACGACGAGTCTAATACGGGCCTATACTGCCTATCACGACGTACTTGAATTTCCCGTTTTATTGATACCTTTGCCAACATTGTTTGGCCCCATGACAGGAGCGTATAATTTTTTTTATCAAAGTCAACAAAGGCATTTTTTTTATTATGCTCGCTGTTCTAAAAATAAACTTTGGTTTTGTTTCAATTTCATTCAGATTTAAGGACAGGCCCACAGTGGGTCAGAACTGGATTTTTTAAAATCTGCTACTTCTGAAGTTTTATACATACATAGCTTAAGATAAGCCCGAGGGCCCTAGGGTCGCCGCCAGCCCTGGAGGCGGCGTCGGTGGCGGCGGAATCGACGTTGTCCGACATGATAAGATGGTCCAGGCAATGGAGACGGGCTTTTTCACCCTCTTACTTTTCCCACTTTCACTTTTAAACTGAAAGATCAACCAAGAAAGATCCAAGATCACCAAAACAGATCAAAGCGACTCGCACGGAAGCCCACGTGTGTTCCGTAAGGCTTAATCAACAACAATGGCGCTTCTCCCTTCGCCAATCGGCTAGCCGAGCGTACCCCCGGCTTCGCCCTTCCCAACGGCCGACCTTTTCTCTTATCACTCTTGGGATACTCTCACTTTTGGGAAAAGTAAGAGTGCAAGCAAATGACGACACGAAAGTACATGTTTCCCGTCCATTCGACCGACGACATGCGGTCACACCACGGCATATACATACCCGAAAAAATAAGGACCGTTAGTGGAAATTCGGGTTTTTACATGTTAGTGTTAAAAATTTGTTATTTAATAGTGCCAAATAGGGGTGTGGGGGACCATTTTGTACTCGGTATGTTATTTGGTTGATAGGTGGTTTATATTCATAAGTTAGGATGTTTTGTAGTGGCGTCTGCTTGAAACGGTTCCAAAACCCTCGGAAGGCATACGCCAGTTACGTTTCCGCCTGTCGATCCTCGGATATAATAATTAAAGATTTTGGCTTCCTTCCAAAAATTTCGCGATCGGAAGAAAGCGATGGTGAAAATCGACTCGTAAACGAAGTGTGAAAGGCGTCGTAATCTATTTTAAGGCGAAGAAAAGAGAGGGATCTGACTCAATGAAATGCTGGTACGCCGTTTAGTGGTGGCGTGTATATTTCTGTAACGTCGTCACGGCATGATTCACGTGTTTGGACTTTGAGTCCGTTTCGAATTTTTTGATCGCTATCGTACCAGTCTCGCGACTTCTAGTATTTACCGTTCGGTCACGTCAGCCATTAAAAAATTGACGTTCGATAAACGCCGATGCAGAGAAATCCGCTAAAAAAGTCACTGGAAAACCTAACAATGTTTTCCGCTGCATATCCTAAGGGCTTTTGTTGAAAAAAGTTATCGTTTCCGGCATATGAACGGTTTGCCTGACGGGTCGCAATTACGGAAGTTCGCGAGAGTCCTCCGGCTCATCTAAATGAGAATTGTCTCTGAGGCCAAACAATAGAAACGGCAGACATCTCCCCCGGGACGATAAACGGATTACAAGCCGTCCCTTTGTAATTTAGTTATCCCCGACCTGGGACCTCGATCCTCAAAGAAAAACAACAAAAAGAAGACACAATTTCCTCAATTTTGTTGCAATTCAGAGAATTAATAAACATTAAAATCTCTGTTATTTATTAAAAAGTTTTTTCCTCCCTTTCTACATGTTTTTCGTGCCTTAAGAAGGGGAGGATGACATAAATCATAGCCTGTCGGATTCCCCTTTTTCTCCGAAAGACTTGAGATAGTCTTTTAAGGAAATGGTCCGCCTGTCAAGTTCGAAAATGCTTCAATACAACGGCCCGATAAGAGCCGAACAAGCTCATACACCCCCCTCGCCTATTCTGTTTTTCTATTACATCCTACCTTTAAAAGTATTGATGTTTCCCCACTTTTCATTGAAATATTCCCTAACGAGAATTCGGCGGAAAAAAACACAGATGCAGACAAAATGGAAAAATATGAACTTGTCGATATGAAAAAAGAAACATTTGAAGCACCTGCTACTCCTGAAGAGAGGAGGGCGTAAAAAAATCCTTGTAAACCATCCGTTTCGATCAACCTGTCAAAACTGTTCGATCCCACCTACTTCAATTCGAGGAGATGAAAATTGGTTTTGTCGAAAGCCACGAGCTCCCAAACAAAACAGAAAAAAAGTCTTTCCTAATATTCATAACCGAAAGTTCATTTTTTGGGGGGACGAAATCGATCGCACCAGATAGATTGAACCACGATTATCTGCCAGAATTTTGACCTGACGAAAATAAGTATAGAACTAAACCCCCCTTAAATTTTACCAAGCAATAGATTGGCATCAATAAATTTTGGATACCACGTACAGGGTGCTCCAGAACAACCCTAACTTCGTTATTTTGAGTGCGAAACCTATGTTTTAATGATTGAAATCGATTTTACTCTTTATTTCCAGTAACGTTTACTTAAAACACTTTTTTGATAGGACCAAACGTTCTGGAGTTAAGGGCCACTCAACATGGACCAGCAATTCGTTACGCCGAAACGATTGGTCCTATCAAAAAAGGGTTCTATGTAAACGTTACGGGAAATCAAGCGTAGAATCGATTTCTATCATTAAAACATAGGGTTCGTACTCGAAGTAACGAAGTTAAGGCTGTTCTGGAGCACCCTGTATGTCTTATCCAGAAGAAATTGACTCCAATCGATTCCTCGCTAAAATCTAAGGTGGGTTTACTTCGATACTCTTTTTCATGAGGTCAAAATTCTGGCAGCAAATTGGCTGGTTCAGTGTAGCTTCATGCAATTTTGGAGATAAGAAATGTCTGAAGGGTACTGGGTAATCACGACGTAGTTTATAAATAAATAGAAGCCTTAATTTTATTTGTTTTGAATAAAGCTGAGTAATAACTCATATACAAGTAGGTATGTATGAGTTTTTTTAAATCGCTAATTATACGTGTGGTAGAGTGGGAATTAAGCGTTGGATAACCTAATTAAGAATAACAGCTCCACGTTTGAAAAGGGGGGGGGGACTAGAGGGCGTACCTATTCGGGACATTCATGAATAATTCCCTCTGTCGAGTGTAGGATAGGATTTCATTAAAAGCTTGTAAAGGGGGTCAGGAATAGAGAAAATCTCGTGGAATTAATTTCAAGGAGGGTCCCGCCAAGGAGGGGGGAGTAGAGAATGGCATATCTTTCAAGCGAAGCGTTAATGAATAATAAAATGAAAACAATCAATAAAAATATAAAACAATTTGTAATAATTTTAACATTTTAGAAGTGTCTCTGGGGAGGTATTGTGATTACGACGGAAGACCTATTATGTCTCTTCGACCGCGACACTAGACGCCATGAATGGATCTTTTGTGCTCCATTGCTCATTATCTAAACAAGGAGATGTTTATCCTTTCAAAAGGAAACGAATGAGCGTCCTATTGATCTGAAGCCAAAATGATCATCAACGCCTGTCAATAAACCAAGAATAGGCTAAACCATCATGACCTCAATGATGTGCGGAAGTGAAGATTTCCTAGGCAAAATCCTTTTTTAATTTTTAGCATGGAGTCAGATTAGAGCAGTGGTTCCCAAACTGGGAGGCGTAAGCTGTCCTGGGGGTGGGGTGCGTGGGCAGGCTCAAGATCAAATATCTCCCAAAAAGTTAGTTTTTCTTTTCTTTTTGAACATATTTTAAGGCTATTTTTCATCAAAAACCTTAAAATCGACATTTTAAGACCCAATTTCTCTTCAAAATCAACATTTTTGAAGCCTAATTTTCGTCCAAAAACCTCAAAATCAAGGTTTTAAAAGCCAAATTTTCGTCAAAACCTCAAAATCAACATTTCTAAAGCCCAATTTTCATCAATAACGTCAAAATCAACATTTGTAAAGGCCAATTTCCGTCCAAAAACCTCGAAATCAAACTTTTTAGAGTCATTTTTCGTCAAAAACCTCAAAATCAAGGTTCCTAGAGCCAAATTTTCGTCAAAAACCACGAAATCAACATTTGTAAAGCCCAATTTTCGTCCAAAAACCTCAAAATCAAAGTCATAAAAGCCTTTTTTCGTCAAATCTCAAAATCAAGGTTTTAAGAGCCAAATTTTCGTCAAAAAACCTCAAAATCAACATTTCTAAATCCAAATTTCCGTTAAAAAATAAAATAAAATAAAAATAAAATAAAATAAAATAAAAAAAAACCTCAAATAAAGAGATCATTTTTTGTCAAAAACCTCAAAATCATGGTATTAAGAGCCAATTTTTCGTAAAAAAAACCATCAGAATCAGCGTTTTAAGTGCAATTTATTTTGTAAAAAACCTCAAAATCAACATTTTTAAAACCCTAATTTTCTTCAAAACCCTCAAAGTTAACATTCAAAACTTTTAACTTTCTCAAAAGGAAAGTTATTGTATTTTTTTTTGGGGGGGGGGCACAAAGGTTTTCATTGGTTTAAAAGGGGGGCGAACTATGAAAACGTTTGGGAACCTCTGGATTAGAGAATAATAAAGATCCTTCTTGATATGGCATTTTCAAATTACTGCCTTGTTATAAAAATATAACTTATTTGATATAATCAGATCCTATTTCCAGTTTTAATGACTGAGATAAACCAAATCAAACTCTTTACTTTATAGTTATGAATTTGTTAAAAATTTTTAACTTGATCTGAAATAAAAGTTGTCTCGAACTATTTCTAAAACGTCAAAGTTTCTATCGTGCCTTATTAAACGAATTCCGGAGAGAGGAAAAAAAAAGTATTTCACGTTTTTCAAGTTATTAATCAACTGTTTGCAAAGGTCCTGAAGAATGGAAGTTCCGGATTTTCGTGCGGAAGCTTCAATTAAAAAAACGTGGACGTCCCAACTTTGTGCGAATTTTAATCAAAGTTTAAACCCTTTTCTTTTCTCTCGGGCACGTTTGTTTAGTATTTTCCTTTGTCTTCATAATTTTCCGAGTCGACCCTCCACTTTTGAGGGACAGAGGAGCCCTTTCTCTTTTAACTTCTTGAAGTAAACATACTTTAACTTTTAGACATTCTTTTTTAGAAATAAAAAGAGTTATATTTTTTAGAATTTTTTTATGTTGCGGTAAGGGGTTGAGCCTGTAAATGACATAATGATGTAGGCAAAAGGATTCATCGTGTGGCTCGGGGATTGAATGAAATTATAGCGCCCACTACGAAAATCCACCCTTTTCCGCAACACAGCCTCTCACCTTTCTCCCATTTATCACACTCCTGTGTCAATTTGCCTATCCGAGCCACAACACGCTTTTCCAAAACCGATTCTCTGACCATAAAATTTAACTTTTTATTATAATTAACAAATTTTATAACTTTAGGAAGATATTATGTTCGAGTTGGAATCTGGGCATTTATATGTAATCAAGGTTTCAGCCAGGAAAATCCTCCCCGGCCATTAAGGACATTTATCATATCATATCTGAGATATGAGATCGTATTAAGCTTCCCTTACTTTAGGACAGGTGATCATTTTTAGTCCTTAAAATCATAACGCTTTTTTAAATCCTTTTTTATAAACGCAAATCTTGTTTTTTTAATTAAAAATTAACTTAATTCAAACTTTGGGGCTCTATAGAATTCTCCACCTCGCAAAACCCCTCCCACATCCCTCAAAATCCCCTACCTTCTACCACATCCCCACACCTATCCCCACCCTACCAACTGGTACCCTCATAGTCCCAGCAGGTACCACATCCTCCACCTGTATCGAAAACGTTAAAACTAATTAAGAATGTTTGAACTTTTAGTTATGGCAGGTATTAGGTGCAACCTACGTTAGACGAAATGAGGTAGACCCAAAAACCGCTGATCCTTTTGTGGGAATCAAACCGACGACTTTCGTCCCCTGAGAGAATCAGACCTCTTCTCTAATCCCTTTGGGCTCAAATGATCAATACAATATGCGCAACTTTATGCAGAATTTAAACCAAAAGAGATCAAAGATTCGCAGTGAACTCCTTGAATGTGAATGAAGTTTTTAATATTTTCTTCATCTTCTTGTAAACCGATCCAACATCCGGTGAATTGTCCAAAATTGGGAACAAAAAGAAAATTAATCATGAAAGATGTTTTTTGGCTTAGAACAGGTCGGCCCGTAAGTAGAACACGGGAGGCGTAATTTCCATTGTCCTCTGGGGTTCGAGCGAAATAGGGGGAGTCGGACTGCTCTGAAGGGTTTCCTAGGATTCAGCACAGATTTACCTCTCCGGTGGAACAAAGGGTTCGGATCGTATTTCATTCCACCTTTGGGGATTCCGTTCCACCAATCCGTACAAAACGAAAAATATCAGTGTGAATCTCCAACACCTTAGTTTAAACAAATATCCTGAGATTTTGGAGTTTCCAGAAAAGGTAGATTTCTTTGAGAATTTTGGATTCGAGGGGTCGGGGTCGGAAAAAGGGCGAGCCCGGAGGCGGTAAGGAAAGTCGGGACCCTACGACTAGGAACGCATGGACTCTCAGGAGCTTAAAATCGGACAACGGAAAAGTCGCGCATGCCTAATTTCAACACCCGCGCTCACTCCACATTCGTCCCGCTTCCGAGCTTTTCAGTATTCAAACATAAGTGGATCGCGTGTGTTCCCCTCACCACCGATTTGTGGGCCAAAATTCAACCGTAAATATGCTCGTCAACAAATAAAGGTGCACTAATTAATTTTTTTTATAAAATAAAATTTTTTTTTAAATAAAACAAAAATTTAAAATTTACTATAATTTAAAATTCTACATAAGAAAATAGTGATTTAAAAAAAAATCTAGGTTGAAAAGGGTACTATGACGTCACAGTTCCTAGGCACTATTTTGGTGTCAGCGCTATGAAAAGTTCTTCTCCAAACTTTTGTCTATTTTCAAATGTTTTATCGCATTTTCAAGGGAAAATTCCTTAATGCGATAAAAGTTTCATTTTCTTTAGTAGGTATTTGAGATTTTTTAATCCGAAAGCAATCGTTTTAAAAGACACCATTCCAAACGACCCGAACCGCCTGTTTAGTAATAAAACAAAGTGTTATCGAACCACCTTTTTATTCGAAAATGGATTTTAATCTCGTAATATTGAAACTTCGAAATCGAATTAACAAAAACTTGCATTTAACACGAAAAAAAACTAATCTTGTTGGTTAAAGTTTATCTACGGCAAAACTTTTAAACGAAACCGTAAATCCGAACTTAAAAAGATCTACGATTTTTTCTTCTTTCTTACTTTTTTTATAGTCACGCAAATGAAAGACGTAATTTTCAAAAGTTTGGAAAATCTAGATCTATAAAACTTTTTTAAGAGTCAAAAACAACATTTATTTGACATTTAAGAATAAAATATTAAGATTTTTTGATTAATTTTTCAACCTACAAATTAGCACATAATTTATAGAAATGAGAATTGAAGATAGACGTCATGATAAAAAATTCATTTTTTAGTTTTGTTATTTGATTGATTAATCCAGTCGAAATATTAGACGCTGTCTAGTTTTGCTCCCCTTTGAAATATTAAACGCTTTTGTCCTTTGAGTTTTCGTTATTATTTCAACGGACATCGTCAACGTTTTGCAATATAGATGGAAAACTAATATGCAGAGATTCAAAATTTGCATGAATCCTTTGCTTTCGCAAATAGAAACATTCATATTGACATTCGTTGACGTAGTATTAGGGTTTATATGAATCGAAAGAGGCCGAGTTAGGTACGTCTTACGAGGAAATCTAAACTTCCATATTCCAGGATAACCTATAGAATTAACATATCAAAGGATAAAGGGTTAATTTTCAATTAAAACGTATACGGTGATGGATTTAACTCAAAAACTCGCCTTTGTAAATAGGAATCATGGAAATGGAACTAGACGCGAGAAATTATGGATTCTCATGCTGACGGAAGCTGTTTAAACAAAACCAACACTGACAAGTTGATCTTGAAATTATCTTCATCGATATTCATGTTTCGATAGCAGGTTTTAATTTTTAGATCTTCCAATTAGGAAAGGCATACCTGATCATTGCGGAACCAATAGATCCATAAAATTGAGTTAGGTGGCTGTTTTTACTTTCCAGAGGATCTCAGCACTTACAATTTTTTTTAAACTGGCTTGAGAGTACGAATCTGAAATCAAAAATAGCTTTTTTCGTTTGAAATGAAGTTGTAAGTGCTGAGATCCTAGGGAGAAATTAATCCAGCCTAATGACATGTCATGTGGAATACCCAGTATAAAAGGAGAAGCGCTGATTAAAAATTGAGAATCAAATAATGGGAGATAGTCAATTACTCGGGTTTAATCTAATATTGTTCCCTCCAGGTAGAAACTCTTTAAATATTTATGTATCTCATCTACCTTCCGATTTTTTACCTCTTAGAGTCCACCCAAACTTGAACTTTCAACGAGAATTCCATTCATACAAATTGGTTCAAGAAAAGAAAACTTTTTAAACCTTAACCGAATGACAATTGCTTCTTCCGAACGGAGGAAAGTAAAACAAAATCGCATTCTAATTGAATATTTATGTCGAGATCGTTTCAATATTATCCGAGAAAACAAATGGAACGTAATATATTATTCATTATGGGAGAAGGGGGAAAAAGAGGTCTTTTGCCATTATTATTACTTTTTTTTATCATTTCCCTGATTGTGAAAACATGTTTATAATATGGGTATAAATTGTTGCTCTGAAAAATCAATTACCCAGAATTAGCCTCTTCTAAGTGCCACTACATAACCCCCTATAACGAAGATAGACTGTCCCACGACCTACTATGTTTAGTTCTATATATTGAATAGATATTTGCATAAAATATCTATTTTTCCAAATCCCCAAATGCATAATTGGATTCTTTTTGGTGTTTATATCAGTCGTTGTTAATACTGATCGCTCTGTCAATGCCATGCTATCTGGAGGTCTCCTCATATAGCATTTAAACTCCCAAGCCTGGTCCCAATTCCGGGTGAAAGCTCTGTTTTTAAGATAGTGAATTCTTGGGTTGCAGAACATCTCTCGCGATTGTCCTTTGGATGTTGTTTTATCTTTTGTGATCCTTATTTCTCCTGGATGTCCTTTACCCTCCCTTTGTGTTTTTGCCCACCTGTGGTTTAAATTAACTTAATTATAATAAAACATATTTTTACACATTTTACACTTTTCACAAACTAGCAAAAATTTTAGTGTACATAGTTCTGACATGTTTTGATTAGGGAAGATCAAAAGACATCGATGATGGGGAATGAAGTTATCTGGGTTGTTTTACTTCTTGTGGCCGCAATTCCTTGTGTTCAGCTTAGGTATCTTTCTGGGAGTAATTACTGCTGCTTTCGGGATGGAGTGAAGCATGTTTTATGTCGAAATCCTGGCGCGAGTCCGCCTGCGGATTGCGAAGGCTATCAAGAGCGAATGGGCGGCGGAGGAGGATCGATGAGCTACATGCTTTATCAAATAAACCGTCTTCGCGATGACGTCTCACGGGGAAATATAACAGGATGGCCCCAAGCGTCAGCCATGAACAAACTCGAAACGACAGAAGAGCTCATCTATATTACTCGTTCGACGGCCTCGATGTGTCTGAAAGACGACGAATTCAAAAAGCAAGGGATAAGCAGCGTCAACTACCCGACGATATACACGACGTTTATTCGCAAAATATACAACAAATCCGAATACCATCCAAGCGAATGGGAAGTAATCGAAGAGGAGATCGGCCTCTTCCGAAACAAAAGCGGCGAACATTCACCCAAAGACCTCGAAAACTTCGACCCCGCCAATTCAAAATTTCCAATCATCGGAACCCTCTACGATTTCCTCCGGTGGATCGCTTGCAGTTCGAATACGCGCGATATTCCGGAAACGGACCAAGAGAGGGAAAAAAGGATCAAAGAAAGGAGAGGATGGAAAGATTACTATCAAATTGTATGCGTCATGGGACCCGTGGAAGGATTAAGAAAAGGATCAGGGAAGTCTTACAAAAGGGGCGAACCGAGATCCTCTTGCTACTGGGAAAGGACGGCACTCGATCCTTATTATCCACACTTATGCGCCAGTCGTGCACCCTCCCTCACCACAACATCCCTAATCTTCACTTTAACACAAATTAAAAATTTAAACATTTTTTAAAAAATCAGTTGTTTTCAGTAATTTCCAATCTTTCTATTTATCTTTCCGCTTATTTACTCATTTCATTAACGCTTGTTACATCGCTGAATACTAATAAGTTCGATCCGTTAAGCTTCATAAGCATAATTTGACTTTTAATTCAAAAAATAGACTCTCAAAAATGACACTAAAAAACAAATCGAAAACTTTGGGTAGTTAAGGGTGGTGGGGTAGGCAAGGTAATGGGGGGGACGTTGGGTACTCCTCATATGATATTTGGCTGTGGAGAGGTCTGCAGAGCTCCGAATATTTAAAAATGTACTTGTTACACTTTACAAGGACCACTAGCAATAAAAATTTAAAAAGCTCTCTGGCACAACTTGAACAAAGTAAAAAAAAACTTTTCTAATTTTTTCATGCATAAATTTCCGCCTTTTAAATGATTTTAGTGAAAGGGCACATCAAAGGTATCAAAGGGCGCCTAGGATCTATGCTGAATTTGAATTTGTTTAGTTAGGACGCGGAAATAAATTGAAAATCGTGATCAAAAGGGAAATGTAGTTTGTTTTCCCGTAAAGTCCGTCACGTCGAGTTCAACTGAGCGTTTACCTTTTTGAAAATTAATTTTAATAGGGGGCTTTTATGACTTCTGCGAATGTCAAGCAATTAGAATATCAAAACGTTTCAAAATACACAAAAAATTAAGCACAAAACAAACTTTTTAGATATATTGATTTATCCGAAAAGGCCTTTTTTAACGCTGCAAATGAAAATCACGTTTTTCTCTCTTTTCCACATCGAACAACTGTTTAATTGCTTTCTTTCTTCACAAATAGCTTCTTATCGCCTTCGAAATTTATAGCGCTATCTCGTTTTTCAACGTTTTTCAGAAAAGGGCTTCTATGGAAACGAAATAAAAATCGAATATTCGAGTGGTTCTTTTTAACCGACAAAATATAAAACATAAAAAATATAATTAAAAGATAAAAGAAAAGAATTTTAATATTGTGAGGGAGAAAAACGTTTGTAAATAGGGCAAAGAATAAAAAGATTTTTTTTTTGTTCCCTTGATGTAGCACATTTTTCTCTCCGGTTATTTCTATTCATCTAAAGGGATACCTCAATATTACATTACCCTGGAAAAGAAAGTTGGATGAATGGGAGGGGGTGAAAATGTCCAATCCGTGATCATCCACTACCGAAAGAGAATCATCCTTTCCTGCTCCCTCTTCTTTTGATTCGACGCTTTCCATCACGGAGGGAACTACTTTGGGACCGATACGTTGCCAATCTCTTCTTCCCCTCCTACTTTACCCTCTTTCATTATTAGGATAGGTTTTTATTGGAACCAATCCCAAAGACGTCTTTTTCATCCTTAAACGTCTTTCACGCCTATTCTGTTTTCTTTTAATCCGAATTTTTCAAAGCTCATCTTTTCTGTTTTCTTTCCATCTCAGATGCTTTTATTCTAAAAATTCATAAAAAGTTTGATCAATTTTTTTTGAAGGGCTAATTATTCAAATTAGTGGCATCGCATTTCGCGATTTGTTGGTAAACTCCAAACCGAAAATTATTACCGAAGGTAAACTCGTTAATTATGATTCGGTCGTAATTTTCAATTTATGCAAGCTGATCTAATCAAGTTTGGACTGTTTTGTGAAACAAAAATTGGAAGTTTTGAAATTCCATTGGTTTAACGTTAAACCCTTTAAGCAAATCCGAAGGTTAGGAAACGGAACATATGGGAGACCCAATTTCCTCGGAAAAAAGGCGGATGGGAAAAGGGGTCGCGTGGTTTAAAAAATTGGTCTTCTGGGACGTCGGGGGTTACGAAGGAAGACGGGTCGGGTCCCCAATTATCTGTTGACAATGGTCGACCCCCCCACACTCACACACTGAGACAGTCCTCTGTGGAAAGTTAATTTCCTGTCAACCCCCGTCCTCTGGGCCTATTTTCCGACAGAATCGATCTCGAGAGTTCTGTACCATCGTGCGGTTAACGTGTCCGACTGTCCCCAAAGCTGAAAAAAGGACAAAGGAAGCATTTTTAGTTCGTTTTTTGGTCCATAGAGTCGCCCTGGTATATCTACTTTCGGAGATTTGTCGTTAAGAACCCCCAATGAAAAATGCTCGCATAAGGAAATTGCCTTTTGCCCTTTCGAAATTGAAACAGCCCTCCCAATTAAATGAAAATTGAGTTTCAATCGCCAAACGTTTCCATCTGAAGGGTGAATCCAACATCCAGAAATTGAACATATTGATTCAACTAATGGCATCCTTTTTTCATTTTAAATCCAACCCAATTAAAACCTATAAAAAAAGGCTTATGGACCAAATTGGACCATTTTTCGACCAAAATAAAAAACTTTCCTGTTGTTATTATTTCAATTTAAATTTTTTCCTCGTGTCGTCTGAAAATTGGTTCAAAGGGGGGCTAAACAGAGGCAATTTTCTCTCCCAAGTCGGCTACACGGTTGTTGAAATTAATGATGATTCTTCCCCCCTCGGGGTAGCTGAGGCCCTAGAAACTTGGAATTTCAACCGACGACATAGTAACGAGCAAGAATGTTATTTCGTTCGATAAATTAACAGGACTCCGAACATCCACATACAACTTACAAAATGCTAAAACAATTTTAAAATCTAGGAAGGTCATTTGCTCTTTTACTGCTTAAAATGCAAGACTCCAGTTTATCTATTTTTTTTTATCTAAATAATTTTATAGATGGCACATTGGAAACGATTAAAATTGTGGAATTAAATATGAAGAAAAAAATCTATTTGCTCTTGTTATTGAGTTTTAAGCCCTTTGGACCGTGAATAATGGATTTGTAATAAAAGTCCGTTGCCCTGCCGAAATAAAATGTTAAAAAAGTGCCGGATAATAAAAACGGAAGTGTAATTGTTTCTAATTGAAAAGTGACGATGTAATTACACAATTGGAAATTCGTGTTTTAACCCGTTCGCACGTGGGAGGTTAGAGGGGTCGGGGGTATGATTGAACGATCAAAGGATTATTTCGGTTTACGCGGCGGGAAGGGGGGAGGTGGGTTTGCCCGCTTTCAAATTAAAATCGTATTAACTATTTTGATTACTGTTGAAATTTTAAAAAATATTTCTAATACATAGGTGGAATGAACAATTAGGCGAGGGATGTTGAGGAGGGGGGGGGTTAGATGGTGAGTGGTAAGGGGTGTAGTGAGCCGAGTGGTTCTTGCTTGGAGATTCATGTAGAGTTGGGGGTGCAATCATTACTAAGGGGGACAAAGGGAATTGGGACGGTTAGGGAAGGTTACGAACTTACGGTGAGTCTATGGTGGTCTATGGATGAGGGGGTATGAAATGGGAGATGGGAGTAGTGAGATCCACCGGTGCCATCCCGCATAGGGTGGCCCATTGGGCACCGGATCCACTAACTCCCGGGAGTTACAATGTAATAGGAGTGAAAGAAGATTCACTATAGTTCCTATCGTAAAAACTAATTAGGACATTTTTGTGGCAAATTTTACGAGCTTTAATTTTAAACTGAGTCATTATTTCGCTAGGTTGCATAGGTTTCGAGTTATTTGCAAAATAAACCGAAAAACGCCAACTATGTGAGACTAGAAAAGAGAGCCCTGTCTTTGGATTTCAAGTTTTCGGGCTGCTGTAATGGAAGGTACTGCGATCCCAGAACTTTTGAAGACCTGCACCATGATATTTCGGTTGCCAGGCAAATATCCAAACATCAAAGTTTGTTCGGAACTTTTGATATTTTTTCTCATTTCCTATGTGGAATAATTAATTTATTTGATGTCACCGGACGTTGATACCTATATCCTTTAAGCTTCGCTTCCTTTTCCATTTAAAAGCTCTTTAAAAAGGTTCATTTGAGAAAAGAGTCCATGCGAGTTTCCTTTTTGATCATTTCGCCCTCCCGTAATTTAACGAAGCGTGCTTTCGGGTCGAGACGTGAAAACCGCAATATTACTCACCTGCTAAACCAAGTTTGCAAAAGCGTTCCCTATTCAATTGTGACATCAAAGGAATTAAAATGCGCTCACTTTAACTCCCGGATAAAAAAAAATTTTCCACAAAAAAAGGAATCGTTAAGATGGTCCTGAAATCGTTCGAAATTTAAAAAGTTTGTATCCGAACAAAAGAGGGTGCACGCCCCATTACGTTCGTCGATGGTAAAAGGTCAGCTTTCCTACCTTTTATTTTCGCTCCATGAAAATATAATAAGCCTTTCAAGATGTCCGTTTATAAAAGGACTTTAGGGTAAAAAATAAACTTTTTTTTCAAAATGCGAAAATGTATTTTTGAATGAATTTAACGACTTAGGAGTTTCTTCTCAGATTCGGTTAAATCCACAAGTCAAGTTGACATCCTACTAGCAGAACGCATTTGAGATAAGACAACTTTTCATAGAAAGAAAAATATTTTGCTCCTACATACAAAAGTTTGACTTTTATCGTTAAAATGAAACAAATTTTTATCAAAATTTATAAAATTTGGTTTATATTTGTCAAAAAATATACATAAAAGGCTCGAAATGAGGTCGATATTTTCATGTTGGAGTTCTATTATCGTCTATTGTGTAGTTCCACGACAGTTCGAAAATGTCAAAGCTCGTAATTTGTCACCGATGGATCCGTTCAAATGTTAAACTTTTGAGGGCATTCAAGGGCCGGACAATGGAGATTTTAAATCGTCCGTTGAACCCAGGAAATTAGGTCTAAAAAATGAGTTTTTGGTTTATATTCAGATTTTGGAGTTAATTAATTCAGAATGGGATTCTGCCCTAGAAATTAATATACAAAGCGTACACTGTATAATAACCCCTCGGGTATGGCTAGACAAGAACCTTCACCAGGTTGTTATTCTCTCTATTACAATAATTGATACGTGTCACGTTTCATCGCTAGTCCCACCAGCTGACGCTTTATCGTGGCCTCATGCGTTTAATGCGAATCAAATCTTATTCATGAAAATATAGGCTCATATGAATATTTTAATCCAAACAATACCCCCGTTTTGAAAGGCTTCGTGGGGGAAATTTATGTACTTATGTAAATTGTGTTATTTTACTCAATATTTGAAAACATTAGAGTATCGCTGTATAAGATATACAGAAGAAACCCGCTTTATCGCCCAATTATACATCGGAATGTGAACATTTGACTTTAATTTGTCCTTAGTTTTTATTTATTATCTTTTATGTATCAAAATGACAAAATATCTTTCGTTTATATCAACCAATATAATTGGGGCTGTAATGAAATTGATTTTACCATTTTTGGGGATTTTACGGAGGAAAGTAGGCTATTGAGGTGGGCCTCACGTCTCACGCGCTCAACAACAGAGAATGACTGTTTTTATGTCCAAAAAGAATGAAAACTCAACTAAGAAATGATCTCCACCATTTATCCCTTTGCCCCTTCCCATTATCCCTAACTTACCAATTACCCCGAATGATCCTACTATACCCTCCATGATTTTCCCCTTTATCCTCCCAACTCTTCCTTTCCTTATATTAACCCCCAATAACCTCCATACCCTAAAACAGTGGTCCCCAAATCCCTAGGAGGGCGTAAGCTGTCCCCAGGGGGCAGGCTCAAGATTTTTTTTCAATTATCCTTTAAAAATTAAATAGGTACTTTTTTTTCATGTAATTTAATTTGAAAATATCAGTTGAACACTTTTGCTCATAAAATTCCAAAATGACAAAATCCACTTATCCATTCGTCGAAAATGAACATATTTTAGGGCTATTTTTCATCAAAAACCTTAAAATCAACATTTTAAGAGCAAATTTTTCGTCAAAAACCTCAAAATAAACAAACAGTTGTAAAGCCTAGATTATCTTACAAAAACCTCTAAATCAAGGTTTTAAGAGAAACTTTTCGTCAAAAACCTAAAAATCAACATTTATAAAGCCAAATTTTTGTTTAGAAAAACCTCAAAATCAACGTTAAAGAGACAATTTTTCGTCAAAACCCTCAAATCATGGGTTTAAGAGCAAACTTTTCGTCAAAAACCTCAAAATCAACATTTACAAAGCCAAATTTTCGTTTAAAAACACCTCAAAATCAACATTGAAGACACAATTTTTCGTCAAAAACCTCAAAATCATGGTTTTAAGAGCCGATTTTTCGTCAAAGAATCTCAAAATCAACATTTTAAAACCCCAATTTTCTTCAAAAACCTCAAAGTTAACATTCAAAACTTTTTTTTTGTGGGGGGGGGGACGCAAAGGTTTTCAATTGTTTAAATGGGGGGCGCACTGTGAAAAAGTTTGGGAACCTCTGCCCTACAATTAGCTCCCAAATGCCCAATTAATTCCCGCATTAATCCCAAATATTTATAACCCTTCAACTCCCCCAGTTATCTCTCACCAACTGGCCACAATCACCCAACTCTGATTCCCCTTTTTATCCCCCAAATTACCAATTGCCAATACCCCAAATAAACGCAATTGGGTGTCCCCCATTACAGTAGTAGTAAACTCTGCAAACCCTCCTACCTGCTGTTAATAATTCATGTAATGTCCTCAAAAAATTGAAATGAACTCTTTAATTTTGCATTCGTATTTGGGATAAAAATTTCCACAGAATCACTCCATCTAAAACGTTAAAAATAGTAGAAATCAATTTTTTCGGTGGCATCCGATAGAACGTGTTGAGCCCAACATCTGTTAAGCTATTTTATCAAAATGTTTAGCCCTGCTATCGTTGTTATTTTCTTTTTTCCCCCGGAAAAAAAGGTTATATTTCACCGAGTTCAGTGTTTTCTCAGTTTATATTTAATTTATCAGTTAGAAACGTTGGAGTTCAATGATAAATGGGTCCGAGTGGAGTCGGGGGGGTTTATTTGGAACGTCAGAGCCGGCTGAGTTATCGGCCTCAGATTCGCCTCTCGCAAGTATTTGTCGCCGCCGTTGACGAATGGACGTCGGACGCGCGTTGTTTTCTCTATAAACTCGAGATTATAAACAAGAAATATAATTTCCTTATGTATCAACGACTTCTTGAATAGCCACTGTTAACGATGGATGGAATACGTAATGATGCGTTTTCAGAATCAGCAGTCACGTTTCCTTCATCACGTACGGGATCCGGCAAAAAGCCGTCGGGGAACAACAAAGCCAAACGTCTTTTAAAATTTCAAATTCTCATTTTTTACATTTTTTCTCTCCCTTTCTTCATCGGTGAGGAAAAAGTTTAAAAGACGAAAAAAGGGTGATAAAACAGCAGGGTGTAGGCTTCGGGCTTTTTTTTTATTATTCCGTTTTTTTTCCTTGTGAGATTCATTTCCCTGCAAGTTTAACAGCCTACTCGTGTAATGAATTTCAATGCTTATCTCTCCTAAAAGATCAATTTCAAGGTGTAGGCAATAAAAAAGCCATTTTTTCTTTATATTCTTCGAAAATGCAATTATTTATAGTTCATACATTAATTTTAGGAGCAACGAGTTGGCATGTTTCGATCAAAAAGAAAACTTTTGACCAAATTATGATTTTTTTGTCTAATTATTTTATTTTCAATAAGGCTCGTACGTCTTCTCTTTTTTAGGGAAGGGGCCTTTCAAGTCGAATAAAAACGGAAGTAACTACCCTAACCGTCCTCCTAAGTTATTTACGCTCTGAATCCCTACCAAGAACCTTTGCCAAGTCTAAATTATAAAAATTCTTCTTCTGGAAAATTCGAAGGTTCTCCCATCCTTTTTTCGTGTACTTTCCGAACGAAAACAAAGGCACATACTTAACTTTTGTAAATAGTTAAGGGCAAACGTTCAAATTGAAGAAGGGCAAAGAAGTCAAGGGGAGGGGAATGAGGGCGCCGGTGGCTTTTGTTTGAGTTAGAAACCACCCTGAATTTCAAGTACTTACAAACTGTGAATAAACAATTAAAACGATCTGGGAAAGCTATTGTCTAAACCTAGTTTTACTAGGTCAATTTTTTAACGGTTCTATACTTACTCTCCTACTCCTACTTATTATGGTTCAAAAGCCAATTTTAAAGGCAGATTTTGGGTTTTTACGAGAGGAAGGTCATGTAACATCGAAATCTCGAATTCAAAACTAAAAAAATTAAGCCGTTTTTAAAGTTCGATGACCTTGAAGGAAAAAAGGTGATGAGTCATCTTTTCTTCCCCACAATTTAACTCCCCTTCCCCGCAGCATCAAATCCTTAAAAACCTCGTACCGACGAATCTATTCATCCGATCTTCTTAATATTAGCATATTTGAAATCAGCTCGTCAAAACCTACAATATGATTACCTGTTTTTTCAAAATTTCAGTTTTGGTGGAAAATTGCATTTTGTATTTTCCCGAGAAAAATTTTTCCGGAAAAACTCCTCCCTAAACAGCACGTAGTTTTCCAAAAGAATGAGAACGCGCTTTTCAAAAAAAAATTTCCGACCATTTTTAGTGCCCAAAACGAGGAAACTACTTTTGGGCATCTTCCTTCTCACTCGCACACTTGGTAGAATTTTGATGTCGGATTCCCCTTAAGAGAGATTCCTTGGTTTTTTGTCTACAAAAGAGTTTTGACGTTAATTTTCAACTAATCACTTAAAGTGTCCTTTTCGTCCGGTTTGTTGAGAGCGTTTCGTCGGAATTAAAACGCGTTTGTCGCCCCTACCGTTGCATCTCCACCCCCGGATTAAAGTTGGTTTTAGCTGTGGTGCGACAAAGTTTGCCTCCTCTAACAACGGCTCCTCTACTTTCCCGTACAAACGTTGAATGACGGGAAGAGAAGGGCGGAGGGTGTTAGCCCCGGGCACAAAGCGTTCCTTTACTCAGACTACTTACGTCGGATCCAGCATCCCTCGTCATTTTACCGCCGGCCACTTAGCGCGATTAACGTTCCCAACTACAAAACAACAAAGAACCAATACTTTCAACGATTTAAAACTCAATAATTAATTTTCTAAAAAAGGCCTTTTTTCCCTTTTAATACCAAGCCTTCGCATATAATTCACCCCCATTTGTCCCCCTTTTCTTCTCATAAAAGACCGTAATAGAACACCTTTTACTTTTGCTCCTTATCTTCTTTTTAAAGACGAAAAATATAATTTACATCTAAAATGAGCCTGAACGAAAGGGACGCTACTTTGCAATTATTTTGAAAGAAAATCGCTGCGAAATTTTATTTCCTGACACTTATGTAGCGTTTTGTAAAGGAGTTGGGGGATAAAAACGGTGAATTGCTTTTAAAGAAGAATAATGGGTTTTTAAACTTTTCCGCGCCCCTGGAAGGGAATTTTTTTTTAATTTTTCCGAATAACAAAGGGACTTGTAAAAGGGGAGCTATCAACGTTTCTGATTATCGCAGCAGTTTAGCGGACAAACGGGTCTAAATGGGCTCCGGCAAACCGAACGGCAAATAGTCCTAGTCAGCGATTGGCTCCTATTATCAAAATTAACAATTTAAACGCGCACCCTGATTGCTGGACAAGCGATGCAATGCAAGCACAAATTCAAGTCTTTAAAATAACCAAGAAAGAAATGTGGTTTGAAACCACATCCCCTACCCTCCTCAACCCTCCCACATCACACCACATTCCCCTCCTTCCTATCCTGGAACCACCTCAACACTACACCACCCCCATAATCGACCCCCACCTCCAATTACAATATCCCATCCTCCACCACCCCTACCCTCCCCACCTATCACCTCCTCTACCCATTGTGACCCTCCTCGCACCTCCCCACCTCCTCCATTTTACTATTGGAGGAAGTTAAAACCTGAAACTCATTTTAATAAAAAAGACCTCTGAACCAAGGAAGAAGAAAACTTTTGAAAATATCGTTTTTAGAATTTTTCTGTCTAGAGCTTTTCTACTTTTCGACTTTTATATAAATTAAAATCATAAAGTTTTCCACTTACCCACGTTGTTAATTAGAGAGATATTTTAAGAGAGAAAAAAAAATTCCCAGAGGACATTCTGTAAAAAGCTAAAACGATGTTATTTGTATTCCATTAATTGAGCGTAACTCGTAAGCCTTTTTCCAGTCCCAACTCCCGAGGAGTCGAAAAACTTTTCTCATCTTAATTAGAAAGTTGGGTCAAAAACAAAATGGTCCGACTCTGATAAAAGTAATCGAGGAGTAGGGGAATTTTCATGAAAAAAGGATTTTTTTCTTCTTCGAAATCGATTTATTTTATTTATTTTTGAATAGGGCCCATAAGAGGATTGCTGTTGGAATAGGGCAGTCTGACAGATTGAAAGGAGTGCATTATCAACCTGAATAATCGAATGTCGTCCTTTAGGCGAGAAAAAGCAATCTCGGAGGTTCTGGACTAGTTTGTCTCCTTGTCCCGAAATACAGATGAAATCCGAGTCTGAGAGTGAAAGATTGATAATACATCCCGAGACTTTTCTCAAGTATTTTTTGAAATACCTGTCACGAACCTTAAAGAAAAAAAACTTTCTCACTTAAAAGCGCGATTAAAAGCCAACTTTATTCCTCGAATGGTCTAGAATGTATAATTTTGACTAAATTAGTTTGCGATGCTTAAGAAATCTTTAGGAAAATCGTTTTTCCTTGCTGAATATAAGTTTGAACATACAACCCACGTTATTTTACAACCGTTGCCAAGTGGAAAGAGGGAGCAGCTTACTGCTCTTTCCAACAGATTTACGCTTCTAGGACTCTTTTCAGGGGAGGTTTCAGGAAAATGTATTTTAAGTCAAAATGTTGTTTTTGAGATAAGTTATCTGGATGAAAACAAGCGATGGTTAAAATATAAGCTTTTGTTTTTTCAACGGGGCCTTTTTTATCTGAAACCTTTTATCTTTCGCCTAGGTGAAATTCTATTACGCAATATCTCTTTATTCTCGTCTGGGGCACCTTTATAGCCCTAGGGAACCCCCAAACCCTGAATTCCACCATGGCCAGGAATTCACTATAAATTGACTCCGACGCTCCCCCCCTTTTCGACAAAGTATTGGGCTTGCACAAAAAAATGTCGATAAAATAAACTCCCTTTCGGTAAACTTATACATTTTCAGGAATTTCGTATACCTTTTGAAATATTTCCCTTATTAACCTAAACATTTTTGTTTTCTCTTTTGTTTTTATGAGCGAAACATGAGAAAAATTAATAAAAAGTTTATTTTTTTTTAAGGGTTCCATATACTGGATGGAATGTAATATAAACTACAGGTGGGGAGGTAAAAGCGGTTTTGAGCCAGGCTCGGGAGAATCAGCTTAACTAAAAAGGGGCTTTGACTAGACTCACTGGTATGACTTCCCTGTCTCTCTGGTTGAGTATAAGCCAACCCCTTTATTTTCTCACTAAAAATTTTTACCATAAAAAAACAAGCAATGCGTTTCATTTAAAGATTTTATCAAAAATCCATTGGTTATAAAAATATTACTTTTTTGTGGTTTTTAATAAAAAAATGAAGTTTCGAGATACTTTTAGAAAGGGAAACTGTTGGATAAATTGTCCAGGAAGGTCCCTGGAGGTCTTGGAGATAACAAGGGGTTCGAATAGGGTATCAAGGGGACTATCTCAAGGGTGAAACTAATTTGACTATTAAGTTGATGTACGGCCACGAGATTTGCACACGGACCCCCCTACCTACCATCCCCTTCCGTTTAGGCTTTTCATGATTTCCTCGTGCGTAATTCATTCAACTGACCTATAGAATGAGACTCCTCAAATGCCATTTTATATCAATGGAATTCGAATTCAATTACTTCCTTTTGACAGCCTTAAATTTCATTTATCAAAATGTATAGGTTGGTACGTTTTATATGCTAATATTTTGTTATCTGACTATCCGTAGAAAAAAATGTTAAAATTTTTTTTCTACATTTACCACCCTATCCTAAGGGAGTTGAGGCCAGGGTACTCTTGGAGAGTTAGTTAGTGGAAGGTTTGGGAAGGCGATCGCGATGGGTGAGGTGGTGGTGTGCGGATCGTAGAGGAGGGTAGGATAGGTGATGGGGTGAGTCATGGTTCTTTGTGGTGGTATGGTATGTGGAGGGGTTAGTAGGGTAAAAAATGTTGCTATCAGCCTTTTCAGCCTTGGGAGATACTTGAAAATCTTAATTGTTTTCTATGCGCTAGTCCCGTCTAATATCCTAAAGTGGTTATAATTAGCCTTATAGCACACTAGGTAACAGTAAAACTTTAGACGGTTCAACTTAAGTGAGACGCATGACATGTAGCAGGTGTGACAAGACAAGTAGAGTGTCATTTTTTTCGGCATGAGAGACGTCCTGAAAAATTATGGAGGACTTCACGTTTATTTAGGTCGATTAATGCCCCTTGTGATGGTGCAAAAATATAAAAAGAACAACATTATCAACTAAAATTTGGGTCATTCGACGATGATCTGCTCGGTAAAATAGATTTGACTCTCTAAGTTGCACCTGTTTGTTGTAATTTCATGTTAATTAAACGTTTTATTAATGATGGTAATTTCTAGTTTTAGTATTCTTGAGTTTTCCGGTCGGGCCATTTTAATAACTGGCGCGTGCACTTGGTTGCCATTGTCTTGGACTTCCTTTCGTCCCTTAATAGCGGCCATACACCAACTTGGAGTAAACCGGTTCACGTATTATGTTAACAATGCTTGTGTATAATTATGCGTTTAATTAAGCTTGGAAGGTCGACGGACTTGTGCAGGGCCGGTTTGGGACCTTTCTCGAATAAATCGCTACGACTCGTGCGCGAGGATCGAGAAAAAGGAATGCGTTTTGTCTTGCGAAATTTTCAAACTCCGTAATTAATTCGTGGAAGTTGAAGTGCGACAGTGATAAACGGCCCCAGGTCCCGTTCGGAATTATTCAAAGTTGCCAATCCGGTAGGTAATAATTTTGCAAAAATTTAAATAAACTGTTTCAAGACGTCTGCAAAACGTTGAACATTCTTAAAAAGAAAAAAGAAAAGAAAAAAATTTCCTGGGACTTGCGATTTTTGGAAGGGATCCAGGAGGTGGAAGTATTGGGGGATGGTAGAAGGTTGAAAGGATGTGGTCGCCCACCTTAACAGGTTGGGGTGGTAAGAGAAGTTTAGGGGTGTTAGGATAAAGTTGGGGAGGTTGGAAAAGGTGGGGGTGGTTGGAAATGGTTGGGGGAGAAGTGGGGGAGTTTTAAGGAAGGTAGGGTGGTGATGAGGGAGTGTAAGAAGGTGAAGAATGGTGGTAGGGGAAGTGATGGGAAGATGGGGGAAGTAATGAATGGGGGGGGAGTGATGGGTGGGTGGGGAAAGTGATGAGTAGGTTGGGAAGTGAATGATGGGAGGGGTGAGTGATGGGTGGGTGGGGGAAGTGATGGGTAGGCTGGGAAGTTATGTTTGGGTGGAGGAAGTGATGGGTGGGGGAAGTGATGGTGGGAGCTGGGAAGTAATGTTTGGGTGGAGGAAGTGATGGGTGGGGGAAGTAATGGATGGGAGGAGGGAGTGATGGGTGGGTGGGGGAAGTGATGAGTAGGTGGGGAAGTGATGGGTGGGTGGGGGAAGATAGTGATGGGTGAGGTGGGGAGTAAACGATGGGTGGGTTAGGGAAGTAATGGGTGGTTGGGGGAAGTGATGGGAGGGTGGGGGAAGTAATGGGTGGGTGGAGGAAGTGATGAGTAGGTGGGGAAGTAATGGATGCGAAGGAGGAGTGATGGGTGGGTGGGGGAAGTTATGAGTAGGTGGGGGAAGTAATGGATGGGAAGGAGGAGTGATGGGTGGGTGGGGGAAGTGATGAGTAGGTGGGGGAAGTATGGGATGGGTGAGGAGGAGTAATGGGTGGGTGGAGGAAGTGATGGTGGGTTGGGGAACTAATGGATATGAGGAGGGGGTAGTGAAGTGTGGGTATAAATAAGTGATGGGATAGTGGGGGTAGGTGAGATCAGGCATAAGTGCACAGAAGGATTGGAGAAAAATTTTATTGAAAACTTCCTTGTTCCATAAAATAAAAACCGTTTGTACGTTGTGAATTTAAATCAGACATTTAATGCTTTTAGAAAGAGGAAACGGAAGGTTTACCTTATTTAAAATCTTCCACTTTCTAAGGTTAGAGAATCCCTGTCTCACGATCCGCCCTTAGCCGAAAAAAAATAAAAGGAAACGGAGAATAGAATTCAAATCTCTTTTAAACTTATCTAAATGCAAATGGACCGTTTTCAAAGATCGAACGCAAATCCCCGTTGTAAAATTGACAATTTCAGTCTTTGATCTTTTAAATATTATAGCAATTAATTAGAAAAAGGTTTTAAGTAGATATTTGTTTAATGAAGTTTGACCAACTTTTATTTTCATTTGTTTCAGGTGAGAAGACGTGAAGTTAATTAAAATTTGCTAAAATGGTAAGTGATGACTTGTATGAAAATAATTAGTTTTTCCTCATTCTCTTTAAATGTGTTGAACAATAATTCACAGGAGGGGGGCCGAGTGTCGCTTTTGGCGTTGACGAAATTCCATTCCGGAGTTGAAATATTCAGAGTGTAATTAGTCCGGGAGGAAGCCGGGCGGGTAATGGGACTCAACGGGCGAGATCCTCCACGACTCCCGGCCGCCCTTCCCGGAGATCGTCTCTGCACCGGAGAGAGGGATGGCTAATAACCTATTGAATATTCATGAAACATAACTTTCCTATAGGGCGTAACGACGCTATTAAGACTTGTTTTCATTTAGCGAGATGCAGTTTGCTTTATAATGAAAAAATACTAAAAATACAATTTTTTTTAAGTCGGGGCTCTACTGACCTCTCTAACACCCAGTACACTGCCCCTCACATCACCCACATCCCCCAACCTTCCCCTCACCTCCCCTAAGGCCCTGCTCCACCCACCACTCGATCATTACCACCCTTTCCCCCACTCTTACTATTCCACCTCCCCTACACGCCTCCTCTCACCCCAAACTTTCCACCACCTCCCACCTTTTCTCCCATCACCTCCCGACCCCTCCCCTCTATTGGATCCTTCATCACTTCCCCTGCCTACCTCCACTCTCCCCCAACATTCCACCACCTCCCAACTTTTCTCCCATCACCTCCCCGTCACCTCTTAGGCCCTCCTCGACCCTTCATTACCTCACCTCCACTCTCCTCTAACATTACAGCGCAGCACCTCCCGTCCCCTCCTCGACCCTCCTTCCACCTCCCCGATCTACCCCCACCCTTGAACAATTCCTGAAATCGCAATATCTAGGATAATATAATAATTAAAAAAATTTGCATCAAAATTTGTTCTCTTTTAACAGTTGTGTAGGCTGACTGCGCGCCTACCTCAGAAGTCCGCCTACCTCTCCCTATAATTACTAATTGAACAATATCTAATGAAGTATGTCAATAACAATGTTTTCTGAAAGAAAAATGGTTAAAGACACGTTTTTATTTAAGATGGAGGTCGACTGGAGACTTAGTGAACCGTGTTGTTTAACTCGGGGTCTTGACAAAAGGCGAACCTTGAGTAAACACAAGGGAAAGTGTCTCTTCTAAGCTCTTTTATGGCGCATTTAACAGAGAATCGTTTCGAAAACACGTCCACGTTGTTTAAACAACGTTTTTTGCTTTTTGAAAAAGAAAGAGAAGTGTTAAAAGCGATCAATCGACCAATTAGGGAGCCGTCATATGCCGAGGTGGTCGCGTTAATGAATTTCAAATGGCTCCCACGTTATCGTCGAGGTTCGAATCCGTGTTTTCGATATTGGACGCGGGAAGATTAAACTTTGACAATGTTAAGCTTACGAATGTGAGAATCGAATTTCGGAGTATAAAACTGATTATTGGGTGGAGAGGGGGTCATAACTCTGGTCATGTGGCGGATTCCCATTCCACGTTTGGGGCCGAACCACGCAACCGGTATAAACCCCGGGGCTTTATCTCGAAAAGACACTAACGGGCGATGACTCTATTTTAGCCCTCATTGTTTCAAAATATAGTGGGTACATAATTTTTTTTCACGCATCGATGGAGTAAAACATTGTATAAACCAGAAACCTAAAATATGAGTTGAATACAAAACCATTAAGGGATTTGTTGTTTTTCTGATGATTTATTGTTCTAGAATGAAATTTCCATAACCAAATATTTGTATTTTTTCAATTGACTTTTAAGCTCCATTTCAACGTTGCCTACATGATAAAAAGTTGATCAAATGTAATAGGTAACCTGTCAACTGCAGGGGCTGACTTGTCTAGGAGAGGGGGGGGGTCAAATCTAGCTCAACTAGAGGGCAGATTTCAAATTATTAAAGAAATTCAAAAATTCTAAATATTTCTTTATAAAAAGTGATGTTATGGAGGAGGATCTTAACTCAAACGTCGTGGCTATACTGGACCTATCCTCCAAATACACATAACCCACTGCCACTAACCTTCAGTCCTCCTCACCCCTCATTTATTACCTCCCCTACCACTTCATCACCTCCCCCTAATATACTTCTACTCCCACCACCTTCCCTACTCATTTATTACCGCCCCTACCATCCCTTACTTCCCCATAACCTTCTTTCAACCCCACCACGTCCTCATTCATCACCTCCTTGACCCTCTATCACCTCCCCCTAATATACTTCCACTGCCACCACCTCCCCTAATCATTTATTACTGCCCCTATCATCCCTCACCTCCCCCTAACCTTCTTTCAACCCCACCACGTCCTGCTCATTCATCACCTCCTTGACTCTCCATCATCTTCCCCTAATATACTTCCTCTCCCATCACCTCCCCTACTCATTTATTACCGCCCCTACGATCCCTCACCTTCCCCTAACCTTCTTTCAATCCCACCACCTCCCCTTACTCATTCATCACCTCCTTGACCCTCTATCACCTCCCCCTAATATACTTCCACTGCCGCCACCTCCCCTAATCATTTATTACTGCCACTATCATCCCTCACCTCCCCTTAACCTTCTTTCAACCCCACCGCGTCCTGCTCATTCATCACCTCCTTGACTCTCCATCACCTTCCCCTAATATACTTCCATTCCCATCACCTCCCCTACTCATTTATTACCGCCCCTACGATCCCTCACCTTCCCCTAGCCTTCTTTCAATCCCACCACCTCCCCTTGCTCATTCATCACCTCCTCAACCCTCCTTCACCTCCCCCTAACCTTCTTTCAACCCCACCACCTCCCCTTACTCTTTCATTACCTCCTCGACCTTCCCTCACCTCCCCCCAACCTACTTTCACCACCCTCCCCGTCCCCCCTCTCCACAAAAACCCTAAAATACAAATTGATGGTCTAACAAAAGCCTCCACATCCAATATAGATATTTTATCAAAGATGCTTATTTTCTGTCCAAAACTCCGGTATTTCTTAAATATTTTAATGTACCCGTTAATAATATTATTTTCGAGTTTATTGTTTCCGGAAACCTTTTACCCCCACCCGTTTTCGACGTTTCCCGTCAAAACACCTGGTCTCTTTAGTAGCCCAAGGGCGATTAGAGGTTGAAGGATCGATATGGTTTACTCGTTGCCAACGGCGACAGGGCCGCGGCTATCTACAATTTTTAAGTGTAAACAGTGATAAGATGTCCGTCGAATGCGTAGCTCTCGCCTACTTTCAGTCATGTTCGATCTCGCATGTAACCCTTTGTGCTTTTCAAAATGGAAACTTTGCCTTCTAAGACCCTGGTCCGACTGCTTCGCCTTCTGCCACGGTAAGTGACCTCCCTGGGGAGAGAAAAAAAAATCAATAAAACCATACACGAATGGAAAAAAACGTTGACTGTTTTTATGCTAATTGAGCTGCAGAAATTAAATTAAGCTAAATAATAAAATTTAAAATCTACAACTAGAAAATATCGAACGACATCCATTATGAGAAAAACAATAAAAATAAAATTTAAAATATTATCTTATTTGTTCATTATCTAAAATTAACTCCTCAATTTCTTGGAAATTTTCTTTTTGATTTCTACGTTTAAAAAAATAACAAATTTTATGTTTTTAATTATTTTTGTGCTTTAAATCAAAGTAATGATTAAAGTACGCAACCGTTAGAGTTAATTTCCCACAGGAAAATAAACAAAAACTGTAATTTTCGGTCTCTTTATGCACGGCTATGATTAAACATAAAAGTATATATTGTATAGTTGAATACGTGGCCCTTTTTAAACTTCGCCTACCTTACCCACATGGTTTTAAACCGCAAACTTTGCTGTGGAAGAGGGTGGAGGGGGTTGAAAGTTTTAAGGCAGACACTTAAGTTCAAACTGGCGTGAAATGGGTTAATTGTAGCCTCGCTAAGACTTCCCAAGGGGTTTTATAATAGAACCATAAGTGGAAATAATTTCTGTCAGGGCTTGGATGTAGGAAAATTGTGATCGCTTCGAGTACTAGAAGGTCTTAGTGGAAAAAAAAATGTTCTTATTACGTTAAAGGGAAAATTGAAGCCTATTTAGGAAGCTAAAAGTAAAATCAGAAATTGCGTTTTTACAGCTCTCTTTGTACCGATCAAATTGAAATTTTTAGGGCTTTTTCTAGATAATAGAAGTTATAATAATTTATACAAGAGCTGTGCAAAATTTCAAGCTGAGAAAACGTAATGTGATGATATTGTTTGGGTAGTGGGAAGTTGGGATTGTGGAGGGGATGTTGGGGGAGGTGGGAGAGAAGGTAGGGAAGTGATGGAGAATGGGGGAGTTGGTGGAAGGTGCTGCGAAGAAGGGAGGTTGGGGGATATGAGGTGTGGTGGATAGGATTTTGATGGGTGGTGGAGGGGAGAAGATGTTGTAGGCAGTGGGGGAAGGTAGGGGAGTTGGTGGAAAGAGGGTATGGTTGGGGATACTTTGGGTTGGGGGAGGTTAAGGGATGTTGGGGTAGGTTGTGTATAGCCCCAAATGTTTGTGACGTTTGAGACATCCGAAACATTGATTTTTCTCTATTTAATCAGAAACTAAAAAGAAATTTGTCACTCTTCCTTGCTTGCAAAATCGCGAAACGTAACGAGCATTTTTACAGCTTTAAATGAGTCCATTAACCTTTTGACTAACGAGAAAAGAATGAAAAGAGGGGAAAAAATGGTTGTTTTTAAATCCTCAAAAAACCTGTTGAAGCAAAAACACTTTTAATTATCTCAACGTTAATAAAGGGAGCAATCGATTAACACTTCTTATTCGTAATTTGTTTTCAGAGAAAAAAATTCTTTTCTGAGCTTAAAAATAATTGAGTGCCTTTAAATTACGTGTCTATAAAAGTTACCCTTCGATATGACGAGAGGTGTTAATAAAAAATTCAAAAGATCCCGTGCTATTTTTTCCCACGACCTTGAAACTCAAACTTTTCTTGCGAAAAAGGGCTTCTACGTTTCGGACGTTAATAATTTAAGAGGAGAGGGCACCTTTAAGTGAAACAGAATCCGTTATTAAGTTGTTTGAAAGCAAAGGGCTTTTCGAGCTGAAGGGGATTGCCCTGTTAGACCGTATTGATGGCGGGTAATTGGCCGGAGAGGAAGTGAAACCCGGCCCAGGAGAGCCACTCAGAGCCTCTTAAAGAGTTACAGTAACACTTCCGACTGTATTAGGTAGTTCTACAATAATTCAAAGCCTCCGGTCAAAACAACGGAGCTTAATTGGCTTATCCTAATCCTCTCGAATTGAGCAGACATTAATTTTACTTATATTACATCTGTTGAAATTTTTTGAAATGCCCCGAAAAACTGAGTCGAAATTGTTGGATGTTAAAAATGTGATGTTGTACGGTGAAATTTTGGTGAGCTATGCGGTGGAGTCGACGAAGATGTATGCTGAACTTCCGCTTTTTACCGGCTACACTATCAGATTCGCCGAGCCGTATGTTTCCGCCAAGTCGACCATGAGTATGCTCTGGCTCGTTTCAGCTTTCGCGATTTTCTTAGGATGGATCGTCGATTCGTTTATAGGCAAATATTTCGTCACTCTTTTCTCGATCATCGTCGCCTTGCTTTCTTCGACTTTCTGCTTGCTTTCTGCTTCTTTTGGACACTACAGAGAATACTTTCTTGCTTTGTCGAAAAGGCTAATGATGATCTACATTTCAAGTTCGACCATCAGGAATATCTTCGTGCTGGAACAGTTTCTCAAAAAAGACGAAGAGGAGTTACGACGTTATCTTTTTTATTTGATCTACATTCGAATTTTGGCAAGAACTTTATGTAAATTTTTATCTTCTTATGGACTCGACAATCAATTTTATTTGAGCTTCCTTTCCATTCTATGTCTCATGGCTTATTTATTCATTTTATTGTATATTATGAACAAAATACATGTAGAAGCGACCTATTTTATGATATGGGAGTACTGTTTGAAGTGCATTTTGGTTTCTGTGACTAGAAAGACGTACCAGAGCTTTTCGACGTTTCGGCTGGGAAGACGAGGGATTATAAAAGCGATTCTGCAGAAGAAAAATGTCGCTTTTAAAAGTGATATACAAGTGATGAAGTCGTTGACGCCTCTTGAGCCGAAAGTTTTGGGAATGAGGGGTGTTGTAGAGCCTGCTTTTCCATTCGAGAAGAAACCTCAGAGTACCATTTTGAAGAAAACGATGGGATTCATGTTTCCGATGTCGGCGAGCCTTATTTTTTCGGATATGAGTAAGGTTGAACAAGAACAAGACGTTTTGCGCAACTTTATGTTCTTCCTCGCTTATCCGGCAGTCTCGAGATTCGTCGTGTTCCAAACCATGTGCCTCGTCGACTCCTTAAAATTTATAATTTTCGGCATTTTTATGGGAAACATTATGTGCTTTTTGACGATGACGATAACAACGCAATGGAATTTTTCGCTCAAATCGAATTCGAAATTTCTCGAAAGTTTAAACGTGACAACCTTCTCTTTGATATTTGATCTTCTACTTTTTCCAATTTTCGAATTTTTGATACACCCTTGGATCAAAAAACGGAAAAAATTGCATATTTCGTTATTAGGTTATTTTATTTTGATAGTGACGCTCTCGTTTTCGATAATAATCCAATTTAGGATGGAAGACACTTTTGAGTATTTGCCGGAGCCGTATACGTCGCAGTTGAGGCTTTTCAATTCGTTGCCTTTTCCGATAGTGACGTCAGCCGGCTATGGAACGAACACAATCCAGCCTTTCGGTCACGTTTTCATAAATCGACTCTACGCATGTAAAAAGACGAGGATTTCCATCGAGATCGACATCGAAGGCGTACGAAGTTACGAAGTCCGCCTCACAGAGAAGAAAGCCCTCACTTGCATTATAAACGAAAGGGGTCTAATCCAGAACAGCGAAACCGATCCGACCCTTTTCCCCGCCAGCGGGATCAATTCAGAATTGTGTTATTTCTTCGTGATTCACGGCTTCTTATCGATCCGAAAAAAGTTCGTCCTCTACGATAAAGCCAACAACAAATACTACAGGTTCAATTTTGACAAACACTTAAACGAAATCGACCCAGGCGAATATAGACTTGTTGGAAAAACAAAAGAAAATTTCACCTTAAAAAGTTCGAGGTTATACGCATTTTTCTTTTATGTCGAAAACGAAGTTTTGAAAACAAAACTGACCATTCTTGAAGGGCCTTTCCCTTACCACAAGCCGTATTTGATCGTCCAAATTTTTCTGACAAGCCTCGTCAACGCTTTGGCTTCCATCTCTTATTTCATTTTCCTTTATAAAGAATCAGCGAGCAAACTTCGAGGAGGGACGTTCTCCTTCTTTTTCGTCCTGCAATTTTTAAGCGTCATTTTCCTAGAATCGTACACCACTTTCACAAGTTCTTTTTACTACTCGAAGCTTATCATTTTCTACACTTGTGTCTACATCATCGCCTTTATATTCACTGCATATTACATTTTGACATATGACCAAAATAAACTTTAAAAAATTAATTTTTTCATGTTTTTGATTGAATATAAACAATTCTTTTAATAAAAAATGATCATTTTTTTATGCAGTTTAATCAAAGAGTTGCATAAGGGTCAAAGGAAGCTCGCTGGCTTTAATCAAAACCTCCGCAGCGAATCCTTTCAAGTTCGAATCAAAAGGTTTACCTTATTTTCCTTTCAAAACAAGTCAATCTTAGAAATTTACGTATTTTTATTCTATTTTTCATGAGATCCGATGTTGAATCGACTTGGGCCATCAGATCGGCTGGTATCAGGGAAAACGTTCCAAGCACGAATTCTGAAAATGCCCTCCGGAGTTTTAATTGTCCAAGTTCGATAGAAAATATTATTCGACGAAAAAGGAAAATGGGGGAGATTGAAGTTTCCAGTTGAAATCGTTTCCTCGTTAACTTTCGATCGCTTATAAAATGTAAATTTTGTTTAAAAATGACTTTTTAACTTCGGAAAGGAGATCGGATAGCCAACTGAAGGATTTAGAAGTAAATTATGGGGAAAACTTTAATGACTTAAATTAATTTGATACCTATCGAGTTTTCATTTTAGGAAAGAATTATATTCCAACCATAGGTTGCTATGGTAACTAGGTTAGTTTAATGTGATTACTATGCTAAATATTTATTTATTCACTATTATGGCTACTTGGTGCAATTTGGTGGCTACCATGTTTCTACCATATGACTACACTTTAGATACTATGTGGCTATTGTGCTATATGCCTCATATTTGGCGACAATGACACTATCATGTGGCTACTGTTGTACCTGGTTGCCATTGGGATACCGTATGGCATCCATTTACATTACGTGTGCTACTATTTAAAAGGTTACTATGTGGCTACCATGTTTAACTGTGCTACTTGTTTACCATGAGTATAATTTGGCTACCATTTGGCTACTGTACCTACCAGGCCATGTGGTTACCATGGTAACAATAGTTATGATTATAATATTTGCTAATTAAAATTGGTTAATGTGCGGAGGAAGAAGGAATTAAGCAAAAATTTCTTTTTATTGAACTCAGTGCAATCCATTTTGGTTTTGAGGAAGTAAAAATAACTTTTAAAAACATAATATTGTCGGTAACGATTTGAAAGACAAAAAAATTGAAACACGTCCATTATCTTATCTTTAAAATACAGGCTTTGTTAAGTATAGAAGCGATAAACGCTGACAGAATGAGGTATAAATCGATGATGAAATTGTGTAATTTTATTGTCATGTTTATCTTTCGCTATTTTCGGTTGAAATTCCTAAAGGAGACCATATTCAGGATGTTATCAGTTTTGATGTCTGTACAAAATGGCGGCTGGGGAAAAAAATGGCGTAAAACCGTGTATCCCTCTGAAGGGTGTCAAGATAGGGGTTGGATTCTAGGACAGCGACTACTTTCTTCACTCAGTCCGGCTTAACTCTTGAACTTTACGACGTTCGTAGAAAATTCTAAAAGGGGCTGACGGACGCTTCTTTTCCCGCCATAAAAACAAAACGACTGAAAAGCACACGTTTTACAACCAAAAACTCTTTTCCTTTTCTCTTCAAATTTCGAAACCTTCAAGTTTCCTGTAAACTTTGAATTCCGAGATGGTTTGACGTGTGAGGGTTACAAAATAGTTTCTGAAATTGGATTTAATGTCAGATCCGTCTGATAATAATGAATTCCACCAGGATGTCTGGGCATGGAATATTCAGAGCGGATCGCGTTGGTGAATATTAGAGTACGGCCTGCGGTTTGGCTTAATGGGCGTGAGGGACGCTCCAAGTTTACAAGAGACAAGATAAAATACATCAAGCCTTATAGACACAACCTTATCGAAATATCTTCATCATAAAACCGGAAGAATCGAACACGCGATGGCAATAAAAAGTAAATCACGTCGAAAAAGAGTCCATGGCCAGAATTCTAGGCAAATAAGTCAGATAACAAAAGGATTTCTTCACACAAAAAAATTCCCGCTTTCATCAGGTCACGTCAATTTAGAAGAAAATATCTCGAATACCTGAATATCCATCATTTTCCAATCTACCAAGTCATTTTCGACTTTCCAAAAACGCCACTGTTCAATCATCATCAAAATCAAATTTTTTAAATTATTATTTCTTTATTAGACGCAACCAACGATAAAGCTCTTCAAAATGTGACAAAAAGTCAATTTGAAAAAGAAAAAAAAATTCCAAGGCTTAAAGCTTCTTAATCTTGAACACAAGATACAAAATGAAATTTCTTCTATATAAAACCATTCAATAGATAATGAACGTTTGATTTATAATAAAAGTAAACCTTCATAATCCGTGAGGCTAACCATTCAACGTCGATCATTAATCTGGAAGATGAACAGAAAGTGGGCGACACTTTGATATTATTTTTGTCTCCATGATTTATCGTTTTATAAATAGAAAGAATTTTCTTGTTCGAAATGTGTAAAAAGAGACGTGACGACGATATTTCCGACCTTGGGAGTTTCGCGCTGCATTCCGGACGGATTTTCGTCGACGAGATTACGCAATCGGATCTCATCCCAGGCTTAGGAACGAGAAAAGTTTTTTTTTCGGCCGTTATGGGGGTGAATCTCATCTCCGACGAAAGAGCTTCAACTTGATCGCTAAAATCTATTTACCTACTTTGCTGTAAATTTTGGCTTCGAACACAAATTCGATTTCGAATGTAGTCGATCCTTATTGAATCAGTCTATTGAATGAGACGAATCAAAACATCAACTTTCCATGTTTTCTTCGAAGACCCTTTTTGGTTTATTTCTTCTCGGGAAGCCTTTCCGGAGAGAGGGCGAGGATAAAGAAACCTTTGATTGAAAAAGAGAGTTACTACTCTTAAAAAAAGTTTCTATTGAAATAAAGTCACTATCCAATATCGGAACAAAAACAAAAGTTGAAAATATATCAAATAGCGGTTTTTGAGTTATTAATCCTTCAGTTTTTATATTTTCTTGGAACAAACCCTTATTTCGAAGCTCCTTTCCCCGCGAGGGTAGCTAACCTCCATTGCATTATGTATGTATATTGGGGGGCGTTCTATGAAGGCTCTTGGTTGAGAAAAAAAAACAACATATATATCGCTCCTTCAAGAATCTATTATTAAAGAATTCCATCGCTTCTACGCTTTTTTCCCATGAATAAATGAAGAAAGTTTATAAATTACCTTTTATTTCCATTTAATATGCAAAACTGAAGAAAAATGTCCGGAAGTTACGTTTTTCACTACCATTTCTGTTTTAAATTACGCCTTTTTCTTCATTTTTATTAAGACAATAAATTATCTTCAAAATGGCGATTATGATCCCACTTCTGATGTCACATTTTCAAAAGTTTTAAAAATGCAGGGGGTTTTTTATATCCATCAGTAGCCAAAATAACCAAGTGGTTGCGGGAGGGGAAGCATGGAGATGAGGGATTGGGAGGAGGAAGTGATAGGAGGGTACAAGATATGATTTGGGGGATATTTGGTGTTGTGGAGAGGTCTGTAGAGCTCTGAATTCATCAAAAGTTTAAGTTATGTCCTCTCCATAGCGCATTTTATGAAAAAAATAAATTATCTAAAAAATAGTGATTCTTATCCCACTTCTGATGTCGCATTAATAACCTTTTTCTTTTATAGCATGCCTTATAGCTCTAGCAATATTGATCCTCTAAAAACGTTTTATCGATGAAATTAAAAAAAGTTGAACAAAACATGGCTTGTCGCCTCGTACTAGCCGGGTTATTAACAACTTTCCTCTTTCCACAATCGCCGATTGATTTACGAGTTTGACGAACAAAGTTTGCCGAATTCAAGAGGACGAAAATATGATTTTTAACCAGTGTAGGGGAAAAAACGCTGGACTTGATAAATGCAAAACGTATCTCGACATTTTTGCAATTCAACCTTCCTTTTTTTTTAGTGTGTGTCCGAATTGCCATTTACAAGAGACAAAATCCCAAAGGACGAGTCACCCCTTTAACAATTCCGTTTTTAATTAATTATTCAACACTTCTCTTTTATGCTTTTTCAGGAGCTAATTGTTTTTCATTACTGATTTAATAAAATCTTATAAAATAAACCAACTGGAAAAAAGAAAATGAGTAAACAATGTCACGGTCATTAACGCTTTTACTATCATTTTTTTGTTTTTCAAAATAACTAAGAAAGTGAATCATCTTAAGTGAGAAAAAAATACTTTTTCTTTTTATTGTGAAAAAATTATAGGCGCGTTTCTATCCAATGCGGTTATGATATATTTTGCCGAAGAGAGTGGTTTAGTGGGTTCTTATTTTGATTTAAGCTCGGGATTTTTTTTCTTCCGTCTCTTCTTTATCAAAAGGCCAAAAAAGCGGCTTTACCTTGATATATTCATGCCATCCCCTTCTTACGTTATTGCTTTCGCCTTATTGTACAACAAATTCCACTTTATTAACCCTTCAGTTATTCCCGAAATCCATAAAAACTTAAAAGAGTCGCATTTTAAACATTCATATCTTTGAAAAAAATAATGAGTTTAATAAAAAACCGTCTTCCCCCCAATCCCTTCTCCTCCCCACCTTTCCACAACCTCCCCCTTAACTCCACACCTCCCCATAATCTTCCCCAAACTCACACCTTAACATCTTCCCCCTTATCTTGAGTTTGAGCGTACTAAGCAACTGGGTTTTTCTAAATTAGGGACAGACGTTATCTGTAAATAATTAGTGAGATGGTAAAATTAGTTAGGGATTTTGGGCTAAGTTCGTTAATGAACCTTTCCATACCTTTCCCAGCCTCCTTTTCCGCAAAACCCGCACAACTCCACTTTATAAATAAAAAGACACCTTAAAAATCTTTTGGTCGACTTAATCGTAACAAAACAACTTTTACTTTTTAAGTATTCTAAAATGTTTGAGTGTTTGACCAACTCTAAAAGGCTTTTGTTTATCTAAAAACAATGCTTTTAAAGGGAGGTAAATAAAAATGGATTCTTATTCTAATTTTTGGTTTACTTAGGTTATAAAATAGTTAAATCTCTCAGTAAAATGGACTTGAAATTTCAGAGACCTTTGTGAGATTGAAAGGTTGATGGATTAAAAAGGTTAATTTAATAAATTAATGTTGACAGACATTTGTCTCTATTATGTATTAAATTCTCCCCTTCTGAGACTTTGCTTTTCGTTTTCAATGCCCCCCGGGGGAAATCAGGAGACTTCTCGCAAGTCCTGACACGTGTTTCCAATGATTAATCAACTAAAATCGATGCGGAGAGCCTTCGTTTTAAATCCAAGATAATGAAAACAATTTTTCGAGAGTGATTTAGAGGCTAAGCCGTTGGAAATTGTTTAAAGTTTGGAACATGTCGATTATCAATAAGTTTGGAAGCGATCGGTATTGTTAAGCTTGGGTTAAGAGGGTCGTTCGGAGTGGGGTTAATTCCATAATCTGCATAGAATACCCATTCAGCTATGATATCAAAAGCAGTTTCCTAGGGATGTGAATTGTGGACCACCCTTGGTTCTTCAGCATCCTCAGTACCTTAAGTCCTTGAGGGAAGGAACAAAAACACTTTTGAAAATTCAAAGTTTTTGTTTAGTCCATGAGCTTTATGAATATTTGATGAATCTTCTCAATTTCAATTTTTAAAGTGTGATGACTACCAAGTTAAGATTCTTGAAAATTTGTCAGAATGTAGTTCCAACTTATGTTCTTTAATGAATGAAAGGATAATAGCTGTCATTACTGACCTGAATGAAGCGTCTAAGAACGTTTTTTTTCCTTCTCTCTTTTTCCTTTTTCAATGCAACCTCATCTCACTGCATTCCGACGACTTTCTAGTTCCTAGGATTATATTTTCTTGTCGATAGTGGAACGTCTGCGAAACCATGACCGAAATGTCATTTTCCTTGTGCTAATTTATCAAGAACAAAAATGTGGTATGAGGTCGATAAGTCGAGCTTTCTTAAATAGTAGGGGCTCTACAGACCTCTCCACCAAATATATCCTACCCTCCTTCCTCCAACTACCTCTCCCGCCTACATCTCCCATCACCTCCCCTGCTCTCCTCCATTCTCCTCGACCCTACCCAATATGTAGTAACCAACCTCACTTCACACCATCTTCGCCAAACAGGAGCGTTCAACATACCCCTCCCCACTTCCCCTACTCTCCTCCACCTTTCCTCGACCCTCAATCCCCACCACCCCATTTTCCTCCAATCTCACACCATAATACTCTGCATTTGGTGCTATATTGGTGAAGATCGACTCCTAGCTCACTTTTAATTTGGAAAGACTTGCTTGTGGACTTAATTTCATTGCATATTATCAATGTTTAGCTTAATTTATTATTAATTATTGGTTTCATGATAACTTATCTTGTCAACCACTAAATTTATTAAGTTAGTTAACGTCAAACTTCAATTAAGACGAAGCCGTAAAATGGCAAGCATAAAATTAAGCCAATGAATATTCATTCATGTCAACCTTTGGAATTTTGAAAAATCCATTTGAATTTTATCGTTTTAAGATTTTTCTCTATTTTTTAAGAGAGAAGGTGGTAAACAAATAAAACGTAGCAAAAAAGCTTGGAGAGCTTTAAAATCCGGTTCTAGGTCGAAAGCGTGAATAGGTCAACGTTTGTCTGGCGAAAAAAACGTCTTTGTTTAAATACACGTTCCCTTTCAAGTTGAAAGAATTTGAAAAGGTCATTTTTTTTTTTTAAAGAGGATTTTCAACTATGTACTAGGTGATAGTGCCCTCGCATCGTTTTCCCATCGGAAAAGTCCATTTTAGGTATACATATTGGGTTCATTTGGGGACCGCCCGCCTTGAACCCTGGACCCCATTGATGGACGCCGTATCGCAATGTTTGGGATTAACGCCTTAGCACGCGCGGCCACCACCTAAAGATCGAATTTATAAATCGATTTTCTTTCTCGATCCTACGTCAGGAAACGATGGGCTATTAATCCTTTCATTCCAGATGCTGTTTCTCCGGATCCGTTTTGTCTCATTTAACTCCGATTAGGAGCCCGTAACGGAGGCCACCAACCCGTAAACTTACAGATCCAAGAACAATGATTTGCCCGCGACCCAGCCCAGCGGGGGGAAACGAGGAAAACCTCTCAAGTTCCGTTCTTCCCATTAAAAAAGACGAGGAATCGTTTCTTATATAAATTATAGAAGATGATTCATTTGCTTATAATAACCTAGAGAAAATGAAGCCTTTTTATTTCAAGTTTACAATCTTCTTAGTGTAAATTATCTGGAAAAGCCCTTCGTAGCTACTTTCATCTTAAAACTCTATTAAACTCTACTAAAGTCGTCCTGACAACGCATAAATCATCCGCAAATAAAGAATCATTCAGCACTTTTCTTGTCCTCTAAGATTGCCAACTCAAAATTTCGGTTTCCAGATTTTCTTGAATCCAGTATCAAAATTGACAACTTTTAGGACGGAAAAACAGTCATTTTGAGTTGTTTTAGAATGTCGCCAAAATACAGCGAATCGGGACATTTGACGACAAAAATGTCCCGGGACAATAAAACTTTTTTATACAGATTGAAGGATTTATTTTATATTGAAGATCCTTTTCAGGAAAAACAAATACATAAAAGTTATGAATTCTGATCCTCGTGTTTTGCAAATAATAAAAAAAAGAAGGGGGAAAATTTTTGGGCTGTACTTTATGTTGAGGAAGTGGGCGTGGGGATGAGAGGGGAAGCGTGAGACGAGAAAGAAGAAAACTTTTTTTTTCTTTTTTGGCACGGCTTCAATTTGTTTTTCTCTTCTAAGTCTCCTAATGATGCCCTTAGTAAAGTCCCTAGTAAGTTTCTAGAACATGCCCTCTCACCTCTGCCACTGGCAACCTCCGTCCTCGCCTTAAGTACACGAAGACTTTACAGGGCGTTTCGACTTCACCGCCCACCCCGAGGGAAGAGATCAATTTCTCTCGCTAACACCCTCCCCTGACTCTACCAGACTTCTCTTGACGCTAACTTATCGCAGACCATTTTTTTAAACCATCTCACCCTTGTTAATCATTTTGTAGGTCAAACTTAGTCATGTCTTTACCATTATTACGCCCCATAAAATGTTTCTCCTAAAAAATCTCGGTTGAAAAATGTACTTGAATAATTTTCATCAGAGTGTAATGCACTTTTTAGTTGAGGATATTTCGGTTGGTGACCGGCGAGACGGAACGAGCAGAAAGTGTTTTCTTCGTTGCTTTTTTTTCTCCTCGCCGGAGGGGACTCGTTTCGGTGGGGGAACCGGTAGAACATACCTTTCCATTCCGTTCTTCGGCGGTCTCTCTTCAGTTCGAAAACATTCTCCGCTCTGGAATGTCATGGTCGTCTCGTTACATTGTGCCCGGTTACACGTTGTGTGCAAGTGATTTCTCGTGTTGGTTCATATTTCGTTGAAGTGCCTTTCGATCGAAAATGATATGCTTGAGGTCCGCGGCGAGCTTCCTCCAGCCCCATCAACACGGTAGGTCGACAACCTGTTGATCTGATTAAAAATAAAATAAACCGGGCGAATCCCCCTCTGGTCAGACGTCTCACCGACCTAAATCACCTACTCGTTATTCAACGACTCAAAATGTGCAAGCCCAACGTTTTTTCCTGTGCATATTTAAAAATTCGTTACCTTCTCTGTAGCTGATTTCCAAAGGAAAGAAGCTCTTGAGGTCGTTGCTTGGTGGCCTACCATTAAATAGTGTAGAGAACATAGGATATAAAATACGTGCTAAAAAGACGTATATTTTATTACACTGGTGTCAGAAGTGGGATGTCATATATGATTAATAAAATATCTGTGCTGAATAAGCAAGGCGTATATTTTATACAATATTCTTATACCGATTTCAGCCATTTTTGGCGGTTTCATACTTTCATCGCACTCCAGCAAACGATGTTCGATCAGTTGTGTAAACTACTATGAATAGTCCTACATTTTTTGAACCCCAGAGTTCCCTGATTAACAATATATATGACCCTAGGTCTGGATATTCCGTAGCAACTACCGTAGTAGCTTGTTTTTCTTCGGAAATCAGCTTTTAAAAAATTTTATGGACAATATTTTTTACAATTTTCCAAAAAAGGATGATAATGCCTTCTTTATCGTGGATGTTTATGAAGCCCTTTTAGGTTTTTAATTTATTAATGTCAAATAGAAAATTGCCTTGTCTGTCGACCATGAAACGAGTTTTGACTAATGACATCTCTTTGTTATCGTAATTTATTTAAAATGTCAAATTTGTAATTAAGATTCGAGATTACAATGGATTTGTAATTTGGGCTACTCCTTGGCACCATCACGTGTCGAATTATCCAATTAGTCCTACGCTTTTTGTATAAAAAAAGGACGATAAAATCCAAGGCTTTGAATTAATCACGTGGGACAACAATGCACGCCAAGTTATTTTTAAACTATATGATGATCAAAGGTGGCTGTAGTAAAAGAAAAAAATGCGGGTCGTTTCCGAACTGTGGAAAAGTGGAAGGGTTGAGATTTAAAATTTAAATCACCCCCTTTGTCCCCTCCGCCCCCGAACCATTTCGTTTCACACCAAAAGGACTGATGTCTGCGGCTTCCTCTGAATTATTCATACTTTCCGTCCGTGTTTTCCAGAACGCATTTTCGTCATTTCGCCTCCCAAGTACCGCAATCCGGCTCTTTAATACTAAAAAAGATAATCGAGAAAATTGGTCGACTTTTCGGCAGACAGTAGAACCTGTTGAAAACGTTGACAAACGTTTGGAGCCGCCGGCAATAAAACGACTACCTGGAAGTCACAATTGAAGGGGAAAAAAGTAAAGAAACCGATAGGGGCAACCTCCTTTTTTTGTCCCTCCAACATTCTTTTGAGGAGCGTCCCACATTCTTTTGTTATTACGAAATTTTCGAGTGTACGAAATTCACAAAAGGGCGTCAATGTGTCAACCGGAAACTCTTTTACCAAAACCGTCTTGAATCACCAGGCCTTTTCATAATTTAAACTTTTCACTGCAGAAATCGTAAAATGAGAAGACTATTGTTCACTTTCTGACGTAAGCACATAATTTGCATGATCGACAACTATATTAACAGAATTTTTATTGAGAAAAGATAGTCAAGGAAAACGCAGTCTTTAAACTACTCTTGATTTTGTAAGTAAAACATTATTCTATTTGAATGAAAAGTTTTTAAAGTTAAGAGATTTGGGAAGAAAATTAGGTGTACTTGAGTCTCAAAAGAGTGTTGGAGGAAAGTTACCACACGTGATGTGTTGGATCAATTTTCCCCACCCGTTTTTCTTGAATAAACCTTATTTAAACATGCATCAAGGATGAAAAGAGGTGGCAGAATGTCGTTGGGAAAAACTTTTCGAGTACGTTGAGTCAACCTCATTCCCAGAGGAGACAGTCCATGACGCTGCGAACGCTTTTTGCAACCGAAACCTTTTGTTGGAATCTGAAAAGCTCCTTTATTTAATTAACCATAAAGTCGTTCTCTTGTGGAAGAGGCCGAAATCACGACGTTCCGTGAGGGTCGTTAAACAATGTAGAGCCGAGAAAATAGTCACGAGAATGGGAGACAATGGCGCGAGGCCCCGGACTCCGGAAGTCGATCCGGAGCCCGTTCCGGTCGCTTATAAACGTCCTCGTTCTACCCGTCACACAATTACCAATTTTCATAGATAAACAATTTTTATTAGCTCTAAATTAGTAGAAATCAATCAAATTAACGTCCTTCTTATATAAATTTAGCTATAAGAAGCTTGTTTTTGAAAAAGGATCAAAATCTATATTTAAAAAGGATCCTATTTCTCCTAAGGATTAAAATCTACTTTAAAGGGCCTTTCTTGTCGTTCTTCCCAATAAAACAGTGTTCAACAGGCTCAAGATGTCGATTATCCTTTAAAAAATTTAGGTTTTGTGCATGTAATTTAACTTGAAAATATCAGTTGCACGCTTTTGTTCATAAAATTCCAAAATGGCAAAATCCGCTTATCCAGTCGTCAAAAATGAACAAATTTTAAGGCTATTTTTCATCGAATACCTTAAAATCGACATTTTAAGAACAAATTTTTCGTCAAAAACCTCTAAATAAACATTTGGAAAGCCTAATTTTCTTCCAAAAAACCTCAAAATCAACTATAGACGAATTTTCGTAAAACGCCAAAATCATGGTTTTAGGAGCCAATTTTTCGTCAAAAACCTCAAAACCAACATTTATAAAGCCAAAATTTTCATTTAGAAAAACCTCAAAATCAACTTCAAAGACACAATTTTTCTTCAAAAACCTCAAAATCATAGCTTTAAGAGCCGATTTTTCGTTAAAAAAAAATTGTAAAAAACACAAAATTAAGGTTTTAAGAGCAAACTTTTAGTCAAAAAACCTCAAAATCAACATTTACAAAGCCAAATTTTCGTTTAAAAAAACCTCAAAATCAACTATAAAGAGACGGTTTTTCGTAAAAAACGACAAAAACATGGTTTGAGGAGACTATTTTCGTCAAAAACCTCAAAACCAACATTTATAAAGCCAAAATTTTTGTTTAGAAAAACCTCAAAATCAACTTCAAAGACACAATTTTTTCGTCAAAAACCTCAAAATCATGGTTTTAAGAGCCGATTTTTCGTCAAATAGCATCAAAATCAACATTTTAAAACCCCAATTTTCTTCAAAAGCCTCAAAGTTAACATTCAAAACTTTTTTTTCGTGGGGGGGGGGAGGGCGCAAAGGTTTTGAAATGTTTAAAAACTGGGGCGCAATTTGAAAAAGTTTGGGAACCTAAGCAATAATGAGTTTTAATCGATCCTTAAAAGGTCCTTCTTGTTCAAAAATGATCAAAATCTAGCTTAAAAGAGTCCCATTAAGGAATAAGAAAGCCGTAAAGGATCTGAATGTATTGATCCTCGCATCACAATGGTCTAAAAAATGATCAATAATCATCAGATTTTGGCAATAAAGCCCATGTAAACGATGTCAGCTTGTTAGTTTCATGTGACAACCATCATTGAAACAATATCCAACTATGACAATTCATCATTTTTTCATTCAGAGAGGTTCATCGTTCCAAAATCTTTCTTTGTGGGAAGTAGGTGTTTCATCAAATATTCAGCAGAATGTAGTTCTGACTCACAGCGAAAACTTTCAACTACCTATCATCACCTTTAGTCCATGACGATATTTTAAACCTTTTTAAACATTCCGGCTTGTAAGCTGATGACTCATAGATGGTAATTGCGAGATTTGCATAGTCTCAGGGAGCTTAAAAACATGCAAATTTTCACCTTCTTCCAAACAAAAAATAAAACAACAATTTCCGAGTTTGGAAAAGGATTCCAGTAATTTAATAAATCCTTCCTTTAGTCCAAAGAATGCGAAAGATAAAGTTGAAAACTTTACTAATCTCGACTTAATTCTATGGGCGCGCGTCTTTGTTTCGTAGATAAACAGAAAAGTCGGGCTTAAATCCGGGTGAAAGGAGTCACGATGGAAGATAACCCTTCTTTCTTCCCGCAAAGCCATTTAAACGAAAAAAAAATTTCCAACTTGTTTACGTCCATGCGTAATTTCAAGGTGAAAATTTCAAGGACGAAATTATGAATAATTGAAAGATCGTTCACACTCCACTGAAACCCATTATTACAAATATAAAATTACGTGGGATAATTAAAAATTGTTATTTGAGATTCTTTGCGTAATATTGGACCTTGAATTAAGATTTCTTGGAAACCTATAATGTTTTTAAGCGGAAAATGTGTTAATTTTTTATGAGGCGTTTATTTGTGCATTTTGGAGGTTTAGAAGGATCTCATATCTTACAAGGGGATCACAATCCTTTCCTCGCTCTTTTACGTCCCCTCGCCATTCTGTGAAATGCGACGTGGCCGTGAAAAGACTACCCTTTGAAAATCGTCTAGCTGTTCAACCCCTCCGGCCTTTTTATACTCCTTGTATAATACTGAAATAAAAGAAAAACGTGGGTATTGTTGAAGGAGACGTTCCGACTTTTTTATGAAATCCGATTTCGGAAATCCTGATAATAAAGCGCTTTTTAAGATTTCGTTCTTTTAAAACTTGAGATTCTCCTTCCCACTTGAGCGTGCTCATTACGAGATCGTAATTAACAAGACTCTAAGATGAGCATGAGACTCTAAACAATGTCCTAATTTAACAACGCGACCCAAATTATAAGTAGTTTTCTTAACTCAACTCAATTTCGGGCTCGGTTTAAGAAAGACGTTGTGTCAACAGTTAATTAAACCCTTCGTTAACTTCGCGTCGCGCGGCCGCCTTGAAATTTTCGACCGGCTACCTTAATTAACGGATTCCAGAGATTATTCGCCGAGGATATTTCAGATTTCGAACGTAGTTCCAGATGAAAATTGCCATCGGATTCTTCTCCCCGTTTAATCTACCAAAAAAGAGGCTCAGGTGGTTCAAAAATGCCAATTTTCAGTCCCAAAATTAATGAGGAATGTTTTCGACCAAAACCACTAGAATTGACTAGAATTGATTGAAAAAAAAAAGAAATCTACCTAAAACTAACACATTTCTCTCATCACCACCCCAAACTTCTCGACCATCCTATTCCCCGCAACCTTCCACCACTCCGACCTCCAGCCAACACCCAAACTTTTACCTCCTACCCTACCCTCCTTGACCCACATACCACCCCAACTGTTTACAACCTCCCCATCCCACCTCCTTCATTACCCTCTTTGTCACTTCTTCCACCTCATGATGTAATGAACCCATATGATTTAATTTAATAAAAATATAAATCAAGAGTATTCTTACATTTTTGGCGCAGTCAAAATATTGATACTTGATACTTGAACTTCCCCCAACCTCCCTAGTCTTCGGCAACTTCTCCTTGACCCTCCCCCCACCACCTTCACTCGTCACCTCCCCTACCCTCCTTGACCCACCTCCCCTCATGTGTTTTTTAGTACTTTTGCTGGAAGCACACCCTTAAGTTCCCAGTCCACCCTGTCAACTCTGCAGCTTCACAATTAACAAACGAATTTTCAAAACGTTTTTTGCATAAGATGAAGGTAAGAAAAAATAGTTCAAGGTCCCATTGTTGCGTAACCGATGTTTTCCGCTATTACTCGGTTCAGAGATGGAACAAAGGAGACACAATTTTCTCCACGTCTTCTTCCCTCTATTTTTTTCCATCAAGAAAAAAAAATTCTGGGACTTATCACGTAAAAAGGACTTATCTTACAAAAATAGAATCAGTCACTATGGAAAATTGGTTTCTTCCCTTGGCTATTCTTAGTTTTCCCATATTGGTATCGATCAAACCTGGCACGTAGAAACGTTCGTGAATCCGTTTACGATTTCCTTTGACGAATACGGTCGCCCTTCGTTTAAACTTTATGGGCCCCTTTTTTGATGTTTTTAAATGAAAATAAAAAAGGAAGTTTTGTTTCCCTTTTATGGTTAACGATATCGTTCAATGGGAATCTACCCGTTTTGTATTCATGTTGTGGTCTTTCTTTTATGGAAACCATTTAAACTTTTTCTTCGCCATTTTTATTTCGCCGACCTTTACAAGTCCCAACTATATTGAGCATTTTTCTCGACAGCATTTTAGCCCCTTTTTAGTTTATTACTAGGCAAAAGGATAAAATTTTATTTTTCTTTTAAGGTTCATTTTTTAAACAAAATGGATTGAAACTCAGCATCTGGACCGTCAAGCCTTCCCCTTTTACAATCTTTTCCCTTTTTCTCCTTCCTTTTATTACGCCATTGTCTTTAGTGTTATTATTATGGCTTAATTTAAAACAATTTTACGCTCATGTCTGCTTAAATTTTAAACAAAGTCGTCTTTGAAATGACGTTCGTAATCTTCGTCTTGTGTAAAATTAGTTCCATCCTTGTTAGCCTCCGGGGTGGAAAACATGACTTACCCATTACTTAAGTAAATCGCATAAGTTTGATCCCTAACATCAACATTGTAGGATTAAAACTTTTTTTTAATTGAGTCCTCTAATTAACGCGATCTACTTAACCATTGTCATGGATTTTCACTGATTTCTCTAATTGAAGTCCAGCAGTCCGTACAACTTTCTGTTTGTTCGTACGAAAGTGAAAATGTTTCGAAATTTTCATGAAGACTCGTCCCACTCGAAATCTGTACACTTGAATTCAGACAATTGTTTAATTTTCGATCCCATTGAGTCACGAGCCTCTTCCGCCAGATGGTTTTATTGTTTCGAAATGCGTTTGATAAAAGTTGCATTGTAAGATTGTGCCTACCTTTCCTTTTGTAGCTATTCAGAATCAAAAATCATGCATAAACATTGCTTTTTTTAAAAAGAGATGAATTTTAGCTACTAGACACCTACGAGTATCCGGAGGAACGTCTTCTTCTAAATCTAAACTTTTCCCCCCTGGGGGATCCGACATCAAAATTCTACCAAGTGTGCGAGTGAGAGGGAAGATTCCCAAAGTTTCCTCGTTTTGGGCTCTAAAAATGGTCGGAGAATTTTTTTTGAAAAGCGCGTTTTCATTCTTTCGGAAAACTACGTGCTGTTTAGGGAGCAGTTTTTCCGAAAACATTTTCATGGGGAAAATAAAAAATGCAATTTTCCACCAAAACTGAAATTTTGAAAAAACAGGTAGTCATCTTGTAGGTTTTGACGAGCTGATTTCAAATATGCTAATATTAAGAAGATCGGATGAATAGATTCGTCGGTACGAAATTTTTAAGGATTAGATGCTGCGGGGATGGGGAGTTAAATTGTGGGGAAGCACACTACTTTTGGGGCGATGGTGCTGCTCTTTTGAATGAGTAACAAACAATCGTGATGGGAGAATCCCCCTTAACTTTTAAGGTTGTGAAGCTGGAAACATGACGGGTGGTCAGATTATTAAAGTAGAAAAAAAAATCCACGGCGATAAAAGAGAAGAGGCTTTGAAGAAGAAAAAAATGGCGAAGGAAAAATATAAAAGAATAAAAAAAAGAAAATTACCCCGAAGACTGGAAAAGGGTCGAGCACAAAGACTTTCCAGCTTGTCTTTGTACGTTGGTTAAATTACAAAAATAATTTAATTAATGGGCAACTATTCCCACCCTTTGTTCCGTTTGTTTTGTCATTAGAACGTATTACTTTTGCTTTTAGCACTGGAAAACACAATAAGTTTTGTAAGAATTAAGGGGAGACAAAGTATGAGAATTTTTTTTCCCGATCATTTTTATCTTGGGCCTCAAGGCTGGAAAAAATGTAGCAAGTTTCTTCCCAGTTCGGATAATTTGGTGTTAATGAAGCGTAAGTAAACTTACTAAAACTGGAACGGACGCGTGCCCTATCGCTCGGAAATATCGATAACAGATCCCTTATCAAGCAAACACCGGATCGGGTAAAACAAAACCTTTTTTTATTCCAAAACCGCAACGTATGGATCGAGAAAAACCAGATAAACTGGTTTAAAAATGACGAGTTATACCAGACGTAATTAATACTCATATAACGTGTTAATTTGACAGGTTGCGTCGCTCATACGGATATTGCTCCGGTGATTTACGGTCGGGATATTCCTCGTCGGCTCGACCAGACGGGGACTTAACGGGTTATTCAATAATTATTAGCATTACGAGCCCACTGGTTGTGCGTTTCACTCCATAATCCTGTTGCGACCACGTCTTACGTCAATAAAATCCTAATCCACGGAAAACCCACAGCATCCATCAAAAGCTGATTTTTCGTTTTCCAAGCTCCCCTGGTTGGTGTAATAGCAAGATAAACAGGTTTTCAAAGTTATATATTTCAACTCCCTATTGACCGATCGACTTGAAATTTTCAGGACTTCATCTTTTCATAGTACAGAAGATCTAGACAAAAATTTAAGTCAATCGGTCACCAGGGAGCTCGGATATAAATACCTAAGAAAATGCGTTTCGTCACATCCATGTTAATACTGGTTAGGTGGAGTTCATAAAAAAACTCAATAAACTTGAAAAGTTTAAAAAAAATTTATTTAATAAAAAATGCTTTGTTTATCGGTTTAGAGCGTATATTTTAAAGGGTATTGAAGCGAAAATACAATATCCGGGGGTGTACAGGCCCATAACCGGCTGTGTTAAATCCACAGCGTGTGGCCGACCGCGGTTTTAATGACAAAAACCCCATTTTTCACAGTTAACTTTTTTCCCTCCACTTAATTTTTATTTCCATTCATAAGATGCAAAATTAACGTAATGAATTGTGAGAATTTTTATCTACTTATTATTCGAAACGGTGCATCCTGAGAAATCCCCATCGCTGATTATAATAGAGAAAATGTTAAACGGTCGGATGGAACGTTTTTAACGGGCTGTATGAAAAGGATATTTGAGAAACTTTATGGGATGGTGGTGGGCCTGTTGTCCGCCCCGACTGGCCAACACTTGTAGCACTTTTCGCTTATCTGCATAATGAGGCAGTTTTACGCAACGCCACTCCCACCGGGACAATAAACCGAGTTTTTCAACCTGGAGGTCAAGGATGAAAAGTTAACCATATCTGCTATTTTCAAAGGATTCATCAATTTTAAAACAAAAAGTCGCTAAGTGAAGAAATCGGAGGCTTAACTCATTTTCAAGTCACTTGTTGGATCTGTGGATGATAAACTCGAGTACGGAAAAGTTTTTGTACAACTTTTTTTTTTGCTCTCCCTTGAGAGGTTGGTATACCGACATTGATGAGAGCCCTATTTCATACCCCCTCTTTTCCCCTCGGGATATGAACCAGGATGAAGATAAGAAGGAAAAGAATGGCCTTCATTATCTTTTACTTTGGATTTTGTCCGAAAATCTGGTATAATTTAAAAAATGAAAAGGAAGTTTTTTAAAAAGCTTATCCAATTATTTTTTACCACTAGCATGTCAATGTGCTTCACTTTTGTGATTACATCGTGAATTTATGGTTGGAATTAAATGTTTTTGGGTTTAGTAGGAAAAGCTTGTTTTATTTATTGGCCTAGCACCTGATAAGGAGATATAAATCTTGAACAGGGTGGGGCCTCGAGGGGTTGATATTGGTGTAATGTGGCGGGAGGGTTAAAGGCGTTGTTGTTCGGAATCCATTAATCAAGGAGCTCAATGACGCCTTTGTGATGCGCCACTGCGCAAATTTCAAACACCTAGGTCAGTTTTTGACGGAATTATTCCCTACATTCTGGATTCTAATAATACTTGATCAAACCCAATTATTGTCTCTGTCGTGGGACCTATCATTAAAATTTCTCCTTTCTCGAAAGAGCCTTGACATTTTAATAACAATCGGGCTCGAGTCCGAAAAAAATAACTATGAGACCGTATCAAAAAATAATTAATCTTGTTGATTAAAAAAAATTCTGATTTGTTTCGTCATAATCGACATATTGTAATAAAAGTAAAAGAGAAATTTTGACAGGATGATGGAGCTATAATGGAGCTAAGTGGTGGAAGATAGTGTATAAAGAGGATGGGCGGGGAGATGAAACATTGCGGGCGGAAGCTCTTCTTGTCAGGTGATGGACTGTTCTGGCGTGATTCAATTTCATGCCGAAAATCCACTGAAGTCCTGACCCTTTGCAGTCTATCCTTTCGTGTCAATGAATAAAATTAAATATGAGCCATATATCTTTTGAGAGTGCGGTTAGAAAAGAATTCTCGACGCAAAACGATTTCGCAGTCGGAAGACATGATCACGGGAAATAAGAAGTAAAGCCGCATAGCTTTGTAGGGTGAGAATAATGGTTTTGTTTTGATGACGCCCCCTTGCGGAACGCTGATCTATTAAGGAACTGAATAATGGATACATTTTTTTCCTTCAAACAAAAATGTTAGGAAAACAGTTCATGAGGACATCCTCGTTGACCTAAGAGGGAGAATAACTTGAGTTAACTGGGGTAGATAAATCAGCGTAACTTTATTTTCCCTTTGTGAGGTAATATCAAAGGAATTTTAATAAGAAATAGTTAGAATACCAGCCTATTGCGTATAATCCGTTGATTCAGCCAAGAGTGACCGAGTCACATAATTGCGTTTTTTGCCCATTAAATTAGCGTCCCAAGTCTTCGAAACTAGAGTCTTCATTACCTTAAATAAAAATAAAAGTATCGAGGTTTTTAAAACAAAAGGGTATAGAGGAAATGGGTGCTTGCTAACCTTGACCCGGGGAATGTAATGAGCGGCTGAGGAAAGTTGGAAGTTTGCCCTTAGGTCCTATACAACAAACCAACCCCATTGTCCGGCCTCCGCTTCAACAAAATACCTTCATTTATTACGTCTAACAGCCAGAACTTGTACATCACCTGAAATAAAAAGTCAGAGACTAAAAAGGTTGAATGGAATTTATTACGTCAATGAACTCTCAAATAGCGAAAGGAGAACCTAGTCGTGTGGCGGGTCAAACTAACCTGATATCCATCCAGGGACACCAAATAAAGGATTTTCAAGATGTGTTCGTTTCCAGCTTATCTGGGATCTATTGTCTTCTTGAACTAAAAACCACAAATAGATTATCGATTTTTAAGTCGAACACAGGAAAAAGGATCAGGTGGGTGGGGATTTCGGTGCCGTTTTCCCGCAGGGGTGTTGTTAAGCCATTACGCCTTCGGAGCTATTCGGATCTTGATTGAGTTTACTAACGGCAATAAGAGAACGTGCTTCTCAGTGAAAGCTGCATAGGCACTCAACCAAGCGTTTTCTCTCCGAAAACCAATAAATGTCCTTCCGAAATTTATAGGACATATCGATCTCGATGACTAAAAACATTTCCGAGTCCCGCCTAAGGCACCGTTCAAACTTCGATCCGCGAAAGACGCGGGTGGTGGGGAAAAAGAAGAAAACCTTCCTAACTTGCAGGTTTTAATAAAGTTTCGTGGAACGGAGTGGCTTTAACTCTTCGTAGGAGGCTCGAGGACAAGTTTTGTGGGGAAATAAAAGAATATTAAAGAGTACGCGTAAGTCACGGCCATCTGTCACCAAAGGCTATAAAATCCCTTGAAAAAAAGATTTTTAATAAAAATGCTTAGCCCACCTTGGAGAGATAAACCTCCTGGACTGGCTCCTCCAGCTTACTTCCTTTTTAGCTTAAAAAGTTTAAATTTTTTTATTTGTGCAGTCTCTCTCCATAAACATCAAATACTCTCTCCCACCACTCTCCCATCACCTCTTCTACTCTCCTCGACCCCCCCTTATTTTGTTTGTGGCGAGGTCTTAAGAACCACAAATGGGGGCATTTGAGAAATTCGATGTTAAGACAGTGCTACAAAAATCATTTTCATTGATTTTAAGACTCGTTTTAAGCTTCATTTAGGCCAAAATTCTGAAAAATGATAGAAGCTTAACCTCGTCATCTTACCCCACTTAATATTGTTTAATTTTAAGGGTTTCCCAGTTTGAAACAATGTATAGGAGCCGTTCCTGTATAAAATTAGGAAAGGAATTTCGGTCTCTCCGGCAAATTAAGGGCTTCCCTCTTAACTGGCTTACGAGCTTTCAATCAATTAACCGTAAAACTCCCCGCATTAAAATTTGATTAAACGGCAAAAATCGTTTATTTTTCAACTTAAAAAAATGTTAACAAATAAGTTTTTAAAGTAACGTTCATTAGGTTTATCAAAGGAGGGTGGGATTTTTCGTGGAAATGACTTTAGGTGTAATCAACGAAGGTTAAACACTTTGAAGCCACCCCCTAAGGTATTAATAATAGCTTTCATTAAAGCGAGTTAATCACCCCGGTATCACATACGGGGGGTCGGGGGTGACTGTCAACTTGTTCCTTCGCAATTAGTCTAGGAATCCTGTCTTGACGAGATAAGGGAAGCTTTTTAGATTGAATTTTAGTTTGACTGATTGCTCCCCCTTTCCGGACTTTTAATTTCCAAGCTCTAATCAATCTCGATGAACCGCATCGTTAGCCTTTCTTTCCCGGAAAAGAGTTTAAAAACTCGAACCACGACTAAAATGCACGTCTTTTAACACGTTCTGAACGTTTCGGGAAAAAAGCGACAAGTCTTTATTAAGCGGTTTAACACAAGAAACGTGACCTAAGCATCCTCTCCAGTCGAACCTTTTACTGATATTGATAAAAAATTTAAAAATTCATTCTTTTTTTTTCCAAGTCCAAAAACATGTCTGATTAGTTCAAGTGAATTATTGGATCGGAAGCTATTTTTCAGTTGAGACGTTCATTTGTTTTGGTGGACAGAAGGGGGGAAAAAGGTTTTCTCGGTTTAAGAGAGAAGGGAATGAAGAGAACTAATAGCATTGCGTGAACTTCTAAACAACCACCTATCCTACTTAGTGTCCAGCATCCTTCTCACTTCCTGATAAAAGAAAAAGAGCCACGGAACCGGACAGGGCATAACTTTCAACTCGCAACCACTACTCTATTAATTTCGTGACAGAATTCACGATTCACGATTTCTCACTTTAAAACTTTTGTCTCGAAAGCTGGTCGAAAATGTTACTTTATCTGTTCAGCTCATAAAAAACAAAATAAATAAATAAAAAAGTTTTTCCTCTTTATAACTAGGGAAGGGCCAGCGGGGAAAAAGATGAAAGTCACTTTTTCGACGATTTTGAGATATTAGAGCTATCTAGGGACTATGAAGGAGTACTATCATCTAGTAGAACAACAAGGAGTAAAAAAAGATGTGAATCGTCCGAAATCGGTTCAGTAGTTTCGAAGAAAACAAGGGAAATCGAAATTTTAAAAAACCGGTCATCAGGTGCTACCACCTGACGGTAATTTTTCCAACTAAAATTTACTTCAACATTGAATTTCAACCCTAAAAAACAAACTCGTATTATTCCTCCAATTCTGCCGTTTTTAGCATTTTACACTGTTGAAAGTGTTAGGTTTAGAACAGTCTAACTATAGAAGGCTTTTGTCAAGTTCCATTGAATTCGGCTGAGTGGTTTTGACGATCTCTCCTTTTAGGGGATAATAGGAATAATCTTAAATAAAGTCTTTTTGGCTTTAAGTTGGCAGAAATCCCTTGAGTTGGAAATATAGATAAATTTCTGCTTTGAAAACTTAAAGTTCGTAGCCCTTTGAAGGAAAGGTGAACGAAGTAAACACTCTGGACTCAGGGTTTGTTTATTTCAAGATGTTTGTTTTTGTCCTAAACTGGACTCCACTTGGGAAGCATTTTATTTTTGTTAGACTCTTATCTCTTCCTGGTTCTTTTGTTTTTCTACATCGAAACTACGGGTATGAGGGAATTTTACACGTGTGTCAACTTCCGGAGGAAGTCATGGGATTTTATCAATGGTGACTGGAAAAAATCGATTTGTTAAAAGAATTCTTTTTTGTTTATTTTTCAGGCGTCGGTCGGACAGGAGAGATGGGGAGTAACCTGAGCAAAAGAAGATCGCAAAGCTCGGGCAACCTGACCGGGAAGCTGCCGCAGGACAAGTACAAACTCTGCGGCTCACTTCCCAACCATCTCGACCTTCCGAACAACGACAACAACAACGAAACAGTGAAAGGGAGAGTCGAAGATTTGGGATACGGAAGCGAGAGGTCGCCGGACGATCCAGAACCACCCTTCCCGGCATGTCCAGTCCATCACGCTCACTTCATCAAAAAATACCCTTTCATTAACTCAAGTAAGTTTTTCTTTAAACAAATTAAATTCTGCGACATGTTCTATAAGTATTCTCCCCGTTATCTCCCAAGTTTCATGAGTTTTAGCACCAAATTACCCTATAAATCTTCAAAATTACCACAAACTCTGAAAATTACTTTCTCAAAAGAAAGTACAAACAAAACCAATACTAGTTTTCCTTCCTCACAAGTTGAGGTTTATGGCGTAACATGAGTGACCAGGAAAACCTGTGAAATGTTAATGTTCAAACCAAATTCTCGAAAGTTTTTTTTTTTATAGGATGAGGTAAAACTGAAGTTTTCATATACAACTTTTATTCTCGAGGGAGACCCTTTGAAAATATAAGCCACTTTTGTAATTTTTAAGGCATTTTAGCCGCAAAAAGGGAGTTTCATTTTTATGAATTGGACCCTTTTAAATTTCGAACAGTTTTGAATGTTAAATTCGACGTTAAATTATTCTGAGTGTGTGGGGGACTCGATTACATACGGCAGGCGTTTAATAGTCAGCAAACTCGCGTCCTCTTCCCTATCGTTGAGGGCAAACTTTGTTAATTATACATTTAATGGTTTAAAGGGAGTAGAATGTCGAAAATCCTCCTTTTTCCCCAGCGGTCTTTAGACCCCTCCGAATATTTCCAAAACGGTTAAACTTTGAGGGTTTAAACGCTCTGAATTTTTGAAGCCCCTTTTAATGACCTTTTCCAACCTCGAAAATTAATTTAGTCCGTCCATCCTTGAATTAGGGTTGAAACTTTGAAGATAACACATAATTTGAACAATAAAGACTAATTAAAAGCGATTTAGAAGCCTTTATGAATTTTTCAAAAACTGGATGTGGACCCTGAGAATGTTTCAAAATCGATATTAGGCTAAAATAGTTTGAATCGTTTGTAAGATTTTCCGTTGGGTTGATTTCCCTCTGAGGAATAACTTTATTAACTAGTCGGAGTCTCTCAGTTTAGAAAGTTGGTAGGGCCAAGTTGAATAATCGTAGGAGATGTTCTTCGGACCCCTTTAGCAACCCAATATCCCCCTTTTGTTTCCATCTCCGCTATGTTTCGCAACTTTCCTAATATTCGCCTTCCGCTTTCGGCTCCGATACTCGGAATTGACCTGTCCGAATATCGAATTTCCCTTTCGAGGCTCAAACGGGACTCTCCCATGCATATTTCATTGTTCGGGACGGCGGAAGGAGACTCGCGAGAGATACGGGAAACCGAAATCTCCGGGAGGATCGAGGGCGCAGGTGGTTCCCGACCTCGCTGATATGCTTCCCCGATCTACGTTATTGATTTTAACAATATACTAGTTGATTTTAGGGCTTTATACCCTAATAAACATAATCACTAATCCGTTAGTCCAACGAAAATCGCTAATTTAAAGTCGTAACTACTTTGAAAATTACGTAACAACCCGCTTTTAGTTTAGAAATATCAATATCCCGGAGAGTTAACCACGCATTTTCTGTCTTACGCAGCGAAAAATTTGGCTTGAAATCAATATGGTCTGCACCTTAACTTTTTGGGTCTCTCAATTTAAAGAATCATACGTTCATCTGCATGCCTGCAGTTCCAACTGATGCATCCCTGGAGTCGACAACACCAAGTACCTTAAGAGGAGTGGTTAATACCACAATGAAGAATTAAACTACGATGTCAAAAATTAGTCTTCTGATAAGCACGCTTCCAGCCTCAAAAGCATCGATTCTCATATTCCACTCTTTTTGGGCCTAAAGTGTTGAAACACCATCCATAACTAGGAGCGAAAGTATTGTACAGTGATATCATACTGTCCAATACTTCGAGAGTCTATCAAAATGATCTATGGTTTCACTAGTCCGATTTCGCCAATTTATAGGAAGCTTCATTCAAGTTTCCTACTTGGTTTTCTATTCGCCCAAATGGGTGAACCACCATCGTGTTCAAGAACCAACGAAATTACTTTCAGAAGAGAATTCAATTTTTCCCCCCTAACTGATCCTATTTTCTTTTGTGAAATCCCTCAAAATCCTCTTTTCGTATTAATATTGATAAACAAATTTTTCTTCGTATTAACCAACAAATTTCATCGTTCCATGGAATTAAATCAGTTGCTAAATTTCTTGTAAATCTAATTATAATTTTAATGAAAATGATTTATTTAAAATATTTAAATATTTATTTAAATACCTAAAAGGAAGTACCCTGTAGCATGTTTAAGGTCTGAATGATGTTCCAAATAAACAGTAAAGAAAAAGAAAAAAAATATATAGGTACCTTGATTATTACCTAAAACTATCTCGTTTAAATTCGAAGAAATTCATAATAAAAAGATTAATGATTTCGTCAAAGAATTCTTGCCTTTCAAGTTAAATTTAATATCAAGACTTTGAATGGTTGTAATGAAAACTATAAAAGCTCCTCTTTCTAATAAAAAGCTTAAAGGGAGGGAAATCTTTATTACGGCGAACTTGTTGGCCTACCTTTCATCAGCTTAGATCCTTTTTTTACCTTTTTTTTTTCTTCTTCCCTTCAACTTTATCACAATTTCGATCCGATACGCCCCCGTCTCATTTTTCTTCCTATCAAAACTGTGTAATGAAACCGTCTTTAGAATCGTGCGACAGCTGGGGCATATTGAGCTATAAACAAAAAATACGATATATACAGTTACGGCCCTTTTTTCCGATTCCAGCGTTTTAAGAATAAAAAGAAAATCATTTTTCTTTAAAGAGTTTTTTGTTTCCAAAGACTATTTTCGACGTTTCCCAAATAGTCCTCTAAAATCTTAAGGATGCACTAATAATCCTTTTAAATAGCGGCATATCCCTCGTCTAGTTTGTGACCCAGGGCACATACACTCAACGGTATACGAACAATCCTGGCTCCTGATCCACATTCCTTACATATTAAAGCTTCTGACCAGTCGATTTGCTGGGCACTTCTCAAGTGCTACATTATTTGATCACCCTTGAATTGTGAGGTGTTGAAGTGGGGTCTAATCATATCTAGATAAAATATTTCTCCAAATTAGGTCATCAGAGAATTGATGACCTGAAATTTGCTAAACCTGAAAAATCCAAATCGTAACCTTCAGAAGGGGAACAAACGATATTTCAATTGAAAATGTAGTAGGGAGAACTCGATACTCGAACTTTCTGAAAAATTTGGGGCTCTTTACATATCTTTAGCGCCTACCTCCTCATCACTTCCTTCCTGTATCTTTCACTTCCCCCAAACCACCCACCACCTCCCCCTCCTCTAACGACCTCTTCCCTCCCATCACCTTAGCCTACATCTCTCCCCAGCTTCGCCTCTCACATCACCTTCTCTATCCTCCCTTTCAACCCTCCTCAAACCTTTTCCCCTACATCCCCCACCATACCTTCCACTACCTCCCCTACTCTCCCATCTCCTCCCCTACCCTCAGAGTTTGTACAGTTTTGGGAATAAAATCCTTCGAGATATAGTTTCAAAGTTTGTTCAGTTTTCAGACAGAAAGTGGAAGAAAAATCGTAAAAAGGTCAATTATATTTAGAAGAAGCTGAAGGCCTAGTTTAGTAATTTTTTGATCAGACTAATGGTAATGGGTAAATGAAAGGGAGGAAAAAAATGCTTTCTACTTACAAAGGAGACGAAGAAACGCATTATCTTCGCGGCACTAATGACTATAGAAACCTGGGAAGACGGATTATATTTTGATGAATAGAAATCAAAAGATGGGGGAGATAGGGACAATAGGCCTTTTATTTTATAAAACAACCCTTTAATCCAAGAACAATGGCTATGAAAAAAATAATAAGACGGAAAAAATCCGCTTTTTTCAAATCAAGCTTCCGTGTTTTTGCAATATGGCTTTTTTTCTCAATTCGGGATAAAAAAAAAATTCAATATGAAGCGTTATGGGTTTGTGATGAGGGTCATATTCTGGAGGACGGAAAACTTGCTCCGGCCCGGAGGCGGATTTATCTCGTTCCCTGATGATGAATGCGTGCCCGATTCTGGAACGCGTGAGAGGAAAAATGGGGGAAAAAATCTGACGCCTATACGCCCTTTTGGCCCCTCCCTTCTTAATTAAGTCGCCAAAAAGTCTGTTAATCTTTAAAGGCTTAAAAAATAAATCGTTCTCTTCAGATAAGTGCGTTTTATTTATATTTTTAGAGCTGGAAATTTATTTTTTTCCCATTAAAAAGGGTTCAAGGAAAAGGGATAGAAAAGTCCCTCGGTTAAAATAAGGCCCTACTGAATTGATTACACCCGGGAAGGGCTCAAGGAGAAAAAGAACACGATAGCCGCTCTTCAATTATAATAATTTCCCGACCCCTTCGTGAATAAAGGATTCGCCCATTTCGATGGAAACTTCTTTCACCCCTACAGCTTTATCGCCTTTTCTCAATATGGGATCTTCCAGTTATGGAAAACGGCTTCATAGACGCCTCTGTATATTAAGAGGAGCCAAAGTTTTGAAAAGAGAATGGAAAATGCGATAATCGTGTTGTCTTGGAAGCGGGAAAAAGATCTACTTTGTCCATCTATAGCGACCAAACGGATAGACTGAATTGGACAAAATATTTATAAATTCTATAGCTCATTTTATAAACTTTAATTTCGTGCTTAGTAGTTAAGTCGCTAAAAGTCACAGTTTTAAAGATATAAGCGAAAAACTTAAAAAAAAATTTTTTTCTTCTGGCAGAGAATTTACTCATTTAGGCTCATTTTCTTGTCGAAAACTTGCGCATTTTGTCCAATTTTTTGAGGATTAGGCAGAAAGAGACTCCAAAAGTGTATTCTTAATAATTAATTTATGTTTAATAAAATCCAAGGCTTTGTACTTAAGATAGGAAAAAAAGTTGTTTACAACGTGGTTAACTGTGGCCTCGAGATGGGGCGCCCTTTCGAAGCAATCGAAAGAAAAGTTAGGAAGAGTCTGTGGGAGAAACAATTTTCTTCTTTTTTCTTCTTTCTTGGCTCAAAATCTCGACTGTTTTTCCTGAACTATGAGTATTTTATACCCAAGACCTTGTTGAAACTTGGTCTTTTTCATCTAATGTGTCGGCTACTTTGGACAACGACTCCTGTGGGTGCGAAAGCCCCCCATTCGCAATAAGATGTGGACTTTTTTATGCACTAACTTGGCAAGTTATTCTTTTTTCCGAAAAATTTATGATTTGTTAGAGGATTTTGTTTTCAGTTTATAATCGGTGCTTTTTTAGAAAAGGTTGCCTTATTCTGAAACAGGAGTACTCTTGGCTAATTATCCGGAGCTATTTCGAGGATAATTATCTTCCGGTCGAGAGAGTAGCCACGTTTTCGTACCTATAGTGCCACTGAAATCGCCCAGTATCCTCCAACGTTAACGACCTCGTAAATCCGTGAGGGGCCCGCTAAACGTAAAAGCCCCCTACCCATTCCTGGCTCTTCGTTAATTTGTTTTACTGCTGGACATCCGGAACACGCCAGGGAATCGACTTCACGTCCGGAGACACCTCCTATACATTTTTACCTCAAAATATTCTCCCAAATGGAAGAGGGACCCCATGGCATAACTTGAACTTTTTTAACAATTCTGGGCTATACAGGCCCTACCTTCCATGCCGCTCCCACCTATATGCTACCCCAACACTCTCATGTATTTGAAATTAATAAAACATCTCTTTTTCAAAAGTTTTAAAAGAAGGAAATGATGGATTTTCTTTCTTTTTGCAGATTCCGTCTTCAGCGTGGTGGTGCGAAAAGGTAGCGGAGGCCTTGGACTGAGTGTCTGCGGTGGTGATCCATGGCCTGGATTAATACGGATAAAAAGGCTTTTCCCTCATCAACCGGCCTCGCATTCAGGACTTTTGAACCCAGGAGACATCCTTCTTGCTGCCAGCGGCGTCCCTCTCTTAGGCCTCACTAACTATGTAAGATCAAACTAAAACAAATTCTTTTATAAAAATCTTCGAAATCAGGAAGCCCTTGAAGTCTTACGTTCTTCGCCTCCAGAAGTGAAGCTGACTGTTTGCCGCCCTCCGGAGCCAGTAGTACCTCCGATCCAAACGGTCGCACCTCCTCCACCACCCCGAGACACCCCGACGCCCATGCAACAAGAAAATTACGGCGAATTTGAAATAGTCATGGAAAAAGTCAACGGCTCTTTAGGCTTCACTTTGAGAAAAGAAGACCACAGCGTTTTAGGCCACTACGTCCGTGCTCTCGTCCGCGAACCAGCTTTATCCGACACAAGGATCAGGCCCGGTGATAAAATCGTCGCTGTAAGTCCCCCCACCAAAATTTCATCATAAAATAACACTTTTTTCATAGGTAAATGATGTCGAAATGTCAAACTTAACACATGAAGAAGCTGTCGCATTCTTAAGGCAGTGCGGAGATCTTGTGCGACTGAGGCTATACAGGGATCCTGTCCAAACACCAGTTCCAAGTCATTCTCCCACTCATTCCCATCGCACTTTTAAACCTATTTTAAGGTAAATCACTTTTTATCAACAAATAAAGCATATTTTTGTATTATTAGTCATCAGTTTGGAATTTTATATCTGATGATTCCTTATAGATAAGTTGAGTTCATTTGTCAGTTTCAAACTATCGACATGAGCGTCAAGAAACTGTTCAAGTCTTTTCGATTAAAAAAGTTGTTTTATATTTTTTTTGTTTTTTTGTGTTTAATTTTTTGGTTTTTGTTCAGGAAAGAAGCTCAGGATATGCTTTGCGAGTTGGCAGTGAAGAAGTCGCAGTCACCTCAAGAATCGTCAGGTTCAAGCAAAGGATCCTCACCCAGAAAACGAAGACTGACAAGAACACCACCCCCTGCAAACGAAGAAAGCAGTAAGCTAAAACCAAAAATTGAAGAACAAAAATAAAATCAAAGTTACAGAAAGTATGGAAAGTTTTGAAAGCGATGACGACCGATTGAGGCCGACTAATGTTAAACCGATATCTCAGTTTTCTTCTAATTTGGCGACTCAATCTTCAGGTATTGAATATTTTGTAAATTAATTTAAAATTTTTAATTTAAATTGATAGAAGAGGAGCTTGTTTCGACTGGTTTAAGTGGGAGTGAACCTCCTCCTTCTGAACCTGTGAGTATGCCACCCATGGGAACATGCGATGACAATCCAGAAACCGGTTTTTCATACAGAAATCCTGCTTATAGATCAGCAAATCCTCCAGTATCAAAACCATTAGCATCACAGGTAAACATTTTATGTTAAGATGATTGAGAAATTTCGGTTTTTTAGGAAATAACAGAAAGCGGGAGTTCGGAGCAGGATATACCGAATGCAGTGGAAGGGACGAAAGGTCTCCTAAAGTGGAAAAACGTGCTTTTCAAAGGGGACGAGACGGACAGCTCCATCAGCCTCGCCCATGCGGAAAGTGTCTCTAGTCAAGGTGGGGACGATCTACCTGAAGCACCCGAGTACCAAGTGGTCATCGTCGAATTGAATCGTGGTTGGAACAGCAGGCTCGGCTTCAGCCTTCAAAGTGCCGAAGGCGGCGGATCCGTCATCAGCGCCATCTATAACGACAGCGTCGCATCCCGAGATGGCCGCTTAAGAATAGGAGACAAACTCATCAACGTAATCCAAAACATCAAAAACTCCCATTTCTCTAACAATCCTTTCCAGGTGAACGATGAAGCTATCGACAACCTAGAAACACCCGAAGTAATCGACCTTTTGCGAAAAATACGAGGAAGCATTTGCTTAACGCTTTTAAGGAAATCAAAGTAAACAAGATCTACATAAAAATCCTATAATCTTCAGGTCATTAACCTTATTTTTTTGTTAAAATATATACTTTTTGTTACGATAAAAAGTTAAAGCATATAATTACCACGGTTCGCGTACTAAAAGACTGATTCTATTAATGATATCAAATAACTGTTATAAAAAAATTATATTTTATAGCCTAATAAAATAGGGAAATATTTAACACTTTGATTGGACGGACTTTTTTATTTTATTTTCTAATTGTGGACTTTTTTTTTAAACCTAAATTTAAAAAAAAATAAATATGCCAAATAAAGAATCATTCACTAATTTGTCTACTTTTAAAAACGTAATAGAAAAGTGCTTCTAATTCTAAACAGAAGAAAAATTATGAAAATCTTAATATTGCACCAAATAATTTTTTTTTAAATTAGGGGCCGATTGATATTTTAAAAAAATCTTATTTGATTTCTAGGATATTTTTGTTTATTAGTGGCACATAGAGATCTCCATAAAACTACCAATTTAGCCTTCACTTTTGTCTTAACCTAAAAGATTAACCTAAACTTTTTGAGAAATCCGCCTTTTTCTGGTCATCAGTCGGCCATGTTTAGTTCCAAAAAATCGCATTTAAAAACCACATTGTAAATATTTAAGTGGACGAAGCTATAAATTATTTTTAACAACCTTTAATCTATAGATAATGTCGTTTCAAGCTGCTATAAAAATATTAAACTAAAAATACAAATTAGTCATTTTATAATCAAAATGTTAAAAGAAAAAAAAAAACGTCGTTATAGGTTAGAAATTTTATGTGTGTACATAAAGAGTAAATTTTTATTTTTAATCATGGTGAAATAAAAATCAGAGTTGAATTTTTATCAGAATTTTGTTAAAATCACAGTAAGAGATGAATTTATTTTTTTCTCAACTTTGCATTGTCAATTTTGCTAACCTTTGAAGAAATTTTAAAAGGGTTTTCATATTAGGATGCATTCCATGACTGTGATTAAATTATAAAAATATGGCTAATAATAAACCATAACGTTACCAAAAAATATTGTAATCGTGCTTTCGTCCTGTAGCAATTTTAATTTTGTATAAAACTTGAAGTTTTTTTTTATGAATAGTTTATGGATGAAATAGTTGAAAAAGTCACTAATTATTTTAAAAGTAAAAATAAACTATATTTTCATTGTTGCACTATTGTGAATGCGTTGAATAAAAATGAGTTTAGAGAAGATCTGCGTGTTTTCATTGTTTTCCATCGTACAGGATTGTGAAGCTTACATGCTAACTACTAAGCCGAGTTGCTTGAGGTCTCCAGGAAAATGTAGATGAGGTAACTAACAAATACCTGTCGGAAAGTCGAGTCGAATAAAAGCAAAGGACAGATTACTGACGAAATTTGATGTAACCGATATTCTTGAAATTTAGCACAGCTTATTTTAAATATAGAAAGATGAAACTCTGAAAATTTCAAGTCGATTGGTCAATAGGGAGCAAAGAAAATGCAACGTCCTTTTAAAATTTATCAGGCGCCCCTCCATAATTTCCCAAATGTGATTAGGTTGGCCAATCTGTCTTAGCATGAAGGTTATTTCATGTTATCACTTATTGTTATCATTTATTTGATAATATTGACGACTCTTATTAAATTCATGTGACATATCTCAATTTAGTGTGCAAAATTAAAGACTTTTCTTTCCCCTCCATTCGTCCTTTTTCTAAGGAGAATTCGTGAATGAGGCTAAATGGACCGGAGAGCGCAAATGGAAGCGAGGAGGAGGAAAATTCTTGAAAACGCTGGCGCCAGGCTTGAGAAAATAACCGGAAGACCAGTCGAAGTTCCAGGTTTTTATCAGGACAGTTGAGTTTAGCCAAGAAGAGTTGGCTTGTGGTGTCGTGAAGTAAAGCGCCCTTCTATCTCACCTGCCAACTCTTTTTTGTTCAGCTCGATGGTGTAGGTAATCGTATTCCTTTTATTATACTCAAATTTTCAGATTTTGATTTCTCACAAAGCACAAGCAGAAGTATCTCTAATGGATCTTATGACTCGGAACATCTTGTTTATCAAGGTAACTTTGGGTTTTTAGAAGATCATGGTCCCATAGTGTAGGGCTGGATCTTCGCAATTTTGGATTCCTTAATGTTCTATTACTATTCATTACAGATGAACCTTCAAGAAGGAATGTGGACTTCGTCCCGACAGCCCAAATGGATGTTGACATGGACCAGATGCCACATGCATCCCAGACAGAAGTGACGCATCAAAATAACCGCTTGGTTGACTGCTTACTTTTCTTAACTCTTGGTTTCCTAGTCAGAATATCCTACGATTTTATGCCTCTAGATATTCCGATGGTATTTCGACTTTGTATCTATGCTTACTGTATTGTGACTATTTTTCAGCCTATATACGTCCCATTTGGTTTAGTGGCGATTCCGAAAATCCTGATGTCATCCAGATACGAAGAATCTTTAGGCGCCCTCCCGCAAATGGCTCTTCAACTTGGAGGCATCTCTCCGAGACGTATCGCCACCATCTTTTCCACCCTCACATTCTTCAGAACACTTTTTCAATTTTTCTCCATTTACGTGGCATCATTTGTCTTGACCCATTGCGTTTCCGAAAATGGGATTATGAATTTAATAAAGTGATGACTTGACCTCGAAATAAGTGCCTTAAAGACAACAACAAAAAATTATATATTTTTTATACATTTACATTTGAATATAAGAAAGATAGGAAATAATCGTTAGTACTGAGATAATAAATATTTTTAATTTATTTTTTACTTTAGTCTCCACTCTCGTCGTTTCCGTCCTTTCTTCTTTTTTTTCTAAACTCTCCTCATTTCGGGATTTATCTAATGTTTGTTTTTCTTCTTTCTAAAATAAAATAATTTTTTTATATGTATTTGTATCCTTATATCCATTTAAAAAAAATAACTTTCAAAAATTCAGGGCTCTGTAAACCTCTCCAAAAACAGAAACCCCCAACTTTCCATCACCTCTCTACAGGGGAGTCCAAACGTGCTTGGTATATGGGGGGTCCAAACGCGCTATAAAGGGGGTCCAAACGCGCTACATAGGGGGGTCCAAACGCGCTACATAGGGGGTCCAAACGCGCTATATAGGGGGTCCAAACGCGCTATATAGGGGTCCAAACACGCTATATAGGGGTCCAAACGCGCTATATAGGGGGTCCAAACGCGCTATATAGGGATCCAAACACGCTATATAGGGGTCCAAACGCGCTATGTAGGGGGGTCCAAACGCGCTATGTAGGGGGTCCAAACGCGCTATAAAGGGGGTCCAAACGCGCTATATAGGGGGTCCAAACGCGCTATATAGGGGGTCCAAACGCGCTATATAGGGGTCCAAACGCGCTATATAGGGGTCCAAACGCGCTATATAGGGGGTCCAAACGCGCTATATAGGGATCCAAACACGCTATATAGGGGTCCAAACGCGCTATGTAGGGGGGTCCAAACGCGCTATGTAGGGGGTCCAAACGCGCTATATAGGGGGTCCAAACGCGCTATAAAGGGGGTCCAAACGCGCTATATAGGGGGTCCAAACGCGCTATATAGGGGGTCCAAACGCGCTATATAGGGGGTCCAAACGCGCTATATAGGGGGTCCAAACGCGCTATATAGGGGGTCCAAACGCGCTATTAGTAACATAGGGGGTCCAAACGCGCTATGTAGGGGGGTCCAAACGCGCTATGTAGGGGGGTCCAAACGCGCTATGTAGGGGGGTCCAAACGCGCTATAAAGGGGGTCCAAACGCGCTATAAAGGGGGTCAAAACGCGCTATAAAGGGGGTCCAAACGCGCTATAAAGGGGGTCCAAACACGCTATATAGGGGGTCAAAACGCAAAAATCCTAAAGGAGTACAATCCAGTTTAGACCGAGGGATCCAAACATAATTTTGATAATAATCATAATTTTGGTCATAATATTATATTCGCCTGGTAAAGCCTCCGGCTAAGGAACAGGCAACAATAAACAGAATAGGGCGGTCATAATATTATCATAAGTGGTCATAATTTTGACCACCAGAAGGTACGTGCCCAAAGCCAAAAGTCCAATTTTAGATTATTACCATAAAAATAAAACGAAAATCAGCATACAAAATTATATTTGTTAGAAAACATACAAACAATTATTAAATATAAAGTTCTGTATATTATACAAGCCTCAACAACCTGAGATCAAATAAACAAAAAAAAGTTAATGACAAAAAAACTCTAAATACTACAAAAGGGGATTAATAAAGAGGAAAAATACGAAAGAAAATGTCAACTTAAGTACGTTAGTCAACTTTCCGCACCACATCCAAGTTTCCTTTCTTTTTCATATCCTCCTCCCAGGCGGCGAACCTCCTCTTATACTCTTCCATCTCAGTCTTGTACCTTTGAGTGTACTTCTCTTTTTCAGAATCGGGCAAGTTTTCCCACATTTGGCTCAATTTCGTTCGCCAATCCTAGGACAGAAATTCCAAACGTAAGACCACACTCATACCAACAGAAAAGAGAAGATCAAATCAAAATTTTATATACCTTGAACACCATATCTCCTCTTTCGGATGCTTTTTCTTGTGTAAACAATACAAATGAAGACGGCGGCCTTTTAGGACATCCTAAATCGACTTTTTTCTATATAAAAAAGTAATTATTTATCAACTAAAAAACAATTTTTTATACTTTTTTGACAAGACGTTTTTGTTTGTCAAGTTTGATGTTCAATTTGGCCTTCATGAGCTCCTCTTTGTCACTCATGCTCAATGACTGCTCATAATTTTTACAGAGCTCTTGATATTTGACGTATTCCACTTTGTAGTCGTTGTGTAATTTGTCTTTTTTCGTTTGGTCCAGATTTTTCCACTTTTCGGAGATTATTTTCGAAATTTCTGAAAATAAAACAAAATTAGCATTTGTTGAAATTTTTGAAATTGAAACTTGAAATTTTCAGAGCTTCATCATAAAGGAGAGATGTTCCGAAGTTTCAAGTCAATTGGTCCACAGGATTTTTGTCTCTAGCACCCCAACGGCCCAACCATGTACCAGTAATCGGTTTATCCTGATTATGTTTCAACGTCTCTGGCCTTATTTCAGACGCAAACTTAAAATAAGGCGTCAGCGGCCTTTTCGGCTTCGGCTTTATTCCCAACTTTTCCTCCAGACTCATTTTCGGGTGATAGACAGCATTCGAAGTTGACAACCTTAAACAAAAAAATTTGCAATTTTGGCAAAAATTCGACGGTTTAAAATACCTCGAATGCGCAATTAGGTAGTTCCCACGTGCGTTTGTGATTTTACGCAAATTACTGATAACAGACATGACTCTTAATTTCAAAGGAACTTTTCAAGACAAAAAATTTAATAATGAAAACGAATATTTGAATCAAACAAATTATACAAAAATAAACCGTTTCCTTGGTTGGGAAGTTTGTTTACATTTTAATAAAAATAAAAAGTTTGGTTATGGTTATCTTTGCACAGGATGACCACAGCAGCAACTTCGTGAAAAGAGTTTTCCCCTTCTTTTTACTTATTTATGCATTACCGGCAAGATTTTTGCATTAAATTGATATATTATTACTAATAATCGCCAATTTAGTTTTAGTTATGAGTTTTTGAAAAATTTCCCCGTTTTTAATTATGTTGGCAAAAGTGTATTTTGGATTAGGTTATCGGACAAGTGAGATATTTGACAAGTGACTAATCTATTGACACCTCCTCCTCCTAATTATTTTATTTTTTTTATCTTTTAACTTGGTTTTTAAAACATTTTTTCAACTTGTGTTGAAAAGATGCGACTTTGTGTCTTTTAAGTGGTGCGGGTGGGTGGAAAGGATAAAGTGAGAGATGCTGAGGAATCCGCAGGAGGCGATCACAATGGACCAAACGAGCGTGAACAACGACGAGGGGGCTGGCGAGGGTGCTCCGCTTGGATTTCCGAATATCGTTATCCGACGAGTCTCCGGCTTCTTGGGGTTCAACGGGTGCTGCTCGTCGGGGAAAAAGAGCGAGGAGGGATACGTCGAGTTCGGCCAAGGTGGAGAACTCGCCCCTGGGAGGACTTTGGGGACGTTCGCCGGCGTTTTTAGCCCGGTCGCCTTGTCCATGTTCAGCGCTTTGCTCTTCCTTCGAGTAGGTAAGTTGCCCTCTCTTCCCTTTCCAACTGGACCCTGGACGCTTGTTTCTACTACGTTGGTCCCATTTTTGGATACCCCATGGACCATCTGCCAGTTGGATGGTAGTTTTTGCTGTTCATCCACATTATCTTGGATTCGGAAAGATAGTCTCCCTTGTTGCCCATGCAACATGGTCTATATGTATGGACTCTGCAGGATGCAGTCCACCTAGAATCAGTTGAAAGATTGCCTAGACTCCTGCATCCTGTGCAGCAATTGATGTACTGCAACTTGTTGCTCCATGGGCTGACTGCCAGCTGAATGGTACCTTCTGCTGTGCATCTACATTCTCTTGGATTATGCCAGACTGGTGACTGCTCATGAAATGCCTTCAATGGTTCATCCCTTGACTCAAAATGGGCCGAGATGCACAAATGTTCTATGCAAGATAGGTCCAATTTTTGGTTAGTAGCAGCTTATTCCTTTCCCCACTGACTGGAAGGCAGATCATCAGCTTGAAAATTGTGCCATTGTTTCTGCTTTGGCCCATTTTTGGATGCTGGGTTCAGCAAGAATCAGTTGAATTTGGTTGCCTAGGTGATTCATGTTCCTGGAGCATTGACTTAATGCAACTTTTTGCTCCATGGACTGACTGCTGGTTGAATGTTAGCTTCTCCTGTATTACCTTCATTTTCTAGCACTCAGTAAGATTAGTGACTGCTCATGCAGCTCCCCCATGGACCTTCATTTCAATGATCTTTGTTCATCCCTTAATCAACCCCCAACTATCCCCCCAAATCCCCAATTATTCTCTCAATATTGCCCCCTTTTATCACCTCGTTTCCCCTTCCCAAATATTACCCCAAAACCCCTAATTACTCCATTCATGATCCCCCCATTTGTCCTTCATTCATCCTACCCAACCAATCCAATGGTTTCAGCGAACCACATGGAACCCTCCACTACGCTACCTCAACCTATCATTTGACCCAAAAATTGCTCTCTTCCATGAATTATCATCAGTAATTATTATTATTTTTCAGGTTTTATAGTTGGGAATGCAGGACTTTTCGTCACTCTCTTACAATTTGCTATTGCATATTTAATTCTGTTTTTTACCGTCATGTCAATTTGTGCAATATCGACCAATGGAGCTGTCGAAGGAGGAGGAGCTTATTGTATCCTTATCAAACAACAAACCATGATTCATAGATCGCTCATTGTTTTTCTTAAAAATCTCCGTTTCTTATCTTTAAAAAATTGTATTAAATTGATTCGAACATTTAATAATAATAATAATAATAATAATAATAATAATAATAATGTAATAAAAATATGTGTTTCTTCAACATTACATTTTTATTAATGATTTATTTTATAAATCATTTGTTTCTTCATTATAATAATAATAATAATAATAATAATAAAATCCTTAATTTTATAACCTAGTTATGATAAGTCGAACGTTAGGGCCTGAATTTGGAGGTTCCATTGGGACTTTATTCTTTTTAGCAAATATTGTGAGTAGCGCACTTTATATTGTTGGTTGCGCTGAAGGTTTTGTCGAAAACTTCGGACCTGCAGGTATACTACCATATTATGTGAGCATATTGGAATTCCTCTTTTTAGGTTATTTGGGCATAAAAGGTTACGAGTTAAAGGACAGTCCTTGGTGGAGATTCACTTATTCATCAATTTTAAACTTGCTGAACCTCGTCGTTTGTCTCATCGGTGCTGGCATGTTTGCCAAAATCAGCGTCGTCATTTTTATCTTCGTCTGCATCTCATTGGCGTCGGTCATCACTTCTTTTATTGTCGTTGGACCAATGGAGGTACTCACTTTTTCATCAAAAATTTTTTTTATTATTATGTTTTTTTTAGATTGCTGTCCCTGAAGCGAATACTTTAGTGCAGAATGCAAGCAATATTATCAATGCGACTTATACTGGCCTAAGCTGGGAAACTTTAAGTCATAATCTACATCAGAATTATACTCGGGATTATACTTCTGATGGACAAATGACTGACTTTGCTACTGTTTTTGGAGTTTTGTTTTCTGGAGTGACTGGGATCATGGCTGGAGCCAATATGTCAGGTAATCTAAACACCAGCCAGCGTGAACCAGCCGATTATCTGCCAGAATTTTCAACTGACGAAAAAAAGTATCCAAGTTAACCCCCCTTAGATTTTAGCAAGGAATCCATTGGGATCAATAAATTTTGGATCCAACATACACGGTGCTTCAGAACGACCCTAACTTCGTTATTAGATATGACTCCTATGTTTCGACCATGGAAATCTATTCTATGCTTGATTTCCTGTAACTTTTACTTAAAAAAATTTTTTGGTACTACCAAACGTTCCTTACTGATACTTTTTATTATCCATCTGACACAGTATTCGTAGGTAACTCAAGAAGTTTTGGTCATATCAAAAAAATTTTTTAAGTAAAAGTTACTGGAAATTGTGTGTAGAATCGATTTCCATCATCAAAACATAGTGGTCACATAAAAAATAATGAAGTTAAGGTCGTTCTGGAGCACCCTGTGTGTTGGATCCATAAGTTATTGGTCCCAATCCTTGCTAAATTATAAGGGGGTTTACTTGGATGCTTTTTTTGTTAGGTCAAAAGTGTGGCAATCGGCTAATCCTAATTGGATCATAAATGTTATTTTTAATTTTTTAGGAGAGTTGAAAGATCCGGGTAAAAGTATACCATGGGGTACAATGTCTGCAGTCGTCTTCACCCTTATTTCTTATGTCGCTGTGTCCACCTTGAGTGCTGCGACGTGCACCATGTTTTTCATGACGAGCAACTTCATGTATATGATGCCCATCAACATTTTCCCAGCCTTCATTACAATCGGAGTCCTCACAGCGACCTTCTCCGCATCGCTCAGCAACCTCATTGGCTCCTCTCGAGTTCTAGAAGCGCTCGCCAAAGATAACATTTATGGTAAATCATTTTTAAAAAATTAAACATCTATTAGGGGTAATCAATGAAAATTCAAAACAGGAAACTTTGGAAAATCAATTCTGCAGTCAATTCGTCTTGTTTTACCCGATTTTTTAATTGATATAATGGACAGAATTTCAGGTATTTTTATGATTTGTGCACAGGACTAATGTTTTTCCTGTTTTCCCCTTCTAAAAAGCCTTAATTGTTAACTTTTCACCCATTTTAACAATGTAAATACACTAAATGAGGTTGATTTTCAAGACTAAAATGTTATTAAATAACTTTTGTGAAGTCTAATTTTATTTTATTTTTAGGGAGGCTTCTTACATGTATAACAAAAGGAGTTTATAATGGAAATCCAGTTGCCGCTGTTTTCACATCGTGGGTGCTTGTTCAGATCATTTTGTTTATTGGGTCTCTAAATACGATTGCGCAGATCAACTCAGTTTTGTTCCTTTTGAGTTACTTCGCTACAAATCTAGCATGCCTTGGACTTGATTTGACATCAGCTCCTAATTTTAGGTAAGATTTCATGAACCTTTAAATATTCGTAACTTCCACAATTTTTGACCGATTTTATCGATATTTATGGCGTTGGAAAGCTGTTTTAAAGAGCTTTCCGAAGATATAAATATTTACTAAATCGGTCAAAAATTGTGGAAGTTACAGGCATTTTACTGAATGCTTTTCTTAATGATATTTTTGTAGGCCGGCGTTTAAGTACTTTTCTTGGTCGACTGCTTTGATCGGCTTGCTTGGAACTTTGGTCATGATGTTTGTGATCAATCCGCTTTATGCGATTTCTTCGATCGTCCTTTGCTTCCTTTTGATCGTCCTGCTTCATTTGTTTTCGCCATCTTCTCAAACCGCAGACTGGGGATCGTTAACGCAGGCGTTGATTTTCCACCAAGTCAGAAAATATTTGTTGATGCTCGATTCAAGGAAAGACCACGTCAAATTTTGGAGGCCTCAAGTTCTACTTTTAGTCGGCAACCCAAGAGGGTCGACTCCACTCGTCCATTTTGTCAACGATATGAAGAAATCTGGTCTTTACGTTTTAGGGCATGTTATTGTCGGAAAGGAATTCGCTCAGTTAGAGTCAGATCCGACTGTTTCTCAAAATTCAAAATGGCTCTCTCTTGTCGACCATTTACGAGTAAGAAAAATTTTTCTTTAAATTTTTTTATATTTTTTTATAGGTGAAAGCATTTGTTGAACTTACTGTGGCTCGGAGCCTTCGAGAAGGCCTTAATCATTTATCACATTTGGCTGGTTTGGGTGCCATGAAGCCTAATACGATTGTTTTAGGATTCAGAGATGACCAACGTCCTGTCGACTTTTTTCAAACGTAATACATTTTATGGGGGAGGGAATGAATTTTGAAGCAAAACAATAACTTCAATCTTTTTAGAATCGGTTCGGACTACATGACAGACAAATTCGAGCAAGAAAGCAGACCTTTTGAATTAAGGGATGAAAGTGGACAAGTTGATTCTGAAGAATATGTCTATCTCATACATGACATACTTCGAATGCAGAAAAACATCGTTGTAGCTCGTCATTTCCACAATTTTAGCAAAGTTAATATTTCCAAGTAAGTAAAAGTAAAGAATACATCTTAATTTTAAATTAACTTTTAGGCCTGGTAATTACAAGTTTATTGATGTTTGGCCTGTCAACTTTTTCTGCCCGTCCACCAACGATGTGAATGACACGACAAGTTTATTTATGCTTCAATTATCGTGCATAATTCATATGGTATTTCATTGACGTTTTTTCCTTTCATTGTTGTTGTTTCGTTTTTTTAGGTAAATGGCTGGAAACATTTAAGACTGAGAGTTATGCTTTGTGAGGGTCAAGCGTCTATGTCGGATTTGACCGACTTTTCGATTAGAAGGTCAACCACGCAGAATCAAGTCCGTCAGCTTTTGGATAGACTTAGGATTAAAGCTGAGATCGAACATGTTGAAAATTGGTCGAGGCTCAAAGCTTCTTTACGAGGAAATGAAATGAGTTTAGATCGAACAAACGAGACTTCAAGAACTTATTTGTCAAAGTAAGTCTGTTTTCCAAGGTTCTGGTAATTTGTGAAGTCTGTAGATTGTTTGAAAATCTGAGTTTGATCCTCCATACTATTTTAAATTTTTTTTCCTTCAGTGTTAACAGGTTGATTGCGAGCAAATCCGCAGACACGGCCATCAGCTTTCTTTATCTGGAGCCTCCTCCGAAAGACCCGAACTTGTTTCAGAATTATTTGGAATCTTTGACAGAGCTAACGGCGAATCTCAGGCCTTCTCTTCTCGTCCACGGAATCCGTGCAGTTACTTCAACTACTTTATAGCCCGACCGTGAAAAAGATTAACTTTACAGTAAAAATGCTGCTCAATTTAGAGCAATACTGGACAAAAGATGGGTGCTATTTATATAAATTTATATATTGCCAAAGATTTTATAAAGATAACAAAATTTTATTCAAACTTTTTCTGCGCCCTTTGGGTTTTACATGAGAAAAATAATTCTGACTAGGAAATATCTCGTTGCATTCCATAAGACCTTACGATCTTTACTTAATATTGTTTCGTAGTACATATCCTTTAGTTTGTAGTCTTCCACTCAATATGTGATAAAGAGCCAGACAGTTCTTAAACGTGTGGACCTCTTTGTTCCTAATTTAAATACACCATGAGCACTCTAATACCTACTTATTATTTAGATTGAATTTTCGTTTTGCTGTGGCCACCTCTGAAGTCACCATTGCTTTTTTTGGACTGTCAATTGGCCTGGAACTAATCTTTTCTCAGCTAAAAATCGAAATTTGAGGTGACCACTTTAGAAATGCTCCATCTGCAAACTCCCTTAAATTCGACAATTCGTTTTTTTGCTGGAGAATCTAAATAAATGAAAAAGTGATTTGTAGTGGTAACAGTTTAACAAATTTAGTAGGATAATAATTATGTGTTTAGATAAAAATTCATATTAATTGTGATTTATTAATTTTCATATTCGTTTTATTTAATTAAGTCAATTTAATTATATTTTATTAAATTTATTTTTATTTTATTTATTTATGAAATAATTATTTTGCATTTTTTAGAATAAATTTTTATTAATTAAGCTTTTTGTGTTAAAAAAAATTTTTACCCCAACTTCCTTAAAAACTTTTTCATGTTTCAGCGTGTAAATTGTCTCCATTTTTCGAATATGGCCGAACTTTTTGTAAACGGCTTTCATCAAGGAGGTTACAGCTTATCAGTGCAGCCAACATGTCATGAAATTCCCCTTTTATGAATTTTGACATTTCTAATTTTGCTTGTGATGGGAGATAAGGGATGGTGATGAATGAGTGGGGAGGGGTATTTACTATTTGTGGAGAGGTCTGTAAAGCCCAAAATTTTTGAGAAATTTCGAGTTATACCTCCTCGATACTAGCTCTTTTTAAACGGTTTCACCACCTAAAAAATCAATAAAAATAGTTGAAAAATCACTCAAATAGAGGCTTAAATGAAGAACAATTTCCTTTTGTGCATTCCTAACATAGTTTTCGAGAAAAAAATTATTAATTTCTGAAATTTCAAAGCATAATTTTTTCGAAAACGGTAAAGAATCTGGCACAAGCTAAAAATTTGAGACTTTTTGGGGGAAAATGCGTGATGAGGCTGATTTGAGGTGCCTTTTATGAAAGTTCCTCATCAACGTCAGCAGGAAGTTCGGAGGATGAGCCTGACCTTCGAGGGACTACATACCCTCAATATTTTGGCAAATGGGAACCTGATTTTTTTCCTTATGCCTCTTAAGTAGGTATGAAAAAGTGGAATCTGCGTTTGCTGAGTCATCATAAACTATAAATTATTTGTAGAGAGGGGAAAAAAATAAGCGACAAATTGGGTAAGCTGTCTGACTGGATGTTTAATTAGGGACTCTTTACAGTTAGGTTGTAGGTTATGATGAGTTAGATGCGCGATATATTCCTTATCGGGAATGTGGATCGCTTTTTCTGTTCGGAGGTGTTTACGGGTTTTATGCTCGGGCATTCGAGAATTCTTAAGGGTGAAAGGGGGAGGGAGGGGTGGGGGCTCCAGGTCGCGTTCGCGTACAGCATCACGCGCCCGCCCCGGAAAATGGGTCTCTGGGCCCACGAATTTGACCCACTCAACAATCCGTAGAGTTCAACGTCCTGTCTTCTTTCTCTTTTTTTCCTCTCATTTTAGATATCGGAACAAACACGAACAAAATTTCGATCGCGAAAAAGCATCAAAACACCCCTTCCATCTTACTAGTTAATTTTTTTTTTACTTTAAAGATAAATTTCCTAGTTTTTTAAAAACAGAGTTTTGATAATTTAAATTTTCACGGTTATAAATTTCGGGACGGTTTTCAGTAAACAAGATACTTAAAACAAAAGAGTAAAGAACTCTTACACATCATTTGAACCAAAAGGAGCAAAAAGAATTTATCTCAGGAAATCTCAGAATTGAAGAAAAAAAAAATCATTAACTTGGGGGTGGTAGGCGTACCAAAATGAACAAAAAGTTCCTCGTTTACTTTTATTGGGTCAAAGACTGATAATTCTTATCAATCAAAAACATCAAGACTTTGCGAGACAATGGGGCAATATTTTAAAGCATTTTTTAAAGATAAAAGAAATGTTTGGAAGAAATAAAAAAAAAATTTCTTGTTAGTCTAGAGGTCAATGTCTGGTAAAGAAGTTTGCATTACGACTTGCGTGAAAAGGGTTGTAAATAATTTTGTGAGAGATATAAAAATGTGTAAAGAGTTATGCAAAATATAAAATTAGCAAGGTCATTAGATGTCCCTTCAAGGCCACTTTGATGCAAAATGGCAGTTGGTTTGGGTTAAATGATATCGATGCTTGTCCCTTCGACCCCCATAGTCGGAAGATAAGAGTTTCAGAGTCCATCGGGTCTAAATGTCAAATTTGGCGTTTTCAGCCGGTAGTATGAAGGAGGAATCCCATAACTCGAACTTTTTCAAAAAATCAGTGCTCTACAGACCTCTCCACCAACACTAAATTCTTCCCTCCCCTACACTCCTCCAACTTTTCCCTGTATTTTAAAAATTTATACAAAAAATTACAAAATTTTACAATATAAAATTACAAATATATTTGGACCTATTACAATTTTATGGGGGAAGGGAACCCACTTTAAGCTAAAAAGCTTGTGTGTGGGAATGCAAGATATAAAAGTTTTTATTATTTACAAAAAGGGTACATTTTTACAATTTTATTATTATTAGGAACTGTATTTTGACTAAGAATGAAATATATTTTAACTAAGTTATTAAATTTTTACAAAACAAAGCTAGGGTTTTTGAACAAATAAAATTTTGGTTTTTACAAAATATACAAATTTACAAAAGAACAAAATTAGGGTTTTTATAAAGTAGTAAGGGAAGCAGAATATGTATATAGAAGATCAAGATATAAAAATTTATATTTTATAGATTTATTGATTCAACATAATGCTGGCGACTTAATAGTGAGAATACTCTGAAAGATAATTGTGGGTGTAGAAACTTATTTCTTCTTCAGAAACTGATTGCAGCCAATCGTTTATTTTTGGTTTGTATACATTTAAGGGTTGTTTAAGTTTTAAGTTAATTTTTTGGGCAAGCTTATTGAAAGTTCTGGGTGCTGTGAAGGATAAATGGGATTGTGTAAAAGATTTAGATGATTGAGGGATTTGAAAATAGTTGTTTCTTCTTTTGGAAGATTTTCCAGGGTTGCTGGGGAAATAGGATGGATATTTTTTTATGAAGAGTAGGATTTTAAGGATGTATAACTTCTGAATGGATAATAATTTGCTTTCATTGAAAGTAAGGTAGGATGAGTAGCTGATTGGTTTGCGCAACATATTTTTTATTATCGTTTTTTGGATTTTATTTAATGGTTTAATTGCTGTTTTTGAAGAGTTTCCCCAAATAGATATTCCGTAGGATAAGTTGGATTGAATCAGACCATGGTATATATTTTTTGATTCTTGGAGACTTAAAATTTGTTTTAAAATGGAAAATAAATAAACATAACTTTGTAATTTGAGTGTGAGATGGTTGATGTGTTGTTTATAATTTAGATTTTGATCGAGGTTTATTCCGAGGTATGTGTAGTTAGAAACTTTTTCTAGTTTGATACATTTAGTACAATTGGGGATAGCATCGCAGTCGTTGGTGTGAAGGTATACATTGGAAGTTTCAAATTGTGAGTTGTTGGTGTTGTTTATTTCAAAACACATATATTTAGTTTTTGTATGGTTAAGGAAAAGGTAATTTTGATTTAGATGCTTATTGATTGCATTTAAGCTTAGATTCGCATTGTTGTAGCATTCCTGCCATGAAGTACCAGATGTGGTAATTGTTGTGTCGTCAGCATAAGAAATTATTTTTCCAGGAATGTCAACATTGAAAATATCATTTATATAAATTAGGAAGAAAAGAGGACCGAGTATCGATCCTTGTGGGACTCCAGCTTCGATGGTCCTAATGTCACTAAAAGCATCAGAAAATTTTACCTTTTGGGTTCTGTTTAGTAGATACGATTTTATCAGTTTAAGTGCCGGTCCTTCGATGTGATAGTTTTGTAATTTATGTAAAAGTAGGTGTAGATCAACCATGTCGAAGGCTTTGTGTAGATCAAGGAATATAGTGAGTGTTTTTTTGTTATGGTTGAAGTTTTTTATTATCTCACCGGTAAAAGCGATGAGGGCGTTTTCGGTACTGATGTTCTTTTTAAAGCCAAATTGGGATTCAGATATGATTTTGTTGATGTTTAGGTGTTGAAGTATTCTTGTTTGCAGACATTTTTCAAAAATTTTTGCAAGATTTGATAGTAGCGATATTGGTCGATAGTTGTTTGGATCAGCTTTTGAGGAGTTTTTATGAATTGGAGTTACATATGCTGTTTTTAATTTTTCAGGGAAAATGTTGGATTTTAAACAAAGGTTAAAAATATGTGTTAAAGGCGTTGCAATATAAGCATCGATGGCTTTTAGTGTTGAGGCTTGTAGTAAGTCTGTACCTGGGGCACTTTTGGTTTTTAGGCTATGGATGTATGAAGTAACTTCCTTTTCAGTTATTTTATTAAATGAAATTAATTTGCTATAGTTTGGACTATTGTGATCTTGAATAGGTTTACTAGTTTTATCCGCTATGACTTCAGGTGGCTTAGTGAATTGAGAGATTGAAGCTTGATTTGTAGTATAGTTGGATCTGATTTTTGATGCTGCTGTTATAAAGTGGTCATTAAAAATATTTGCAATATCAGTAGGATCTCGGAATAAATTACCATCTTTTTCTAAAAATTTATATTGTGTTTTGCTTTGTGAGTTTTTGTGGGCTATTTCATTTATTATGTTCCATACTTTCCTATTATCATTTCCAGCTTCATTTAGGAGTTTTTTATAATAGGCAATTTTTGTGTTTTTTATTATTCTTTGTAGATATTTTTTATACATGGAAAATTTTGTTTTTAAGTCCTGAATTATGGCATCGCCCATTTTTTCTGTAATTGCTTTTTTAATCTGACGATAGAGGGTGTCTCTGTGTCGGATGGAGAGAATTAAACCATTGGTTATCCATGGTTTCAATTTTTTGAATTTGCTTGAGTATTTGATAGTTTTTGTAGTAGTAGATGATTCGATGTGGTTTTGAAGGGATCCATAAAAATTGTCTAGAGATTCATTTGGATTTGTATGATTATTTAAAGTTTTTTCCCATTTTTCTGTAATAAGGAGCGATTTTAGTTTTTCGATGTCAAATATCCTTTTAAGTTTAATGTTGTTTGGTTGCTGAATTGCATCAGATTTTTCGGTGTTTGAGTTGGTGTTTTTACCCATGGTTAGAAGAATGGGATAGTGATCAGTAAGGTTAGTCTGGAGTATGGCTGCTTTATAAGTCAATGGAGAATTTGATTTTAAAAATATATGATCAATACAGGTTTCTGTTGTAAGGTCTACTCTGGTCGGGGTGGTTATTAGTGGATGGAATTTTTTTGTTAACAAAAGGTTTAGGTAAGAATGTGAATTGGACTCTAATTGTTGTTTGGTATCAAGATTTATGTTAATGTTTATGTCACCAATTATAATACTTTGACTATATTTTGATGGGAAAATATCATCTATGAAATCGCCAAGTTCTTTTACAAACAGTTTTTTAGCATTTAAGTTTTGACTAGGGGTCCTATAAATGAAAATGATACAAAAAGAGAGATTTTCTATTTTGAAAGTACAGTGCACCGCATTCGCTTTTGTTATTTTCACTATTTTCTCTATTTTAAACTCTATTATGTCATTTTGTACAAAAATGGCTAAGCCATCATAAGTAGATAGTTTTCCAGGCAGCATATAGAATTTATAATTCTCTAGTTCAAACTTGGTGTTGTCATTCAAGTGAGTTTCGGATAGAAATATCATCTTCGGTTTAATCTTAAATTCGTTTAATAATATGCAAAGTTTATCGAAATTTGATTTTATTCCTCTAATGTTTATGTGAAAAAAACTAATGCGGTGGTCCTGTAAAGATGAGTTTAATTTGTTTACATTCGTAAAAGTTAGATTGTTTTTAAAATGGTTTCCGATTGTGTTAGTCATGATTGTTTTGAGATGGGTTGACATAGAAAGAGTACATAGTACCTACATTAAGATGTAGGCACATCTTTTGCAGATCTGATGAGAATTGCCGGCGCTTTTTCATCTTTTCTTATGAAGATCGACGAGTTTTTGACCCAGACGAATTTGTAGCCAATTGACTTGGTGTTTCTCGCCAGCCAAAGAAGTTGTCGGTTGTATGCAGTCAGATGGTCGTTGAAATATATGATGTTGTCGCCATTTGTCATCCCGATGTCGCTGGTTTTTAGGGTTTTGTAGGTTTTTTTGGCGTTCAGGAAATTCAACTTGTCTTCCATTGATTTGAAGATTGTGATGATCTTACCATTCTTATCAGTGCCGACTTTTGAGCGAGCTCTCCATACATTCGCTAGATTTGCGCTGGGGATTTCGCATTTGAGAGTTTCGATCAGGTTTTCCACGATCTGTTTTGGGTCTTCCTTTTCATCGTACGGGATGCCGGATATTTCCACATGCAGTTTGAGCTTTTCTTGTTCGAGTTGGTTGACCCGTACTTCAAGGATTTCAACTTTGTCAGTTTCCAGTTTCGTTAGTTTGCTTTTGATGGTTTTTTGTTCTTCCTTAAGTGTTTGATTTTCCTGTCTGAGCTCTTTCATTTCAGTCTTGAAGTCATCAAATACATTCGACTGAAAATCCAACGACTTCTTGATGTCAGCCAGAAAATGAAGCATCTCATTTATCGCCTGGCCGAGTGGCTTCAATTCGGTGCCCAGTTGGGACGTTTTGACCTTTTCTGGCAAATTGGTGTTTTCTTCTCCCTTATTTCTCCCTCTGCCTCCCATTTTTGCTTAGGGATAAGCGTAATTTAGATGAAGACTTACAGAGAGGTTGGCTTGAAGTCGGAGACACGTGGTGATAAGTTGACGGAAGTGTGAACTTTCGAATGCACTGTAATCCCAGTTTGTACGTAGAGATAAAGTTTATTTAAAGTCTTTTTCAAAGTTAAAATTCGAAATTTTGACTTTAAAGTAAAAGATTTCACCAAAAAACTTAAGAGCGAAAGAATTTTGATGCGTCCTGGTTGTAACCTTCTTGTAACCTGAGTTGATGCACTCGTGATTTACAAATCGAGGTTTGTCGACGAAAAAATCGAGCCAAAAACGGGAGGATTCACAGAAAACGATGGAACATTTTGAGAATTCATTGCGCGTGGAGAAGGCGAGGAGGGTGTGAGGAGCATAAGAGCAAGGACGGAGCCCGTTACAAGCAAATTGCCAATAGACGGTCAACATCGCCCCGGTAATGATATGCAACTCTACCCTTCTCCCAACAAATTATGCCAATGACCGATTTTCTAACGAGCGTTAAATTAAAAAACAGTCATTTCTGTCCAGAGCGACCAATAATTTTTATCTTTAACAAAATCAACAAAAATCGCGAAATTTCCTTCAAAAAACACCAAAACTCACTTTCCTACCTCGAAGAAAAGCTTTTTTCCGGCCAAAATCTGAATAAAGTACTTGTCAGGAGCTGCCCTAGACGAAAACATCCTCAAAAATTATTCCTCTGCATAACATCACTGACAACGACCCATCCGAATATTTACGAAGGGTAGACCCTTCGTCCCCGATTAACTACGCTACAGAAGAAGGGTCATTTTGGCCCCATCACTCCATTCATGTCTGATAATGAAGAAGGGTCATTTTGGCCCATCACTTCATTCATGTCTGATAATGAAGAAGGGTCATTTTGGCCCCATCACTCCATTCATGTCCCATAGTGAAGAAGGGTCATTTTGGCCCCAGCACTCCATTCAAGTCCGATAATGAAAAAGGGTCATTTTGGTCCCTATCGTGTCTGATAGAAGACGAAAGGTCATTTGACTACGACCACAATCATCCACGATATTGACGATGGGTCAATTTGGCCCCATCACTTCATTCATGTCCAATAATGAAGAAGGATCATTTTGGCCCCATCACTTCATTCATGTCCGATAATGAAGAAGGGTCATTTTGGCTCCATCACTCCATTCATGTCCCATAGTGAAGAAGGGTCATTTTGGCCCCAGCACTCCATTCAAGTCCGATAATGAAAAAGGGTCATTTTGGTCCCTATCGTGTCTGATAGAAGACGAAAGGTCATTTGACTACGACCACAATCATCCACGATATTGACGATGGGTCAATTTGGCCCCATCACTTCATTCATGTCCGATAATGAAGAAGGGTCATTTTGGCCCATCACTCCATTCATGTTCGATAATGAAGAAGGGTCTTTTTGGCCCCATCACTCCATTCATGTCCCATAGTGAAGAAGGGTCATTTTGGCCCCAGCACTCCATTCAAGTCCGATAATAAAAAAGGGTCATTTTGGTCCCAGTCGTGTCTGATAGAGGACGAAAGGTCATTTGACTACGACCACAATCATCCTCGGTATTGACGATGGGTCATTTTGGCCCCACTATTTCTCTCATATCTGATATAGGCGAAAGGTCATTTAGACCCTACGATGCCAATCATGTGCGATATTCAAGAAGGATCATTTTGACCCTACGACTCTACTCATGTCTGATTTTGATGAAGGGTCATTTTGATCCTTAGATATCTAATCATGGTGCCATACAGAGAAAGTGTCATTTTGGCCCTACGACCAATCATGTCCGATATTAATGAAGGGTCATTTTGGCCCCACGATTCCACTTATACCAATACATTTAACTGATATGTATAGTCAGGTTCAAAGATCATTTCAGACCCTTCGGTCACACTTATCAAATCAATTCGAAGGGTCATTTAGACCCAAAAACCTGGATGATGTTGACAATGAGTAATTTCGGCCCTATACTCATGACAAGGTCATTTAGACCCTACTTCAAATGTCCGATGAACGAAGGGTCATTGTGACCCTTTATAGACCTTATAGGTCTCGTTAGTTCAATCCAAAATCTTGCTTTTTTAGGTTAGAACTATCTTCCTCTTAGGAAGATTTGAAATTTCCATTTTCCCCCACTATGTATGTAAATAAAAAACAAATGAGGACTGAATATTTCCGTTGTTAGTCATAGACGAAAATAACCTAATTAATCAGGAATTCGACAACCAAATTATCGACTTAGCCGAATGAAAGGAACCTGATTTTTTACGGCGAAAAGAAAGAACTGATAATAAAAAATTACCTGAATATAAGGAAGGTGAAAAAAAGAAAGTTAATAATAGACAATGGCCAGTTATTAAGGCCCTATGAACGATCCATAGACAACTCAAATGAATATTTAGGTCAGCATAATAGCCTCCGATACTCTCATCTGCACTTGCCCGATTTTCGATTAAATTACAAAGGAGAAGGAAACAGTTGTTTGAATACCGTCTTTTACTCGTAGTTCGACGCCTTGGAATAGTTTGTAATTTTCTAATCGTCTGGATATTGTTTTACAATCTTGTATCTCACCCGAATAATGACTTGATTATTGTGTTTGAATTGCCTGCAATTTCTGCGGCCTGGTTTCGATTACTGGCACTCAAAACAAAGATTCTTTATGCAGTTTTAACCCTTTCAACGTAAGGGAATAAAAATTCATTATTGAAAGGGTTCTGGGCAGTGTCGGATAGGTAACATTTACCGGCCAGAGAAATTCTCATTACGATCCCCCCCCCTTCATCCCTTTGCAATACAAAGAGTCTTAAAATGGTCCCTCGTGTCAGAACAGGATTAAAAAAACAAAAAAACAAAAACAAAATCAAGCTGAAAGGGCCCCCATTTGTCGTAAAGGAATAGTATGTAAAAGGGCCCCTACTGTCTAAAAGGATCAAAAATAAAGCTAAAAAGGTCTATTTTCGTCGCTGAAGGGAATCATGTAGGTAAAAGGGCCCCTAGTGCCTAAAAAAGATCAAAAACCAGGGTTAAAAGGGCCCTTTTTGTCGTAATCGCAAAGAAATTCTATCTAGTTTAAAGGGCCAATAGTGTCCACACACACACACACAAAACAAAACAATAATCAAGCTAAAAAGGGCCCCTCTTGTCAAAAAAAGGTAAAAAACATTGCTAAGAATGGCCCTTTTCGTCGTAAAGGAACCAAATTTAGTTAAAAGGTCCCCTCGTGTCCAAAAACTGAGCTAAAAAGGGCCTTATTTGTCATAAAAGAAGAAAATCTAGTTAAAAGAGCCCCCCCTAGTGTCCAAAAGGATCAAAAACCGAGCTGAAAAATTCATTATTTGTTATAATTCATAAAATATTTTTGGCGCCAAGAGCCTAAAAACAATTTAAAAACGAGTTAAAAAGGGCTGGATTTGTCATAAAGGAGTATAATCTAGTTGAAACGGGCCATAGTGTCCAAAAAGGATCAAAAACCGATTTAGAAAGGGCCTTATTTGTCGTAAAAGAATAGTTACTACCTAGTTAAAAGGACCCTATTGCCTAAAAAGGATCAAAACCAGAGTTAAAAGGGGCCATATTTGTCGTAAAGGAACATTTCCTAGTTAAAACGGCCCCTAGTGCCTAAAAAGGCTCAAAAAACAAGCTAAAAAGCACCCTATTTGTCGTAAAGGAATGGTATCTAGTTAAAACGGGCCCTAGTGCCTAAAAAGGCTCAAAAACCAAGCTAAAAAGCACCCTATTTGTCGTAAAGGAATGGTATCTAGTTAAAAGGGCCCTTAGTGCCTAAAAAGGATCAAAAACCAAGCTAAAAGCACCCTATTTGTCGTAAAGGAATGTTATCTAGTTAAAGGGGCCCTTAGTGCCTAAAAAGGATCAAAAACCAAGCTAAAAAGCACCCTATTTGTCGTAAAGGAATGTTATCTAGTTAAAAGGGCCCTTAGTGCCTAAAAAGGATCAAAAACCAAGCTAAAAAGCACCCTATTTGTCGTAAAGGAATGGTATCTAGTTAAAAGGGCCCTTAGTGCCTAAAAAAGGATCAAAAACCAAGCTAAAAAGCACCCTATTTGTCGTAAAGGAATGTTATCTAGTTAAAGGGGCCCTTAGTGCCTAAAAAGGATCAAAAACCAAGCTAAAAAGCACCCTATTTGTCGTAAAGGAATGGTATCTAGTTAAAAGGGCCCTTAGTGCCTAAAAAGGATCAAAACCCCAAGCTAAAAAGGGCCCTATTTGTCGTAAAGGAATAAAATCTAGTTAAAAGAGCCCTAGTGCCCAAAAAGGAACTACTATAGGTACATTATTATAGAAAGAAAGGTACCCAATGCCTGATGGAGAAGATTAAATTGGTAGCAAAATATAGGTTGACAGTATGTGGGATTGTGTCAAACTTTGACCAGCTGGGTACAATCGATTTGACCTGAAACGTGACCAAAATTGCCAATCGTCACGACATTTTGCGGCATAATTTATAAAGTCCTAGTTGATGTTATTGTAAAACGTTAGATAACGAAAACAAAGAGGGGGGCGGTTTAAACTCCGAAAATGTCTTTTACCCTGAAGGGCCTAGGACAATCAAGATTGAATTAAGTTCCTTTCTGACATTTTCTATTGTTCGAACATCCTCCGGTAACCTCAAGATACAAGACATAAAGGTCCCGACGCGCCCCTTTTGTTCCCTACTTACGACGTTATCGGACCCAATTATCAGCCAAAAATTTTGACTGCTAGAAAAGTCCCGTTAAAGGTCAGAAAGTTAAATCCTCCATAAAACCTTTTACTACATAAGTCGCGTTTTTTGAGCCAAAACCACCAGATCTTGAGCATCCTCAAAATCCCCCCTTCCTACCATGACTGAAACTTGATGATTTTTGATCTTTTTTGGACAATAGGGGCCTTGATTATTGATCTTTTTTGGACACTATTGGCCCTTTTAACTGGACATCATTCCTTTACGACAAATGGGGCCCTTTTTAGCTTGATTATTGATCTTTTTTGGACACTAAGGGCCCTTTTAACTAGACATCATCCCTTTACGACAAATGGGGCCCTTTTTAGCTTGATTATTGATCTTTTTTGGACACTATTGGCCCTTTTAACTAGACATTATCTCTTTACGACAAATGCGGCCCTTTTTAGCTTGATTATTGATCTTTTTTGGACACTATTGGCCCTTTTAACTAGACATTATCTCTTTACGACAAATGGGGCCCTTTTTAGCTTGATTATTGATCTTTTTTGGATACTATTGGCCCTTTTAACTACATAGATAGAATTCCTTTACGACAAAAAGGGCCCTTTTTAGCTTGATTATTGATCTTTTTTGGATACTATTGGCCCTTTTAACTAGATAGAATTCCTGTACGACAAAAAGGGCCCTTTTTATTATTATTTATGATAAATAAGGCCCTTTTCAGCTCGATATTTGATCCTTTTTGTACCCCAGGAGCCCAAGATTATGTTCACTAAAAATCGTGGTTTGTAGTTCTAAAAAGTCGAAAAAACCTCGATTTTCGGCTTGTTACTTTCAGACCGATTCTTCCATTGAGAATATGGCCGAACATCATTTCCGCACGGGCAAATTTTGCTTTCAGGTCAGCCATTATTCCAAGATCGGAATGCGGATTGTAAAAGAGGATAGGCCTTTTTTTTATATATATAAACATATGAAGAAAGGGTGGATGTGCAATTTGACAGGATCGGATCAGGAGAGGCGATGCCCCGCGGACAACCGGAACGACCGGTTCCATAGGAATGAAACACCACCGCGGAAAAAGAACGTTTTCAAAACTTCGTTTCGCCCCTTGGCACACTTCCGCTCTCCGAAAATATTTGCAAACCTCCATCCAGACAGCGATCATTCAAAGCAATTTTTCTTTCCGATCAAACCAGATTTCGAGATGATAATTAAAGATGAGGATAATGGTAGGTGCTAAACTCCCAAGTGGGGATTAGATAGGTTAGTAGGTCCTGATAGGGCGTTGGCCAACTTGACCCAGGGGGTTCATCCCGATCTCCCTCCATCTCTCCCCTCCAAAAAAACAGAACAATTTAATTACAGCACTTACATCGTTTAACGACTTCTCTCCTTTCCATAACATAATTTCCATTGTCTCATTTTTTTCCAATTTTTTTAATTTTCAGGGTAAAAAGGTTAATAGAAATAATTAAATTAAACATATTGAATATATTTTTCTTACAAATTTGGATACAGAATGACAAATCCAACTCTTTATACCAATAGACGTAATAAAACATAAAAAATTTCTAATCCGAAGATCTTCATTTCCGCAGGATGGTAAGGGAATCTTGTAATGGGTTAGCCAATGACCCAGACACGGCCTACTTTACCGGATTCCGATCTACCAGTACGAACTAAGAAAAAAAAAACGAGTTTGATTTTTTATACTCTGGGAAGAAAAAAAAAATTCACAAAAAATCCAGAAACTAAAATAAATTATTTACACATCACATATTATATTGTAAATGTAACGATTTGAGCGTAATACCGGAATATCCGGTTTTTCAAAAAAAAGGGTAAAATAAAAAAATTTAAAATCTAAAATAAATAATTATTTACAAACTTACAAAACCGATGATGTTGCCTCCTTTCTTTGGTTGTTCGAAATGTTTAGACCAAAACTTTTTTTTTAATTTTAAAAACATCATTCAGTTCAGGTGAAAACCTCAAAAAGTAAAAACTAGGACTAAAATTCTTTTGATTGAGCGATTTGATTTATTTTTAAATTTTGATCCAGGGCTTTGGCACTTGAGCTAAAGTGTAAAGTGTTTACACGAGGTGGTGGCACTGGTCGACTTAAATACAGAAGATTTTTTGAAAATAATCGCTGTAGGTGAAAAGTTTAAAGCTTAAAACGCTTCAGTCTTGTTTGTTTGTTTTAAAAATCGGCTGTAAAAGTCGAACGGCCACTGCCTGATTATAAAAATTCTGACAATAAAAACCGTGGTAACAGTTCGGGTCCCTAATGTTTGAAAAGAAACAGGGATTTTGAGCTTGAGGTTAGCATTTGATTAGTTTCGGCTTGAGTCTCATGCAGAGGAGGGCGGAGAGGAGCGAGGATGCCAAAAGTATGCCTAGGAGGACGATTAATGTCGCTGCGAATCCGGGTGTGGTCATACAGATGACTCCTGCTTCGGAAGAGGAGACCGGGAAGACGAGTGTCGATGTGGTCGCGTTGTCGTCTAATGGAAAGGTGAGGTCACCCGTCGAGACGACTTTGATGACCCTGTTTACACCGACTTCCTGTCCGGTCGAACGTTTGCTCCTCTTGTACCACGTCGGCGCCCGTTCGTCTCTCAAATGCACGACGTCGATAGAACCGGTCTCGTGATGTTCGGCATGCTCCGAACATTGTTCAGGACACTGATATCTGAAAACGAAAAGTTTACTATCTGACTCTCTCTTTCTCTTTTTTACCTGCAGATTTGAATCGTGCATTGAAAATGGACCTCCATCGAATCTGGGAATTTAAAAGCTTGGAAATGAGCGTACGAAAGGACACTGGCGCTGGCTCCAAAATTTTTGATTTTGGTAAACCTTGACATTAGTTTGGGCCTCGTGACGCATCCTTTTCGGTCGACGAGTTGGATTGGGGCTCGTTTTCCGTCGTGAGCGACACAGTTTCGAACGAGCATGTCGAATTTCGAGTCGTCGTCTTTGATGGCTAAGACCATGGTCATCGTTTGTCCTATTTTGACAAGTCCAGACACTTCGGATGCCCAGGGGCCTTTTCCGACTTGAATCTGCATCCAGCATCCGACGTTGTCGCCTGCGAAGTCTGCCCTGACTACATCCAGCATGTCGACCGGGAATGGCCTAAAGGTGACCGATTTCTCATATTGGTCGTGCCACGTACAGCGAAGTTTTCTCGCCTGGTCCCAAACTTCTTGCACCTGAGGGTCGTATTGGATGACAATGATGTTTTCAAAGTAGGTCCCAGAACCAGAATCCGCTCCGTATCCATAAAGCCCGTTTTCGGTATTTCCCGCAGTTCCGCATGAATGTATGCCGACTTCAAAACTCGCCTGAGATCTTCCCAGACCAGACGGTAAATGTACGCAGTTCGCGTTGCTGTAGTGACCTTTGCTGAACACGATGCCGTAAAAAGGTTTATCGAACCCGATAAACACTTTCATACTGTTTTTCTCGCATTTGACATCCAAAGACGTTATAATGGGCAAATCGGGCGCCGGTGCTGGCCACTGTTCGTGATATCCTTCTGATCCTAAACCGCCTGGATGGCCAGTCTCCAACGCTATCTGGTCCGAATCCTCCCTTTTTGAAACACTCCCTTCGGCCTTTCCTTTTTCATCTCCTCCCTATAAACAAACAAATTCATTTAATGACCCATTGTCTCAAAAACCATTAAATTCTTACAAACGATAAGTGATACTTTACAATCATAATTTGCCTGATAATTTTCTTGTTAAGAAATTTTAAAACAGCAATTACCCTATTTGACCTTTAACGTTTCCATACCGTTGGAGCAGATCACGATTTGTTCATTTACCATAATGAACTCTATTGTTAACAATTTAAGAATAATGGAAAAACTTTTTTCTTTCACTTCGTTCTACTTTATCAATCCATCAACAAAAATTTTTGCTAATTGATGCGGAATTTAAAAACGGAGATATTCAATTATTTTTAAGTAATAAAAAGAAAGCTACAGCCTAGAATCCGGAAGACGTGGAAAGAATGGTGACAAGTTAAAATGATGGCTTCGAGTTTAAAATTTACTGTTTACCGGATTCATAGAGCTCTGGCGAGCGTGGCTTTTGGTTGATTATTTTTTAAATAGAAAACTTCTTTTTAATATTCCCGACGTGCTTCCCAATACATTTAGAAATTCCAATTTGTTCGCCTTTCAGAAATAAATCGGTTTAACGGTTCAAGCGATTGTTTTATTTAAATCTCGAGGCAGACAATAGAATGCAAACAAACTTAATTACGACCATAACAGGTAGGGAACGGTAGAATTAATTTTTTTGGGAAAAGTTCCCTTAGCTGTACATCGCCGTTCCGGAAGGGGAGGGATCGGATTCGGAAATCCGGGTGGCGGGTAGGGAGCGCGGATGACGTAAGGAATGCGGTGCTGAGCCTTCCTAAGTCCCTCTTTTAACGGTACACGTTGGGCCAGTAGGGCATGACCCCATTGTCTCTTACTACGGACACCTGTTAGTAAAAGATCCCTTCTCCCCCCTCGGCCACAAAACGCCCCGCCCGATCCTTTTGTGCGTACGATATCCTATAAAGGATCCCCCGCTCTGATTTTCGTCTGATGGTGCGCTTCCTTGATTATACGGGTCAAGCCTTAACGCTCCACTGGCCATCTTCGGGCCTAGCCTACTGAAAGGGAACGTTATCTAGTAACCAAAGCCATCATTTCCTTCATAACATTCCATTTAAGCTCATAAGTAGCTGAAACCATGTGCGGCCCAGTTTTCGCCAAAAAAAACGTGACATCTTTTTTCAACATCATAATTCCTTTCATATTAATTAGCTATTCAGATATTAGCTATGTAAAGAGGGTGTTACATTTTTTTTTCATCCTTCGTCCTCCTCCACCGTTAAAATATGCGCAAATTCCCCTCCTGGAAAACAAAATTTATCCCGTTAAAATATTGTAGGACGGGGCAAGGTTGATTAAATGCAAATTCGCGGATTTCCAGGTTGCTCTTAGGTGCTCAATTAGGATCACAGCCTTGAACCGCCTCTTTTTAATCAGCCTAATCACGGTTCTTTTTATCGACCCGAAAACGTTTATGAGCGTCATTTGAATATGCCAACTAAAAGGTGCAGAAGGACCATCTGCTTTGTAGAAAGGGTCAATGTCGCTTTTCATGTCTAGGTCAGGTTTATGACGTGCTTTATCAGCTTTCTGATCTAGCCCCGTGTAATGTATGTAAACAAGATGTCTTTTGTCAGTCGAATAGATTGACTGCCGTGAAAACGCGCGTGGGGAGCAACTCGGACTGCTCTCATTATCTTTGACATGCATGTCCGATGTCGACACCTTGTCGATACAACCAGTGATTAATCGACCGAATGACATTCAAGGTCCTTTTTCTCTCTCGCTCTATTTAAATATTCAGACTCGAATTAAAGCACTTCATGGCACCACTTTTGGAAATGTCAAGCTTCATAGGGACTGATTCTTCTAGCATTATTGGCGTAAAGTGCCTAAATTACATGATTCGTTTGTGTGCGTAGGCCGGGCGGCGTTTACACGACTCGAGTCTGGTTTGGTCGACTCACCGTGAGACTCGAGTTTGGAATCCCATTAACCTGAATATAAAACAACTCTCGGCCTAAATCTGTACGCCCTGCCCAAGAGATCAATTAAATTACAACATTAAAAAAAAATTTCGGTACGATCATTTTTCACGATTTATTGCTATTTTAGAAAAAAGTCCTTTGGATCCAGTTTGAAAAGGGTCAATATTGAAATTTTAAACGGTTTTTTCGGATCCATTCGTCAAAAATAATTTAGCAAAGTGGGACGTCCTCAGGCGTAAAGTCGGAAACGGACTGGTCATCACACCTTTCAAGGGAATCCTCAAAAGAAAGTCGGAGAAGTTAAAGGAAGCCGTTTTATTGCGTCCCGGGCTACTTTTACCCTTGTCAACGCTTTAAACTTTTGGAACCGTAATGGATAGAGAAACGCCCCATCCAATTTGTCCCAATAGTTAAGATAATTTCATCAAAATGCCATTTTCGTATGACCTTGTTCCCGCCGGAAAAAACGCGAATTCGACATCATTACGACGAAATCGAACTTCACGGCTACATGGGCGGCAATATGAGATTTTTTTTTCTCACTAGTTTTTCATGAGCAGAACATATCAGATTAACACCAAAGAAACTAGGACGAAGGATCGTATTAAAGTTGGTAATGAAGAAAAAAAAATGGATTAACGGGACCATTTATTGTCACGGCTACTTGGATTACAGTTTATTTGTGCCTAGGATAAGGAAATCTAGACTAATCAATTTGTTCCATATCTTTTTTTTCTCAAAACCCTGTGTACTTGAAATTTTTAGGGGTTCATCTCCTATTAGAAACCGCTTGAAAAATCGTTAATGTACCTCCGATTATTCGATAATGGCCGATATTAGCGATTCTCCACGACCTAATTTAAAAGAAAAATGCGTTTGTCACTTAAAGATTCCGAACGCACGAATCGTTTGAACAACGAAAATTGGCTATGAAAGCTTAAAATTACGTTCTTACCTGAGTGGTCCTTACAAAAACAAGAACCGCTACCACGGCTAGACTAGGCCACATCCCTCCTTGACTCTCCTAAAAAAAAAAGTAAAAAAAAATTTAAAATTTAATTTAAATAAAGTAACGAAAGGGACGTAGAGAGGTCAAGCAGGAGAACAGGAATCCGGTTGATTCACCGAAATCAGGTCAAACAAATCCTTCCATTTGATTCGTCCATTCTACATTTTTTTTCTCTCCCTTTTTTAATGAAGACGCAAAACGAGATAAAAAGTTTGGAAACATCTGTCGGAAGAATCTGGATACCGCGCAGGTGCACTTTTTTTGCTATATTTTAATTCTCAATAATTTAAAATGTCAAAAATGATATTTCCATGTTTATTCATAAGATGTTGCATAAATTAAGCCATTAAAATTCATTCATGGGTAAGGTCAGTTCTTCCTATGTCATTTCAATTGTTGAATTGCATACTATTATGGAATTCATTAATTCATAACCAGCGTTATTACAAACTATTAACAATGAGAAAAAACGTGATAATTTTACAAACTATGTGAATCTCATTGTATTTTTATCAATTTTTTAATCTTCTCACTTATGAAATTAAAAATGGGCAAAATTGTGTAAATTCTTGAGTTCATGTACTCTAGTTAAGTAGGGACTTTGACCCCTTTTTATGAAAAATTCGTCACTTTTTGGTGAGCTTTGATCCTTCTTTGAATAGAGAGAAAAAGAATGGGAAAGCTAGTGGACTTGAATTTGGGCTCAAAAATATTTCAATATGGTTTTTAAAAAATCTGAAAATTTCAAGTCGATCGGTCCACAGGAAGCTGAGAAAATTTGAGTGTCCACTCATACTCAACTCTACCACTTAAAACGGCGACTTTGCGGGGCGGAACACTACCGCATTCTTAGATTGGATTCTTTCAACTTCCTGAATGAACTACTAAACACGCACGACCTAGAAGTGTTGCGGGATAGCATAACTTGAAAAATTATTCTTTTTGAAATAAACTCGACTTTATCGTGAATCTTGCAGAACTATATAGTCATATCAGTTACCATAACATAAATCAAATCTACAAGCAGCAAAAACAGGAAGCGTACGAAGTGACCCTGCCCTCATTTCTCCGAGAAAAGCCGTCAGCGACATATGACACATGATTCAGGGTAAAAGTGTACTCGAGAAAACTTGGCGTGGAGGTTTTTGACGTTTTAAATGTACTGGGAGCCGGTGGTTGGTAAAGCAGAAGGTCAGTGAATTGAGTAAGGCAAGGTAAAAATTCATTTTCTTCCATTGTTACAAGTGCGGTTTTTGGGAGGACAAAGAAAAGAAAATTAGCGTCGTCGTCATGAATCCGAAAGGGAAACTGGGACGTCCTTGAAAAAGAAAATTAGAAAGTGAAAAGCTTCGAAAAAACGTGCTCGTTAGAGAAAAGCCGTTTTTCTCCTTGGGAAACAATCGAAATGACGCGGGAGGGAAGGTCAAGTTCGAGCGGGATCTGGGTCAAGTTCAGGTCGGGTTGCCAGGAAGTAAGAATCACCGGTTGCGGTCGACACTCTCGAGAAGGGAGGCTGAGAAGAGAACCGAGCCGGGAGGGAGACAACAAAACAAGTGCCTCTTATCCCATGCGCCTTTTTTCTTTCAATTTGTCAAAAAGCCGGCCACGCGACCGCCCTCGCGCCCACAATGATTTGTCACACAAGCATTTTTTTTCCCGGAGCGAACAAAATATTTGCAAAAATGTTTAAAATGACGACTTCTTGGCACACCTATATCTCCAGCGGAAGAATATCCCCTCCCCATCTAGCCTACCTATATTCTCGCAGAAAATTAACCCCCAGGGTTATCAAACTGATTTTAAAATTTGAAAAATCTTTCCTTCCTTTACCAAAGAAACGGGTTTTTGGCCACATTGTGCGGCTTGAAAAATGCAATTGAATTCACAAATATTTTCATTAAGGAAAGGTCGCAGGGGAAGGAACCGTTACAATTTTTCAGGTCCTTTCCTATTCATATATCTCAAAAGCCTGAAAATATGCATAAAAAAGGGCTTAAAATAACGTTTTTTAAATTTCTGAAAGTGAAAAAAATTTCTCAATTTTATAAAATATTCATGAACTTTTGCGCCAAAATAAAAATAAAAAATGCTTACCAAAAAATTTCACGTTGTTCACTCAATTTGCAAATCTATTATATTTTTGGTGTAGAATATCACTGTTCTATATTCATGTTAGCACAGAAAAAAATTTCGAAGAAATGAATTTGTTTGGATTCCGGATGGGTTCTAATCTTTTGTTTGATTTCGCTCTTTTCTTTCGATCTCGTACTAATCCAAGGGGGTTGAAGTTACTCACTTGATGTTGTTGACTGGAGTAGGAGGAAGAAACGACTAACGGAAGGACGAGGGGCGAGTCAGGCACAGTTACCGCCGGAGATGGAAGTCAAAGGAAGGGATTTTGACCTACATCTCATGAGACTCAATGAGACCACAGGTGCCTCCTCTTTCTTCCCCGCATCGAAGAACTTTACTTTCGTTTCCTTTGCCGTCGCCGACTGTCTATCGCTCCCGCCTGACCTCCTGCACCGGACGCGGACCAAAAAAACGACGATCCGACATGCGAAACGCAGACTTTCTTCCATCCGCGTCTCTACCTTACAATTTCTTTCATTGATCACTCGAAACCACGCATCTGAAGTCGGTTTCGGGATACAAAAACATTTTTTTCCACCTTACCTAAGGAGGGACCCTTTTTCACTTTTCAGACCTGAAAATTTTAATTTTTTGGTTTCAAATAAAATCTGGTTTTTTGACCATTTTTAGGGTGAAAAACAAGAATACAAGGTCGTTTTTGGGATATAAAAACATTTTTTTCGACCTCACCAAAGACCCTTCTTCACTTTTCAGACCTAAAAATTTTCATTTTTTGATTTCACCCAAAATGTGTTTTTTGTCGATTTTAAGGGTGAGAAACAAGAATCTGAAGTCGGTTTCGGGATATAAAAACATTTTTTTCGACCTCACCAAAGGGGGAACCCTTCTTCACTTTTCAGACCTGAAAATTTTCATTTTTTTATTTCACCCAAAATGTGTTTTTTGACCATTTTTAGGGTGAAAAACAAGAATACGAGGTCGTTTTTGGGATATAAAAACATTTTTTTTCGACCTCGCCAAAGGGGGTCCCTTCTTCACTTTTCAGACCTGAAAATTTTCATTTTTTTATTTCACCCAAAATTTGTTTTTTGACCATTTTTAGGGTGAAAAATAAGAATACGAGGTCGTTTTTGGGATATAAAAACATTTTTTTCGACCTCACCAAAGTATCCACTTCTTCACTTTTCAGACCTGAAAATTTTCATTTTTTTAATTTCACCCAAAATGTGTGTTTTGACCATTTTTAGGGTGAAAAATAAGAATACGAGGTCGTTTTTGGGATATAAAAACATTTTTTTCGACCTCACCAAAGTATCCACTTCTTCACTTTTCAGACCTGAAAATTTTCATTTTTTTTATTTTCACCCAAAATGTGTGTTTTGACCATTTTTAGGGTGAAAAATAAGAATACGAGGTCGTTTTTGGGATATAAAAACATTTTTTTCGACCTTACCAAAGTATCCACTTCTTCACTTTTCAGACCTGAAATTTTTTTTTTTATTTCACCCAAAATGTGTTTTTTGACCATTTTTAGGGCGAAAAACAAGAATACGAGGTCGTTTTTGGGATATAAAAACATTTTTTTCGACCTCACCAAAGGGGGGACCCTTCTTCACTTTTCAGACCTGAAAATTTTCATTTTTTTATTTCACCCAAAATGTGTTTTTTGACCATTTTTAGGGTGAAAAATAAGAATACGAGGTCGTTTTTGGGATATAAAAACATTTTTTTCGACCTCACCAAAGGGGGGGACCCTTCCTCACTTTTCAGACCTGAAAATTTTCATTTTTTTATTTCACCCAAAATGTGTTTTTTAGCCATTTTTAGGGTGAAAAACAAGAATACAAGGTCGTTTTTGGGATATAAAAACATTTTTTTCGACCTCACCAAAGGGGATACCCTTCTTCACTTTTCAGACCTGAAAATTTTCATTTTTTTATTTCACCCAAAATGTGTTTTTTGACCATTTTTAGGGCGAAAAACAAGAATACGAGGTCGTTTTTGGGATATAAAAACATTTTTTTCGACCTCACCAAAGTATCCACTTCTTCACTTTTCAGACCTGAAAATTTTTTTTTTTTTTATTTCACCCAAAATGTGTTTTTTGACCATTTTTTAGGGTGAAAAATAAGAATACGAGGTCGGTTTCGGGATATAAAAACATTTTTTTCGACCTCACCAAAGGGGGGACCCTTCTTCACTTTTCAGACCTAAAAATTTTCATTTTTTGATTTCACCCAAAATGAGTTTTTTTGACCATTTTTAGGGTGAAAAACAAGAATACGAGGTCGTTTTTGGGATATGAAAACATTTTTTTCGACCTCACCAAAGGGGGGACCCTTCTTCACTATTCCACCGAATTGTGGATTTTGGCAATTTTTAGGGGATAAATAGCGCAAATGCCACTTTTTGGGAGGTATTCGCAAGTGTCACATCCGCGAAAACGACGACACCTCCATAACTACCATGATAAGGAGTCTTAAAATGTTTGAATTAGTTGGCTTTCATTGAGAAACTCTTTTATCCCGATAATAGTCGCTTATGCCTACCGGGGGGAAAACGTGTTCGGCTGTAAATAAAAAAGTCAATATCCCATTCTTTTATGTAAATGCGTCGAACGGGAAATATATGGGCTTTCGGAGAAAGTGTCACAGGAGGGTTCCACTTCACGAATGTTTAAAATACCGGAGCTTTGCGTTTTTTATCGAAAAACATATAAAACGAGCGTAATAAAAATTTAGGGATAAATTATTACATTCTTTATATCTTTATATTCAACCTGCCCTATGTCCTGCTTTTAGCGAATTTGCATAGGAAATGAAGCCATTGGAGGTTAGATTGAAATGCGAAGGAAACTTTAGGTTTGGAGGATGATCAGGACGCTCTGGGGATAAATAAAATAAAGTAAACCATCAACATCGCCCAGAACTTTATAACTTGAAAAAGCTTGAAATCATCCAAGAAACGTGGATACAAAGATACTCATAAAATTTAAGCATGAGTGGACCCTCCACTCCCTAGGGACCGATATACATGAAATGCCCAAGGTCTTTCTTATCATGGCTTTGGCAAGTTGGTTAGTCCACTGGGTAAAATGAACTGAAATCGTGCGGTTTTGATACTTTGCAGGCTCCAAAGTGTGATTTTCTCGAGAACTAATGGCAGACGGTGATTGAAAATCGGTACAGTAGTATCTTGTAAGGTGACAAGTAATTGCAACTGACGTCCCTTAGACCTATAGTCAATTCTGAACTAAAAAAACAAGTGATTCTTTCCCTGCATTAGAATGACAAGAAGAGCTTTGCTGCTTTCTAGAATTTTTTTTCTATACCATCAAACTTCAGAAAGTGGTCCTTAAAACTTTTCTGAGGGTAAAAAAAAAAAAGTTTGAAACAACTTGCGAGAGATATTAGAAGGTAAAATATGCCGGAAAGGTTCTTTTTCTTGTAGGGTGGGATTTAGGCTGAAAAATAGAGCCCGAGGGATGCAAAGAGATTTATTTTTATTTTAAAGCCTTCGTTGTGGATTTCCTTTTTTGTTAGGTAAAATCTTTTTTGCATGTAGAACCTTAAAAATTGCAATAAATTTGAATTTTGAAAAGTGAGATAAATGGGTTCGGTCATATCAAAGAGAGTTGTTAAGGCCTTTCGTTTGATTCTGTATAATAAACTGAATAATGCAACTGGTATTTCGTCTTGGCGGGTCCGTAGTGGGAAGGGGGCAGTTTACGAAATGAGAAGGTTGGAAGAATGCGACGCGGACGCTCTACATTCTCACCCGCGGATTCTGATCCTTTCCGCCCTCCAGGAGGAGATAAAAAAAAGGCCCAACATATGTTTAAATGCTCTTCCTTTCTCAAAACCCCGCCCTGTATTACATTTTTTTCTACCTTGTAAGAATGTCACGTGGAAAAGAATGCGGATTACGAGTATGTCAGATTGAAGAAGAAAAAATGCATTTTTTGTTCGATAACGGAGACCGAAATAAGGAAATGAAATGGATGTTAAAAATTCGTTCAAATTTATCGCACCAAGCTGGTTAACTGCCACGTTCCTCGCCCCAACCTCCTAAGGCCGTACCCTGTATATATGGTGCAAATTTGGTGAAGATACGAGGTTTTCTACCAAAATCTCCATTTTTGGGACAGGCCGAACGCTGCCACGTTTCTAGCCCCAACCTCCTAAGGCCGTACCCTGTATATGGTGCAAATTTGGTGAAGATCGATGGTTTTCCACCAAAATCTGCATTTTGGGGGAGGCGGAAAGCTGCCGCGTTCCTAGCCCCAACCTCCTAAGGCCGTACCCTGTATACGGTGCAAATTTGGTGAAGATAGTTGGTTTTCTATAGAAATCAACATTTTTGGGGAAGGCGGAACGCTGCCACGGTCCTAGTCCCAACCTCCTAAGGCTCTGACATGTATGTGAATATGTGTTGCAAATTTGGTGAAGATAGGTGGTTTTCTACCAAAATCTCCATTTTTGGGGGAGGCGGAAAGCAGCCGCGTTCCTAGCCCCAACCTCCTAAGGCCGTACCCTGTATATGGTGCAAATTTGGTGAAGATACGAGGTTTTCTACCAAAATCTCCATTTTTGGGACAGGCCGAACGCTGCCACGTTTCTAGCCCTGATTTCCTAAGGCTTTACCCTGTATGTATATGGTGCAATTTGGTGAAAATCGGTGATTTTCTATAGAAATCCCCATTTTTGGGGAAGGCGGAACGCTGCCAAGTTCCTAGTCCCAACCTCCTAAGGCTCCACCCTGTATGTGGTGCAAGGGGAAGACGGAACGCTGCCACCTTCCTAGCCCCAACCTCCTAAGGCTCTACCCTGTATACAATGTAGTGCAAATTTGGTGAAATCTGTGGTTTTCTACCAAAATCGCCATTTTTGGGGGAGGCGGAACGCTGCCATGTTCCTAGCCCGAATCTCCTTAGGCTCTACTCTGCAAATGGTGCAAATTTGTTGAAGATCGCTGGTTTTTTACCGAAAAACCCTTTTTCGGGAATTCCAAAGACTGCGATATAGCGTTTATCAATGGGCCTATTAATTTCAAATCTGATTATTATTTATCATGTTTGTGTTACCTATCAGTCTAAAAATTGGATAAAAACTTGGAATTACTCAATTTAAACGTAGTTTACTCATAAGCACTTTTGTCAATGATTCAACTCGTAAAACTTTTTATCTACAAAAAGTGACGAATTCGGCTCATCCGATTATGTCTGAATCGACACAATCCGTTATTGAGTTTTCCAAGGTTCCCTCATTTCAAAAGCGGCTCTCACTACAGTCTAAAAGCCACTTAGTACGGAAAATTCAGTTACCATGAATTGCTTGTGTGTTAAAGGCTCTACTTTCCATCTAAATGGAGAAAAAGGTAAAAAATCTTTTCGAGATCATGTTTTGACGGCGGACAAACAAAACAAATCGTGAATCTTTTATTGGTCTTGAGATGAATGGAGGCTATTTAAATAGAGTTTAGTCATGCTTTTATTCGCACGCTATATCGTGTCTCGGACGCCTGTTCTATATTTGCTTAACACTTCAACTCTTCCTTTTGAACCTAATTTTCATGTTGCTACGGATTCGAGACCCAAAAATTCCTAAAACTGGCGATTATGCAATTAAAGCCCTGGTTCCTTTTTGTCTAGCGAGTCTATTCGGGGAGATTGGATGGGATTTTTTTTAAAGGAACGGTGAGATTCCCATCGGATATAGGACGAGACTCACAGTTATGTTATAGTTTCCATGAGAGGGAATCTGATAAGTCGAGTATCGGGTTTCAAACAGAGTGCGACCCCAGGTCGGTTCAATTGATTAAAGTCGGCTCGTTTTTTCTTTTAAAAACTTACCCTTACTATATTACAACGATAAAATGTCACCAACATATCGCCATTCTCCTTAATTATTGTCGCCGACTTATAAATTATCATATTGTTGTTCCTCTTGGAAAAGGTGTGCTACACCTCCGGGAAGATGAGCTTTCTGATTGGCTGTTTGTTGAGAAGAACTCTGAGGGAAACTCAAAAATTATTTGAATCCAATATGTCACGGACTTTCTCTTTAAGTGGGAATTAAGTAGAGGCTGTAAAAATAAATCGGCAAGTGGTGCATCAATGGCGACTTTTTCTCTCCTAAACCGTCAATTGTGGTCGGTTTTGCAACCTTGTCCGGGGGGGACCGTTAGCGCGGATTGGAGGACAACCAAAGCCTACTTCTCACAACCGACTTTTAAAGACCCCCCTCGCCACCTTCCCCCATTGCTTTTATATTATACCGATACCAATTAACTCATACCTCCTACTTAGGAAAAGCCTTTTTAGAGAAGAATACCATCATAAATAAAATTGTACTCTTTAATTGAATTTAAGGTTCTTCTTTAAAGATTTCAGGTTCCATCTTCAAAGGACCAATCAAACACATCACCTCTTGACCAATGGGGTGCAAATACAGACCAATCAGAGGGCATAACCACAATTAAGCAACGCCTCCTAACCAATGAGATGCTATTATTAGGTATAGGCCACTCCCGAGACCAGAGGCCACCACTCAAGAGGCGATTAACACGATTAGTCATCTTAGAACAAAAAAGGGCACTTAGGGGAAAGTTTAGATACAGCCGTAATCTCCATCTTATATTATGTTTTTTTTGGGTCTCTTATTACGAGTCTGAAGTTTGCTAACAAAAATTTTGCCCGGAACTTGTCAAAATCACAAAAAAAAGTCAAAATTTTGGCATTTTTTGAGGTTTTTTGAATATATCTCAAAAACTATAGGTTTCAGCGATTTGACCGATTAGTAAAAAAACAAAGCTTATAAAATTACCTAAAAATCCATTAATCGTTTGTTTAATTCGGTCTAGCCGTTTGGCAGCTATCGAAGGTCAAAAATGACCTCCGTTTTATGACCGATTTTTTTTTAATGGTAGATTTGTGGATGTCAAAACGTTTCGATTTCAAAAACGTCAATGGTTTCAAAACAGGCCACTTCGCGCAATGCCAACCCAATGGACAATCTAATGCCAAATTCTGAAGACCATAAACATTATGAACTCCTAACCAACGAGGCATAATAATGTATTTGGAACAATAATGCATTTAGGGACATCCTCCTTAGTCCTTCCGACTTAATTGAATGTTAGGTTTATGTTATGTTTTAAACGGTTTAGAATGTAATTAAACTGATAATGTCGTTAACGTGTGCGTACATTGTAGTGGGAATGTTTAGAGGTAGGGATGCTATACAAATCTACGAGTAGGGACTCCGGCGCATACTAAACAGTACAGTAGGGTAAGGACACGACAACGATGAGAAAGAGGGAGTGAGAGTGTTTGAAGGGAGGATGAGAAACCTTTACCAAATTTCGGCTCAATAAACAGAAGCGGAGTGCGCCGGCTCGGACTCGGCCACCCCTTTGATAGCCGCCTCCGACCCTTCGGTCTCTTCTAATGGCGTTCGCTCTCTCTCGAAGGGAACCTCGTCCCCACCGACCCGATATGTGAACGATGGATGTTCTTGAAAAAAGCAAAAGCGTACATTCCGACCTCTCACTAGCTCAGGAAGCAACTCCAGGTAATTTTACGTTAATTCAATCAAAGAAATTGATTCTTCGATCTCGTCGCCGGCACATGGTCCGACGCCCCCATTAGCGTATTCCATTGCGCACTTGATTTATCGTTTTCAAACAAACAAAGCATCCAACATTTATTAGCAAAACGTTCAATATTGGAACTGGCAGGAATTACCCGCTTTGCGGTCGTGCTGGACTTTTATTGGACCAGATTCGCCGTTTCATTACAAGATAACAGCTTTCATTGTTTGGCCTATCTCTACTACCAGTGCTTTCCCTTATCTCTCCTAAAAAACATTTTTCAATTATTTTTCACCACAAAAATCACACAAAAATGAAGGTTAGTAGGTAGTATTTTTTGACCAGGATACTCTTTTGCTTATAAAAATAACAATTGTGCACTCAAAAATAATAAGCAAACATCCATGTGGGCAAAAAATTAGGAATCCACTAACGTCGCAGTTTTTTTTATAACTCGCTTGGAAAACGATATCTAACGTCTTTCTTTTAAAGGCACCTGGCTCACAGGTGGCGATATCCCTTTCTTTCACCATTCAATTGCTGGAGTCAGTTAACATTAGACCTTGGATGCATCTTTTCAATGCAGAAACGTAAGATTTCAGTTTGTTTCTTTATTTTTCGAAAGTCTAAACTTGGAGGGCATAAAACGTGACAAAATGCACTTTTTTGAGATCCCATAGTGCACAAAACGGGCCATTTCATTGTTCCAGAAAGCCGTAAAAATACCTTCGTGAGTCTTGAAATACGAGAAGTGTCATGAGGACAATCGATCGCTTGTCATTGTAATGAATATCTGTTGACTATTAGCTAATGAAAGATCCGAAAAACTGATCAATTAGTGACGTTTCTTTGATCTTTATAGTGAAGAAGCGAGTACAAACTACTTATTTTCCATTTTTAAACGAGAGAAATTTCCATAGAATAGCTTCGTTTTATTTTTTTGAAGAGTTTCAAAGAGGGATTCTTTTCTTTTTTAAAACAAAAGAGGCGACCTCAGTACTTACTCGGTTCTTTTGTGCTCAAAGGATACTCGATTCATATTCCTTAAAGTGTTTCAATTTTTTTTCTCTATCTTTTGAGAGAACTTTTCTTTAAATATTTGAATTTGTTAAAAAACGTTCCTAATTGAATCAGAAGCCCTACTGAATGAGCGTCCCTGATATTTAATCGTGATCGCTTATGAAAACACAATTTTTGCAAAATTGGAAAAAAAATTAACAGGTTGAATGTTAGGCAAATAATTGAATTGTGGTAACCGCTTTTTTTCGTAACAGTTTTGAGGTTGAAAAAGGGAACGTTTAACATGAGATGAAGGTTTTTTTATTGTAGGAATAATTATTTGTAGCATGCATTAATTATGGCTTTTGTGGTTTGGCCTCGTTCCCTTCTGCACTCCGACCCTTCACCGGCGAATGAAAATTCGTAAAATCGAGCCCAATATTCCGATAACAATTCTTTTTCGCGGCGAGACGCGAGTTACGGTGGTTTTCAAAACTGTTGGAAACAAGAGTTCACCTTAGTAGAACGAAGACGTGAAAAATTTTATATTTTACTATATAAAAATTCTATTTCTTTAGAACGATAATCTTTTATTGATAGAAAATTAATATCCATGGTTTCAATTCTCGAAAATGGCGGATTTTAGAAAATTTTTGTTTAGTTTTACACTTCTGATTTTGGGTCAAATTGGTCCAGTCCGGACATGGCCCCCAGATTTGATCGCAGGCCATGGGCCTAAAATAGGAGATGGGCCCCCACAGAAGAAGAAAAACCTTAGTTTTCCATTTTATTCTAGCGGATTTCCAAAGTTGAATGTAACGAGCGTTTATCACGAGAATCGACAGGCGAAAAGGGTAAAAAATCGGCACAGGAGTGTCTTGTATGATGGAAAACAACGTGAAAATGGTTCACTCAATTCAAAAATAACATTGCGTTTTCCCAGCTCCCTTAAGACCAATCAACTTGAAATTTTCAGGGCTTTTTCTTATCATATTAAATAAGATTTGTGGAAAATTTCAAAACGATCCCTCAACAGGGAGCTGAGAAAACGTAATATCCTTTTTGAAATTCAGTATTCACTCATCAAGGAATACTACCTACTCAATTTAAAAAGGACATTGCGTTTTCTCAGCTCCCTATGAACAGATTGTTTTGAAATTTTCCTCAAATCTTCTTTAATATGATAAGAAAGAACCCTGAAAATTTCAAGTCGATCAGTATGAAGGGAGCTGAGAAAACACAAAAAACTTTTTGAGTTGAGTCTGCTTATACTCAGGGGGTGGTTGTACGCGGTTGTTGAAATGTTCCCAAACATTTCAGCAAGTTGATTGAATTTCGCAGTTCAAAAATTCTTTGTATTTGCCACAAAGGATCCGATAGCTTTGAAATCGAGCCTGAATTTCCAATGAACTCACAATCAGTCATGAAACAAACAACTCCCGGAGGATTGATTTTAAAAAGGGGCGGGGATTTCGTGGTCGACGTTCCAACCGCCGAGTGCGCCAGCGTCTCCCTCACCACAATGGACGATTCTATTGACTTGCATCTTCCCTTCGAAAATTAACGATTTATCCCTTCAAAAAGACCATTTCTCCTCCCAAAAGCTCCAGAAACAATACCGAACATCAGTGCCAGTGTAATCCTTCAATCATTAATCAGGTAAGTCCTTATTTATTCATTATTTGAGAACAAATGCCCGCCTCCTCTTGCCAGACATAAAGCACAAAATTGTTCGCCCCTACGGCCATAAAGCTTAGTTTGGCTTGTCTTTTATTTCACTTTGGCGGACATTTCGAATTATTGAATTTTTTTATTTATTTAATTTTTTAATGTTTTTAAGGTCTTCCAAAATGGAAAAGGATGTGACCAAAGATGAAATAGAAGCAAGTGAAGTTCTCCATTCACTTCTTCCAGTTGCTCGGGTTCAAATACCTCCCACGGTATTTCAGATTTATTTTTGTTTTTTAATTATTGAATTTTAGACTGATCCAAATAAGAAAGATGAGGTGAGTGATGATCAACTTACTTCTGAAGAAATCGGTGAAAATGTGCAGAAGCCGCAGGCGAAAGTAAAATGGAATTTGGTGGAGGAGCATCTTTATTCTGTACAGAGTGATCCAGATCGGCTGACCTCAGGAGAGACAAGCGAACAACCTCATCATGTCCGTTTCTATTGTTTTAATACTTTAAAGTACAATGGGTCAACCTGTGCTAACTTTAAATTTAGGATGAAATTCTGGCATCGACGACTGACATTGAAGGTGGGACAGAAGGTGCCGGAACTAAGAAAAAACTTGTCAAAAGAAAATTTTCAAAAGTCGTCAATGAAGCGAGCAGAATAGAAGATAACGCTCAAGCGGTCAGAAATCGATTTCAGCTCGGCTGCGACTGCAGTGAAGTCAGCTGCTTTCGAGGCTTAAGCCCTGAATCTGTCTACAGGTTTTCCTTCTTTTTCTATTTTCTAACTTACCATAAATTTCCAGACATCGACTAAACATAGCGGAGTTGACAAAAGAAGAGCATGATATGTACTTGATGGGTTTGACGATGGCCTGTTTGGGTGATACCGATTCTACAGTGAAAAGAAAAGCGAGGCAAAGGTTGCGATCAACTTATATCCATCATGGTCGAAAAGTTTGCCTTTCTGCATTCCTTTATTTAGAAAATTGTACATTGTACCAACTCAAGCGGATAAGAAAGCATCTCATGATACACGGTGTAGCACCTCGTGTCCATGGCAACCATGGCAAAAAACCGCACAACGTCTTCTCCCTCGATATCTACCAAAGAGCGACTGATTTCTTAAAAAACTTCCTTCAAGATTATTCTACAAATTCAGGGTTTGTTTTTTTAAATTTGTCGAGAGCCAACTAACTTCAATTTTAAAGAAATTTAAAAGCTCCCGTTGTCCTCCCTGCTGACATATCTAGAAAGACGATCCATAAAAAATACGAAGATTATGTCCGCCTCTCTGCCCCAGACGGCGAAAAACTAATGGGCTACTCGACCTTCAGGCACTTCCTCAAAGAACAATTCCCAAACGTCCGCTTCTGCAAAATCGACTCCGGTAACCTCAAATTATCATAACCTCCAAATAACCAAAATATTCAAGGTCAACTATCAAGCCAAAATTCAAAAAATTTACCATCTACAAGCCGAAAAATTGACAAAATACAAGAAATCGAAACAATCCCAGTCATCCTTGCTGAAGATGGACAAACCTACATCGTTGAAGGAATCAAGGACGCATCTTATTATCAAATTTTTTCATAGATATTTTAAACTTCTTGTTATTCTAGTCATTATTAGTTATTTTTAAACTTTTTTCAGAAGGAAAAGAGGCTATTTTTTATTTATTACTGTATTATTAAATAATAAATTAAAAATTTCATCATGTTCTACTTATTTCATTCCGACACCCCCTCCACCTTTACTTTTTTTAAAAATCAGGGAAAAGTTTATAAAATATTTTTGCTTTTGTTTATTATTTTGGTCACATTCATACCAAAAGTGATGTAAAAGTGTTCTTTTTATTTGTATTTCATGGGAAATAAATTCTATAGAAACAAAAAATGCCATAAAAGGTACTTTATTACAAACTTTATGTTGGTTTGATAATTTTGAACGTTGAAAAAACAAGGCATTATTTGTAGACTATTTTTTCTCCCACTCTTTAGCCTTGAGGCATCAGACTACCTCAAAAACTATTGTCACCTTCTCATTCAGTGCAAGAAAATGAATTAATTTTGTTGTTGTTATTAGAAAACATGCCGGTGGACGATGGTGAACTTTCTATCAACGATGTCGTCGATCTTTTAGAGCAGCAAAATGCGATTATTACAGGTAAATGAATAAACTAGGAAGAATTTTTTTATATTTTTGTTGTATTTTAGGTGGAAAAACTAAAGAGGGATATCCTATAATAACATTGCCAGATTTGTCAAATTTTTCCAACTTGAGCGACTCCGACTATCAGAAACTCATGATGTATCTCACCTCAGTGCCTTCGTAAGTCTATTTTAGACATTTTAAATAATTTATTTTTTTATTTTTAGGATGCATGAAGCGGATTTGGGTTTTGCTCTCGTCATCGATCGAAGGAACGATAAGTGGAGTTCGGTAAAAAGTACCCTTTTAAAAATTTCGGTAAGATAATCTCAGAATTACGACAAATAAAAAAACAAAAAGGCACTGAATGAAGACGCACACCGTGTTTCGCTTTATTTTCACCATCGATGTGTTTTTAGTTTCTTTTTTTTTCTTTTCTTATGCTTTTCGTTTGTTTTAGTTTGTTTTCATTAGACAAAAGACCATAAATCGGAAACCTTTTTTATTTTATCCTTTCATTGTTTTTGTTACAGAGTTTTTTTCCAGGGTTAATTCACATAGCGTACGTCGTCCGCCCGGCTGGTTTCTTCCAAAAAGCGATTTCTGAAGTTAGCACTAAGTTTTTTAAAGAAGAATTCAAATTTAAGGTAATTAATTTTTCATTAGTTAAGAAATCAATGAACTTCCAGGGAACTTAGCAGGGACACCCCATGGTTGACAGAGTTGCCACTTTTTCAAAAATCCTTACTCTTTTCCCTAGCAGATTTTTATCAATTTTTGACAAGAAGGACCCTTTTTAGGCAGATATTGAACGCTTTTCAAAGAGCCTAGATGCTGTGTTGGCAGGTTTTGTACTTTTTTCAACGATATGGCCTTTTTAAGCAGAATTTGAACTTATTTGTTTACTAAGGAGGCTGTTTTAGCAGGTTTGTTGCCCTTTTTTTGGCTAATTTTGAATCTTTTTCAAAGACTAAAGAGTTTGTTTTGGAAGACTTCCTACCTTTTTCAAGGATAATTATTAATTATCAATGATTAATTATCCTTTGTGGGACCTTTTTCTGTTTTGGCAGATTTTGTACCTTTTTCAACGACAATCACCCTTTTATTGCTGACTTTAATCCTTTTTGTCTAAGGAAGCTGTTTTGTACCTTATTCACCAATATTAACCCTTTTTAGGCAGGTTTTTTTACCCTTTTCAACAAAAACGACAGTTTTTTAAGGCGATTTTGTACCTTTTTCGAAGAAAAGTGACTGTTTCGGCAGATTTTTGATGATAGCGACCCTTTTTTGGCTGATTTCAAACCTTTTTCGTTGACTAAGGAGGCTGTTTTGGCAAGCTTCCACTTTAGACAGATTCCCTCTTTAGACAGATTTTGAACATTTCTTTAAGAGTAAAGTGGCTGTTTTGACAGATTTTGTACCCTTTTCAACAAAAACGACAGTTTTTTATTTTAAGGCGATTTTGTACCTTTTTCGAAGAAAAGTGACTGCTTAGGCAGATTTTTGTAATTTTTGACGATAACGACCCTTTTTTGGCTGATTTCAAACCTTTTTGGGTGTCTAAGGAGGCATGTTTTGGCAAGCTTGGACCTTTTTCAACGAAAATTACCCTTTTTAGACAGATTTTGAACATTTCTTCAAGATGCTGTTTTGGCAAATTTTGTACTTTTTTTTTCTTTTTACCATAATGACCCTTTTTTGGCTGATTTTGACTCTTTTTTTTGTAGACTAAGGAGGCTGTTTTGTATCTTTTTCAACGACAACGACCCTCTTTAGGCAGAATTTAAACCTTTTTCATAGACTAAGGAGGCTGTTTTTGCAGGTTTTGTTCCTTTTTTTTCTACAATAATATCCTTTTTAGGCTGATTTTGAACCCTTTTAGGAGTAAATGGAGTGTTTTGGCAAGTTTTTAACCTTGTTTTCTAACATTGACCCTGTTTTGTCAGATTTTGAACCTTTTTTGATGGGTAATAAAAGTTATAGCGCAGGTTTTCAACCTTTTTGAACACCACATCACACTATTTTCTTAAAAATATCTCTTCAGTAGACTTGTCCCCTAGTCCTGGAAGTCATGAGTTCAACCCTCCTGACTAATTTTTTTATAACTTTTTTTTTCTCTCCAGGTTGTAGTTTGCAGTTGTGTAGAAGATCTTCATGAATTTATAGATAAGAGTGAATTAATAAAAGATATGGATGGAAATATGCCTTATAGTCATAAACAATGGATAAAACAGCGAATAGTATGAAATCTTTATTTCGTTATCTTTTTTTTACGATTTTGGTTTAGGGTTTAGAAGAATTTTCAAGACAGACGCAGTCCGTTTCTGGGAGTCTTGATAAGTTTACATGGAGACTTCGAGAGGGTATTTCCGAAGCGGAAGCTTATGAGACGGAGATGGTTCGAGCGATGTTGAATTCCGAAACGAGCGACTATCTCGCTTTAAAGGAGCAGATTCTAAACGCCGCTCGGACCGGCGAGCAGCTTTTAAGCGACATTCGCCATCGTATGGAACCGTCGGCCGTCGTGAACATAACGGCCGTCGAAAGGCTTCTCGTCCAACTCGAAGAAACCGAAAGAACGTTCGACGAGTTCTGGGAAGAGCATTCGGCCCGTCTAAGACAATGTTTGGACGTCCAACGGTTCTATATCGATTATAAAAAAGTCCAAACGAACCTCGAACAGCATCTCAAAGTCGTCTCACAAATGACCGAAATCGGCGAGACAGTCAAAAGAGTCGAATATCTCATCATGGAGTTCAACACTATCGAAAAACTATGTGTTGTATGTACTTTTTAGACTTAAAATTTATTTTTAAATTGGTTTTTTGATAGGATGATATTGAACATAGTGAAGAAATTGTTAGTTTCGGGCGAGGGATGATCAGCGGAAGGCATTATTGGCCTTTGGAATGTGTGGGCGTCCGATGCGACGAGTTGGACAGAACTTGTGCGACTTTGAGAGACAGGCTGGCCCAAAGGTCGGAAATCCTTCATAAATCGCTTCAACTTCAAATCTCAGTCGACAAGGCCAACAAATGGTGTACGAGGGGCATCGAACTTCTTGAAACTCGTCAAATCGAAAACTGCGCTTGTGCCCTCGATGCAGCCGAAGTGAGCCTTTCAAAAATTGTCGAATTTATGGACGGATCTGAACAATTTCATTCGGTCCTTTTGGAATATTCGACTCCCGAAACCAAAGCATTAGTTTCTCAGGTAAAAAAAATTTATTTTCATATATATTTTATTGAATTTATAGGTTCTTCAAAGAATAGAAGATGTTAAAATGATGTGTAATAAAAGGATGATTACTCTTCGACGTTTGGTCGAAAAACCACCGAGGCCTGTCCAATCGGTCACACCAGAACCTGCGATTCCTATTCAACCTGTCCTAAAACCAGCAAACATCAACTTTAGCCATAAAGTGGTGAGTTTTAATCTACATAACCAGTGGTGAATCCAGGGGGGGGGGAGTGGGGGTTGAAAGAAAGAACACAACTTCCCCAAAATTCACCATAATGAAGACAATTTTATCATAAAATTCCAAAACATTTTAGCTGTTATAAACCCATTTTCTTGTTCATAAAATTAAAAAAAAGCAAAATTATCAAATTTAAGCCAATTCTTCGTCAAAAAACTCGTCAAAATAAACATTCTAATGGCCAATTTTTCATAAGAAAAACTATATTGTATTTTCGTCAAAAACCTCAAAATCTATATCAAAATTTATCAAGCCAATTTTTCTCAAAAAACCTTAAAATCAAAGACATTTTTTCGTCATAAACCTTAAAATCAAAGTTTTAAGGGATAATTTTCTTCAAAAAACCTCATAATCAACGTGTAAGGCTTTTCTTTTATTTTGGTCAAAAACCTTAAAATTTACATTAGTTGAGAACCAATCTTTCTTCAAAAACCTCAAAATCAACGTTTTATAAAGTCCATTTTTCGTCAAATTCCTCAAAATCAACGTTTTAAGAGATAATTATTTACGTTAAAAAACCTCAAAATCAACGTTTTATAAAGCCAATTTTTCGTCAAATACCTCAAAATCAACGTTTTAAGACACAATTGTTTTGTCAAAAACCTCGAAATCAACGTTTTAAGAGACAATTTTTCGTCAAAAACCTCAAAATCAACGTTTTAAGAGACAATTCATGTTGTAGAAACCTAAAAATCAACGTTATAAGAGACAATTTATGTTGAAGAAACCTAAAAATCGACGTTTTAAGAGACAATTTGTGTCAAAAACTTCAAAATCAACGTTTTAAGAGCCTTTTAAAGATAAAGTTTATAACTTTTTGGTGTTTTTAATAGGCTCTGATTTTTAGTGGTTTGCCCCCTCTGGAAAAATTCCTGGATCTGCCTCTGTACATAGGTTACTAATATTTATTGTATGTGAAAAACTGCAACTCCTCCAATTTCTGGAACTACATACATACCTAAAGGAACTTCTTGCCTTATACTTGCCCTAGCCATCAACCACTACACGGGCATAACTCATACCCCATATCCAGCATCCACCCACAAAAAAAATGCACTTTTTGCACTCAAGATAACAATAAATATTAAGATAAAGAGTATTTTAGCATTTGAAGAACAGACCTGGCCATGAGGTTTAAAAAAATTTATGTTCAGGCAAAGTGATTGATAAAAGCCATTTGGTTGTTTGGTCATTTTGACCATTTAGCTCTTCTTTCCCGCCTATAAATGCAGATCCATGCCTTTTTCCAGAGATCTAAAAGGGCCAAATATTCTATAAATAAGCTTTTTCTGTTGATATACATAGTGTGGCCTATAAATAAACAAATTAATAATCCTATCAACGTCACAACTTGCTCAGCGTTATCTGAAATATTGGCCCCAATATCTCATTACCGACCTGAACTATTAATAAATTTTATTATGAGTCATTAGAGCGTATTTTATGGTTGTTAATTTTTTTAAAAAACGAAAAATTATGTCAATATTTAAAAGTTGATTGTTCAAAAGCCCTTTATACGACTTTCTTATCTGTCGAGATAAAGGCTGAGAATGTGAGGAACGATCTCAGTCGTTATGATATCGTTTAAGTGTGATTTATAAGTTGAAAAATGGGAGAAAGTTCGGACTTGGCGGAAACTGTCAATTCGCTCATCGACCGTGTTAATAGTTTGGAGATCGACAATGAAGATTTGAGGATTCGAGTGGAAAAGTTGGAAAGGCATTTCTGTGAAATTCAGAAAAGCCAAAAAGTCAAACCTCCGGTCCCTCCGAAGCCTCTCAAGCTTCTTAACGGGACAGAAAGCATAAAAGACAAAATTTCAACATTGGATGAAAAGTTAAAAGGTAAAGAAGAACTGAATTCATCTTTAAGAGAAAAAGTGGACATAATCGAGAAAAAAGTTAAAAAAGTCCCACCTCCTGTTCCGCAGAAGCCTCCAAAAAAAGAACGCTTAGAAAGCTTACAGATTAAAATCCCAGAAATTTCATTTCAGGATGAAATCAAACTCAAAAACTCACCGGTCGCCAAATATTTCCAAAAAGACGATAATTTACCTTACACTTTATTTCCTCTCAAGCCCGAAATAACTTTAAAACGTTCTTTATCCGTCACATCTGACAAATCTAGCGTTAAAAACAAAACTAATAGTTTGGAAAGAGAATACAGCCCTTTGGTAAACAGCATAGTTGAGACCGTCAAAGTCGAAAAAGATGTTTACGACATGCCGATGTTTAAGAACTTCCGAGCATCATTTATGAATACATTGAGCGAAAAAATGGACATAAAAAGAACCCCTTCGATAACTTCGTTCTCTAGTTTTTCATCTGAAACGTCGCAAACGTCAAGCAAAACGAGCGACCTTCATCACGAAAACGTGATTCATTGTTTTCCCGAGTACGATTATATCTTAAAACGAATCGAAGCCATCGAAAATTGCCTTCCTGCAGAAGAAGTCATGAAAAAGGAAAACGGCAACTTTAATCTTACAGCGATTGTCGCTTCAACTTTAGCGACCGCTTTGGTCAACGTCGACGAATCCCCAGACGTAAGTCGAACATTTTTCCCATTTTTTGTATCTGAGGTCAAATAAACCTTTAGAATTACACAAACCAAATCATTTCTGTCTAATCTTCGATTTCTTTATTGGTTTTATGGGCATCAAAAGCGGATTCTGTTTGATGCTTTTGAGAAGGAAATAGAATAAAAAAATTATCTAATCATTTATGTATGTCAGTTTGAGGTTTTTTGGGGCCTTTTAGATTTTTGCGATCCAAACCACCTTTTTTTTGGTGCTAATGGGGCATGGAAATTAGTTTCTCTTCCCCCTCTTTTTCTGATAGATTTGCTGACTGAAAATTAATACCTTAATAAGTCCAAGGTCACTGAAAATATCAGCGTTTTATTTATAGTTTGAGTTTTTCGCTTTTTTCTTATCTTTTGATAAGCTGCGTTTCCCATAAGTTTTCAGTCTCGTTTGAACTTCTTGAGTCAAAATGTCGAGTGAGGAATTATTCGAATATGCAGATTTTTTGAAAATAAAAGTCGATTGTTTGGAAATCAGTTGTGAAGAATTAAAATCGAGGTTGGAAAAGTGCGAGGATGTCGTCGGTTTTCATGAAAAGAATCATGTAATTTTAAAGCCGATCAAATGCTCGGAAAGAATCGAAGAAACGATCGATGTCCTGGTCGAAAAGGTCAGATCTTTCGAAACCGAACATTTCGATTTGTCGTCCAAAATTGAAATTTTGGAAAAAATGATCCAAGAAAAGCAGTTTTTTCATTCGAAATTGAGTATCAAACAAGGGAAGACTAAAAATTTAAAAAACTTTGAAAATTCAGAAATTAAAAAATGCAATGAGTATTTCAGTATGAGCATAATGTCAGAAGTAAGCAGTTTTTCACTCTCAAGAACAAAATAATTTTATTAAATTGTTCCAGGAAAACAAAATTTGCGAAACAAAAGACGCTTCACATGAGAAAGACCATGAAATCAAAAGGGGTCACATACTGTCCGAAATGCTCGAAACTGAAAGAATTTACGTGAGCGAATTAGGCTCCATTATACAGGTAAAATATAAATATAATATATATATATATATATATATATATATATATATATATATATATATTATATATATATATATATATATATATATCCCCAGGTATGGAATGACCTATATTTTTGTGATCAGGAGATCGTCCTGATTACGAATATATAAGCCTCTAAGGCGAAAGCCTCCGTTAGACCAACCCCAATAGCCTGCTCTCCTCCGGAAATCCGCTAAAAAAAAAAACATTAATCTGATCAAATTTTAGGGTTACAAAGTTCCATTGGCATCCGTCCCTGAACTAGAGATGGACGTAATGTTTGGAAATTTTGAAGAAATTTACAATTTCCATAACGAACTTTTCCTCCAAGATCTTGAAAATTGCATCGGGACGACTGAACTCGTCGCTCTTTGTTTTACACACAGGGTAATAAATTTTCATTTTTATGATATAAAATTAGCCTTTTTTATAGAAAGAAAAGTTGCATAAACTATATAGTACTTACTGCCAGAATATAGCGAGATCGGAAAGATATAGACAGATAATTGGCGATCATCCTTTGTTGAAGTCGTGCCAGCAAAAGTTGGGACACAAGCTTCCTTTGGCTGCTTATCTTTTGAAGCCTGTTCAGAGGATAACGAAATACCAGCTTTTGCTCAAAGAGTTGCTTAGCTATAGCGAAGGGAAGCATTGGTGTGGCGAGCTCCAGGATGCTCACGAATGCATGCTTCTTGTTTTAAAATGTGTCAACGACAGCATGTATCAGCTCGCTGTTACCGGATATAGGGTAAGCAATATTCTTAATTTTAAATTGTTTTTTAGGGAGATCTTAGCGATCTTGGAGACCTTCTTATGCAGGGGCCCTTCTCTGTCTGGACTGAAAATAAAAAGGAAAAATGGGGCGAACTCAGGCTTGCTATGAAACCAATGCAAAGGCATCTTTTCCTATACCAGAAGGCGTTAATGTTCTGCAAAAAGACTGAAGTGAATAACAAAGAGATTTATCAATTTAAGAAGCTTATTATGGTACGTTGGTTCTCTGCTTCCAAATTTTGGCAGAAAAAGACCTTAAAAGTTGATCTTTGTTAATTTTATTAGATGAGTGATGTCGGTATGACTGAAAATGTAAAAGGTGATGCGAAAACGTTTGAAATTTGGTTGACTGGAAGAAGCGAAGTCCATCGAATTCAGGCTGCGGATGCTGCGCAGAAGACAGCGTGGATAGAACAGATTAAAGTTTTGCTTTTACAGCAGCTGACGCAGCTGAAACTTCAGCAGCATACTGCCAAGCAGAAGTATGTTATATATTTTTGGTAAATTAGTTAATTTTTGGTTTTTAGCCGGTCGATGTCTTTGGATCATTATCAAAGTCGAAGTTCGCTGAGAAGTTCTCTTAATACGGACGAGTTGGCAAAAGCGGCGCCTTCGGATGAAGAGGTTGCTTCATTCTCAGATTGCTCGAATTCGGACGATGAAGAAACCTTTTCAAATCAAGTTCACGACCAACCAATCATCATTCCATACAGCCAAGTAAGTATCCTTCTGTTTTTCTTACAAAACATGACATTTTCACCAAAATATGAAGTTTTTTTATAGAAATATTTCAATAATGGTTGATTTTAGAGGTTCTGCAAGTCATATCTTGTTTGGTCATTTTGCCACAATCTGCGCATCCTTAAATTTGATCTTTTTAGGGCTCCAGATACAGAGTTCTTGCCGATCACAATGCTGTGAGCCACAGTGAGCTTTCTTTGAAAGAAAATGATTTGGTCACATTGCTTAAAGTTGGATGGGCCGGATGGTGGTACGTCAGGCTTTACGGTACGTTTTTAATTTTTCTTTAAATTTCAAATGAAAATCTCAATTTCTTCAGGTGCCAGTGACAATCTAAGAAGGGAGGGTTGGGTCCCAGCTGCATATCTCGAACACTGCAGCCGTAAATCGTCCCGAAGCTGCCAATCCGTCACCAGCGACACCTCCTCGCACTAATTTTTAAACAAAAAAAAGTTTCTCCTCAATGGCTCGTGATTGAATAGTTTATATTTTGGAATATGGACAGTCGGTTTTTTAAAAAAACGCATTTTTTTTTATTTTGTTGTTTTTTTTGTATATTTAAAGCTTTAAGTTTTTTTTCTTTCTTTTGGTGTGGCATTCAAAGGAGCCATTCCTAATGAGCAGAACTGACAAAAATATGATGTTTCCAAAAAAAATTGAACTCAAGAGTAAAAAAAAGTTGGCTTAAGGCGTTTTTTGAAATAATGTAGTTTAGAAAACCTTATTTTAGATTCGTTAGTCGCAAATTCTTTAAAAATGTTTAAAGTGCAAAAACTTCTTTTCTCCGAATACCTCTTACCGAAACTGTTCATCAATTTGTCTGGTACAAAAAAAAATTGGAATATTGAAAAAAACTGTTTGTTGATAATTTTGCTCAAATTAAGCTTTAATCGGAAAAATAGCTCTTAAAAGTATAAAAGAGTAAAAGATGACGTTTTCTCAGCTTCCTGTGCAGCCCATTTTTTAAGTTGAGTGCTCTTAAATATACCAAAAATACGGCTAAAAACCAAAGATTCTCTTTCCTCAGCGCACTTTAAATCAGTAGAGCCCTTAATAGAAGAATTTAGGTAAAAAGTACAATTTAGAAAACATTGCCTTTCGTGCGGGATCAACAGAAGCCCCCACACTTTCAGGAATATAAATAAACCCAGGGTATTCAATTAGTCAGTAGAATATTTAAAAAATGTGGCAAAACAATATGCAATCATGTCTTCCTTAATAAAATGCAATAAAAGCCATTTTTTAGATTAGTACTCGACCCATTTGCAACCTTTTGAATACCTTGGTTTATGTTTCGCTCTTCATTTATGCTTTTGGTCGATTTCTGCTTTTGTTGCAGATGGGTTCGGACGTTCGATTAAGTAGCGCAGAGTATTTTTAGATATTTCGACTTTTGTACCCGAAATAATTGTATAAGCCCATGTACTACATGACAATATGCTTATCTTATATGAAAATGTACCTCATAAAAATGTATTCGGTAATGTATTATGACATGGAAATTTACTAGTCAATGATTTTTATGTCGCATATTATATATTTGATATGGAATTAAATTGTCTTTCTCTCTTTTTTGCCTTTTTAATCACCTAAATTAAAGTTACATTTTGTGCAGCTCCGTATGATGAGAAATTTTGTATTGAAGGCATCTAGGTCAGTGTGGCCCAGTGGATAGAGTGTCCATGCATTGGACTGACTGGAACTGTGCCAGCTTGGGAGCATTAGTGGCAGATCTGTTTGGCCCAGTGGATAGCGTGAGACACACATCCAGTCTTCCATAGAGAATTTTAAGTTTTTAATGAACTCACAAGTCTTGCTAGTTTTTGGGTATTCTTGGGACACTGATGGATCGGTGTGGCCCAGAGGATAGCGTGAGGCACTAATTGTGTGGTACAGTCTAGTGATTTATGCTAAAAGATAAGCCTTTTTGGAAGAGTCTTTTGTACGACGAATGCAGGAGTCTTGCTAGGTTTTGGGACTGTCAGGGTACTATAGTGGCAGTGTGGCCCAGAAGATAGCGTGAGACACAAAAAGGAGCTTCGTTTTTGGACGAATCCAGGAGTCTTCTGGGTTTTTGGAGTGGTAAGGACGCTATGATGGATCAGTGTGGCCTAGAGGATAGCGTGAGACACAAAAAGGAGCTTCGTTTTTGGACGAATCCAGGAGTCTTCGTTTTTGGGGTGTTCTGCACGCTACGATGGATAAGTGTGGCCCAGAGGATAGCGTGAGACATGAAAGGAGCATCGTTTTTGGACGAATCCAGGATTCTTCATTTTGGGGGTGTTCTGCACGCTATGATGGATCAGTGTGGCCCAGAGGATAGCGTGAGACACAAAAAGGAACTTCGTTTTTGGGGTGTTCTGCACGCTATGATGGATCAGTGTGGCCCAGAGGATAGCTTGAGACACAACAAGGAGCTTCGTTTTGGGGTGTTCTGCACGCTATGATGGATCAGTGTGGCCCAGTGGATAGCGTTTCTAGATTAACTTCCTAGCCCAGAGTTCCCAGAATTTTTCTTCTTCCCCCAATCACTGTCAACTCCTAATTTATGGTGATTACCGACTAGTCACCTTAGGTATCCAGAGGCAGGAAATTACCGCTTTTTTTACGATTGAATTTTACCTGAACCCGCATATTAATTAAGCCTCTTCAAAATCCTTGACATTGTTTATCCCCCCAAAAAAGCATCACATTTATAAATTATAAACACCCCCTTCTCACCACGAGTTTTATTTAAAACCAAATTGGTTTCAATTGGAATTTAAAATAAAAAATGTTCTCGAGTGGGGATACGTGTCGGTGTGGGCTCTGTTTATTATTTTTAGTATCTGCTCAGTCTTGTTCTGGCTCTCTTTGAATATTACACTTTCTAGTCACAAGAATCAACATGACCGAGAGTAAGTAAACGTTCATTTATTGTTTTTTTAATGTTTTAACCCTAAAAATCTCCTTTATCTTATCTTTTTAAAGAATTAGGTAGTTCCTATGAGACAAGGCCAATGTTAAAATCTTGAATATATTATTGTCTCCTGAACAATAATAAATTTACGAAGCAAAATCTTATATAACTTAGACTCGTGGAACCAAATTGCAAACATAAAGACGCTTTTTGGGATTTTTCGGTCGAGAATGACTGAACCGATATTTCAAATTTTTAACCTAAAATTTTAAATTTTCCTTGATAAAATGGTTGGTGGGAGCTTCCCAAGAAATGAAAAAATTTTGTCCCTTAAGACAGTGGAGGATCGAAAGAGATGTTCTGGGGGATGGTAAATAGGAAACTTCATCAGTGCCTAAAAATGGACCAATTCTCTTTGCTTTATAAGCAAAAAGTTTTCCTAATTTTCTGTTTATTTATGGGACAAAAAACATGAAAAAAATCTCAAAGTGAAAATCTTGAAAAGATAAAAGGGCGCCTTTGCTGTCTTCAAACCAATTAGTAGTTAATTAAAAAAAGGAGACTAACTAAAAATGACATTTTTAGTCACACGTTTTTAAATTAGACGTCGGGATTCATTCTTCGATATTAATAGATCCATGCAACACGTTAAGACGTTTTAGGCCTCTAAAAGTTATATTTATACCGAGAGAATTTATTTTTTAACTGCGTATACGGTGCCGTGATTTTTCAAAGAAGGAAGAGAGGAAAAAAGAAGCTTGACAAAACTGGTTTAATAGCGTCAAGGACTTTCAGACCAAAAAAACAACGTTTTCTCTCAAAGGGACGAGAAAGCAAACAATTTTTTTTTCTGCACTGTCATAAGTTTTGCTGATATTCATTGGCATTATAAGTCCTAATAGGCCTCAAAATTTAGTACAATCTGGGTGATTGTGGCTGAGGAAATTTCTCGTGAGATAGTTTACACCCAGTTACTACACCCAGTAAACTATCTCACGAGAAAAATGTTTAAACGTCCATAACTTCCTTAAATTTGAACCTATCTCCTTGATCAATACGCCGTTCGAAAGCTCTTTTAAAGAGCTTTCAAAATAGTAATATAATAAAAAACGCTCAGATAACTCCTTCACCCTCAAAAATCGACTCAAAGGTCATAAGCCGCAAACAAATTTTTTTCCAATTTTAACATTTTTTTTAGGGTTGCAAATTTTTTCATTAGTACCTATTGTAAGGTTCTACAATTGGCAAAAACTTCAATGAATTCAAGCAAACGGTTTTTGTAAAATTAAAGAGTTTCGAAGTTTTTCCTTCCGTTGAGCCAGAGGTCTAAAGATAAGCGTGTGAGACATACGGAAATACCGTAAGAATCGGAAGCAGGTGTCATCGGGTCAAAAATAATATATTCGGTCAACTTTTCACATTGTAATTTGAGAAATTGGCTCGTTAAGAGGACTCACAATGGTAAAAAGGCGAAAATTTCATAAGAATCCCTTTGGCATTTGCTCAAAGTATCTTTTACACGATCTTGTCACTTTCGGTGTATTTTAAACGTAAAATAAACATCGAAAAAGTCGCGACTGAACAGAAAAATGAATCATCCTTTCTTAAAAAAATAAGAAATGACGAAAACAAAATTTTGACCCTCAAACAAGCTCATAAGGCATAATATTTCACCCGCATTTTAAAAAATAACTGTCTTCCATGGTCTGCGGTTCATCAGACATTCCCATCACGATTTCCAACCATCTCAAACCTTCAGGTTTCGAGAAAATCACGAAATTCCATTTTAGGCGCCTTAGCAAAGTCCCAGAACTGATTCGGCGATTTGAACAGTCATCAACTATGGTCCTCGGCTTATAAGACCTTCCCGTCTCGATTTTCAACCATCTCAAACCATCAGGTTTCGAGAAAATCACGAAATTTCATTTTAGGCGCCTAAGCAAAGTCCAGAACGAAATCGGTGATTTGAACAGTTATCAACTATTGTCCTCGACTTATGAGACCTTCCCGTCACGATTTTTAACCATCTCAAACCTTCAGGTTTCAAGAAAATCACTTAAGTGCCCTTTTTGCCCTATAGTCTCGTCTAATTCAATCAATCCTAGCTCGAGTTACATATGTATATAAAAAAAAGCCTCCGTGAGACCGACCTCAATAGCCTACTTTCTCCGGAAATCCGCTAAAATGAATATAAAATACGAGCGATGAAAGTGTACGTGAGCCTAGAAAATAGAAATAGATTTCAATTGCATCCTCCAAGCCCCTGACCTTACTCCGTCTCTGGGTCTTGTCCAAAATTGTCAATTTTTAAATTTTGGGTCAAGACTAATCCCAAATCTTATCGAATTTGGATTAGTGGGGCATCTAAATAAAAAAAGGACGATACGCCTGAATTATAATTGCCCCAAGGGTCAATTTAGGCTCATAACTCCGAAACGGATTGACCTACGCCAAAAACGAAAATAGAGAAATTTGTAGAAAATTTACATTTTGACGATATTTTATGAAAATATTTTGCAGAACGAGCATGGGTGACGTTAGCGACGAACGATTCTTATGCGTTAGGAGCCCTCGTTTTAGCGAATTCTCTCAAACTTACGAGCACAGTTCACGAGCTTGCCATTTTAATCACACCAGGAGTCTCGCCTTCAATGAAGTAAGGATTTCTTCAAATAACAGATAACGAAAGTGAGAGAAAAAAAACACCAGATACGTAAAACGATAACGTCGACCTTGATATTTCAATTCTATCCCCTTGAAAAAAACCGAAAAATCTATTTCGACTATCATAAGATTTAATTATATCCGAGAATGTTAAAAAGGCGGCGAGGAATGGCGTTTTAAGAGCGTCTGAAAGGAGCCGAAGGCATCTGCTTGTTTATTGGCTTCACGTTTAAAAATAATACCGATTGGTCATTTACCCGTTCGATTGTTCCAAGAAAATGTATTTTTAAATCAAAAGGCGCAATTATCAAGTGGCGAAAAGTTTTGAATCCGGTTGGGTCACCAGGGGGGTTAAAGTTTTTTTCCTCTCGCAAGCAAAGCTCCTAATGTTCGAAAAGTTATGCTAGTTGGATTACGAAATCAAAGATCCTGGCTATTAGTTTAGAATCCTATAGACAGCTCAATGGCTCACATTTCTCGACTGTACGTTTAAACGTAACTCCCTCAAATTTTTACTGATTTCATCGATATTTATATCGTTGGAAAGCTATTTTAAAGAGCTTTCCAACGGTATAAATATCGATAAAATTGGTTAAAAATTGTGGCGTTTACGGGCATTTAAACGCTCACGATCATTGATGTTGGTTTTCTTCTTGGCAGCAAAGCTCGTTTGGGTTAATTTTTTTCCTCTCGCAAGTAATGTTAAACCAACTCAATGGCTTCCTTTTCTCTTGAAGGTGGATTTTGCATCAAGATTCTAGAGAGGACTTGAAAATTGTTGAACTTTTGTTTTTCCAACCTAATATTTATTTAATAAACAAAATATTTTTGTGAAAAATTCGTGCGTCGCATTATTATTAGGGCTAGAGCCAACGTCCTTCCCTAAATTTATTTCTAAAAACAATTTTAGACTTCCTTGCCAAATGGGAGCGTAAACTGAGTTGGAAAATAGGAAAAAAAAAAAAAAAATTTCTCTTTTAAAAAACATGCATTTTAACTCGCACTTTTTTTAAAGGGAGGAGCTCAACAAAGTTTTTAACAAAGTCAAAGAAGTCGACGTTTTGGACTCAAAAGACGCGGCGAATTTGGCGCTTTTAGCACGGCCGGAGCTCGGCGTCACTTTCACGAAAATCCACGCGTGGAACCTCACCGAATACTCGAAATGCGCATTTTTGGACGCTGACACTCTGGTAATTGATGGCAGAATCTCAAAAAATGCTTGTCCGTAGCAAAAGAACTCATACAAGTCAAACATTGAAGGAAAAAGAAGCTTTAAAACCCCCAATCCAATGAAAAAGTATCGTAAGAACCCCTAATCCAATCAAAAAGAGGCTTAAAACCCATAATCCAATGAAAAAGATGCTTTAAAACACTGAAACAAGATTTTGCGTTGTTTCGTATTCCAGCCGTTTCAAGCGACACTGTTGTGCCCCCTTTAACCTCAACAACATAACCTCAATTTTCCTTGTCAAAACACGATTTTATCAACATCAAACTACATATAAACATTAGTCTTGTCATTTATCTGCCCTATAAAAACCGGAGTTTCAACATATTTTTTAATTTAATAGTTAGTGTTTATTTTTTGCTCACCCTTAAATCAAAGTGACGACATTGAAATTTAAGTGAAAATTGCGACGCGGCCATTTTATATTTAAACGTTCCCTTGACGGCTGACTCGCACACACCCCTGGACCTCATCCAAACAATATCACAAAAAAAAGTTAGAACAGATACGAATTAACAGCTGCCCTTACCCTCTTTAGACTCAATTACAAAAAAACAAAATTTTATCAAGGACGAAAATATTTTTGGCTCAGATTATAATTTTCGATGATTGACACGTGCGGACTTGGCTGCGTTTTGTAGTGATGAAATTGCTTTTTAATTAAAGAGTCTGCATCCGGTTAAAAAATTCTTTTTTAGGTGATTCAAAATGCTGATGAGCTTTTAGAACGAGAAGAACTTTCAGCAGCACCGGATGCTGGCTGGCCCGACTGTTTCAACTCGGGTGTTTTCGTCTTTAAACCAAACACAGAAACTTTTAAAGCCATCATCGACCATGCAGTAGCGAAAGGAAGCTTCGATGGTACGTTTTAGCATTAAGTTTCCCATCTATAAGTGCATCCATCCGTCTTTAAGTGGCCTCTATATCCATCCTTAGTTAACCTCTACGTCCACCCTTAGCTAACCTCTACATCCATCCTTAGGTGGCCTCCCTGGCACCCCTCCATCCTGCAAATGCTGTCCTTTTGCTGCGAATTTAATGATTGAAATTTTAAATTTTCAGGAGGTGATCAGGGTTTGCTGAACACATTCTTCAGCGACTGGGCTACCAAAGATATCCAGAAACATTTACCTTTTGTATATAATATGGTCTGCACGTCCACCTACTCCTATGCCCCTGCACATAAATTGTAAGCTACGAAACCAAACAAAAATCAAATTTTAATTTGTTTATATAGTTATGGAGATAAAGTTAAAATAGTCCATTTTATTGGAGTTAACAAACCATGGCTCCAGTGTGAACCGAGCAGTCCTACGTTGACAGGATATTTGGATTTGTGGTGGAATATTTTTAACGGAAGTGTCAGTAAACAGCTCAAACATGAAATGGTAACTTTTCGTCAATTTGTATGTGTGCGACTTGTGTCTTTTGAATGGCCATAACGTTTTTTCTGCTATTTTTCTTTGTGTGTATAACGTTCGCTTTTTATGCAGATTAACTGCACAGAGGACTCACAAAAGTGCACGAACGAATCTCCCGAGAGGCATAATTTTAGCGACCCATGGGAAGAGGTCGAACTCATCTTATTTACACAAAAAAAGCAAGAAAATATAAAAAAAAATTTCGGATTTAGAAACACACGTTCGCCTCCTCCAAAAAGCACTAAAAGAAAACATATTGAGAAGAGCCCTTTTTTTCAGACGACAGGGGACACTTTACCTAACAGAAAACCTTTTAAAAAAACTAATAACTCCCAAACGAATGATAGTAACCATTTTTGGGTGGAGAATAACACAGAATTAGATCAGGTAGGTCAAGTTTGAACATAACCTCACTAAAAAAAGGGTGTCCCAAATAACCTCAAACTCCATTCTACTCATAGTGCCTAATGCTATTTGAGACACTCTATATCAAATAAAAGTGTCCACATATTAGATTAAAATAGAATTTTTTGTTTAGACTGGACTGGCTGGTGCATTGGCTGCTGGGCAGAAACCGCAAATCGAAGAAGAATGGAGGAAGCAGAACTGGGAGCAAGGGATTATCGATTACCAAGGGAAAGACTCTTTTGAGAACATTTGGAAGAAGATAAGTCAGACTTTGGGTCTTCCTCCACCAGCTCCCAAAGAAGTTCCTGCAGAGCAAAAATCTGAAGCCAAACCTTCAGAAGCACCAAAAGCTCCTGAAGTTCCAGTTGCTGCAGAACAAAAGGCTGAAGAGCCCAAAGAAGTACCAAAGACTGAAGCAGTTCAACCTGAAGCACAACCAACTGAAACCCCTAAAGCTGTCGCACCTGATGCACCTGCTGAAGTTGCAGCCCCTGGTACTCCTAAAGCTGAAACGGCCCCCACAGAAGTTCCAGCTCCTCCAGCCCCTGGTACACCAAAAAGTGAAGCTGTTCCTGCTTTGCCGGAAGTTGCAGCACCAGGTACTCCTAAAAGTGAAGTAGCACCAACTGCCCCAGAAGGTCCAGCTGCTCCCAAGGAAGAAGCTGCACCTGGTACACCAAAGACTGAAACTGCACCTGTTGTTGTTCCACCTCAAGCAGAAGCAGCGCCTGCAGCTGCACCTCAAGCAGAAGCAGCACCTGCAGTAGCACCTCAAGCAGAAGCAGCACCTGCAGTAGCACCTCAAGCAGAAGCAGCACCTGCAGTTGCACCTCAAGCAGAAGCAGCACCTGTAGCGGCACCTCAAGCAGAAGCCTCACCTGTGGCGGCACCTCCAGCAGAAGCCTCACCTGTAGTCCCACCTCAAGCTGAAGCTGCCCCTGCAGTCGCACCTCAAGCAGAAGCAGCTCCAGCAGTCGCACCTGCAGCAGAATCAGCACCTGCTGTTGCACCTCAAGCAGAAGCCACGCCAGCACTTCAAGCAGATGCAGCTCCAGCAGTCACACCTCAAGCAGAAGCAGCTCCAGCAGTCGCACCTCAAGCAGAAGCCACACCAGCACCTCAAGCAGATGCAGCTCCAGCAGCCGCACCTCTGGCAGAATCAGCACCGGCAGTAGCGCCTCAAGCAGAAGCGACACCTTCCCCTGGCACACCTCAAACTGAGGCAGCGCCTCAACCTCAGGCAGAAGCTACACCAAAGACTGAAGCAGCGCCCGCATCAACCCCAGTCGCTCCCACGGAGTCTAAACCTGATGCCGCTCCCGTCGCAGAAGCCCCAAAAACCGAAGAAAAACCAAATGCAGAAGCCCCCAAAGTTGATGCACCTGCTCCAGTCGCTCCGGAAAGTGGTAAAAAGGAAGGAAAAGGCAAAAAAGGCCCTAAAGAACCGAAACCTGAGGCGCCCAAAGAACAGCCAAAGACTGAAGAAAAACCAGCAGATGCCAAGCCTGAAGCTCCTAAGACAGAAGAGGCTCAAAAGCCAGTCGAAGCGGCTCAACCTGAGGCAGCGAAAGAAGAACCGTCCAAACCTGAAGCACCCAAACCTGAAGCCGCAGAATCAGCACAACCGGGAACGCCAACAGTGACGCCCGCAACTCCCGGAACTCCGACCTCGCCACCGTTCCCCGACGAAGCAAAAGCCTCCGAACCCACTGACGCCCCCGTCCCTCCCAAACGCAAAGGAAACCAAAAAGGAGGAAACGGCAACAAAGGAAAACCCAAAAAATAATCTTCCATGCTTTTATTTCTTTTTGTAAAAGGTGACTTCTCTGTGTGATCTACATTTTTTTTTCGTTCCCCCCTCGGGATAGTTAACTAGAAAGTGTTCAAATCTAGTCCCAAAAGTGCATCACTAAAAAAAAATGCTTATATTTATAAAAATTGTAGTATTTTCAGTTTGAAAAACAATTAAATGAATATTTTGTTTTTGTTAATCGTTGTTTTATTTAAAAAAGAATAGATAAATTTCGTTTTAACCTAACTCATCAATGGCTGTGTTTAAGGTTAGGTGTAATGTTTTAATTGCACATTAAACAGCAGCGCTTTGTGTTTTAAATTTGAACTGTTTTGAATTCGTAGAAGATAATAAAAGAAAATGGTGAACCTTTGCAAATTTTACTACCCCACAAAGCTAAATTATCAAAAAATTCTCAAAAAAAAAAAAAAAAATTCTCCCGAGATTCCCGTTCCATCTCTACCCACCCTTAGGAGGGCAGTTCTCAAGGGAAATTGGTTGGCTCCAAATTAGATGTCAAAAAGGGTACAAACCAGTCATAAAGGGGTTTGTTTAAAAAAGTTCAAACCATTTGAAGGGCCAAAAAAAAAATGAAAATCACTTTTTCGTCGATTTTGAGATATTAGCGCTATCTGGGGGCTATAAAGGAGTACTATCATCTGGTAGAACAACAAGGTTTTATTTAAAGCTTTCAATTGACTTATCTGGTAAGCAAATTAGTTGCAAAATGATCAAGATATGATTTCTTAACTCATTTATGCAAATCCTCTAGGAACGCTACAGGGTTGGGACTTGGTATTGACTTTCCAACTCTCATAACCCGAAATTAATAGAAAAAAGCAAATATCATCGAAATAAAACAAAATTTTATTAATCTGCATAAAACAGAATTATAAAATGACAAATAAAATACCAATATCTAAAACAAAAATTTTAAAAACTAAACAATATTTTTTTTAAACTCTAATAAAAATTTAACAGTTCATCATACAGGATCCACTGTTATCCATAAGCCTTATCGTTTTGGCGAATATCAAAAAGAGAAAAACCTAATTTTGAACAACTGACCAGGAGTGTCATTTTTTAATAATTTTAGAGACTCGATTTTGAGCTTTAAAAAAATGTTAAAAAGAAAAAAAAAACACTAAAATCCATTTAACAATAATATTATTTATAAAAATTTATACAATTGTAAATGCTGTGGTAAACATTGAAAGACACTCAAATATCAATTGAAGGCACTAAAAAATTGACTGTAAACCGAATAAATTCTTAAAACCTAAATAAAATGAACTGATGTATTTTTTTTGTATATATAATTTTTATCGTAAAATGTATAATAAAATAATAAGCAAAACACCAGTTCGTTGGTAGAGATTTAATACAAACGCCTACATTTTAATACAAATCAATACAATAATAAAATATATTTACAATTTTTTTAATATTTTTTGAGAATTTTTGTAGTTGTTCTGTTTATAAAAATTATCACATGATGGGGATCGTTGATGGAAGGATTCATTTTAAGTAGACACAAAATGGCCGACTTCCATAGGAAGAATTTTAAAATTTGTGTCGTTTTAAGTAGTTTTGGCTTTTTTTAGAAAAATTTCTTTAAATACAATTTTAATTTTATTAAAATGCTTAAATAAGGACACTTAGTGAATAAGATGGCACTTTTAAATTATTGCGTCGCAACCACTCCGTTACAGATTAATGGTTTGAGCAAATTATTAAAATTTCATAACATGGCTCACAAAAACATGGCTAGTTGTATGAAAACAACTAATGTGAGCACTGGCACATTTTTACAAAAAAAGTTTCCAGGACGGAAGAATATTGCTTATTAAAAGTAGTCGGGTTTTAAGTAGAAAAGTTTGGAGGACGGTTAGTCTATTTTGGAGTCTTGAGGGATTTAGAGCCAGGTTAGGCTGTTTCCGGCTTTGTGGTTTGGATTTATTAACGCCTGAACGTCGTCGAGTATATCACTAGTGAATTCTTCTCCGAGCTGAAATAAATAAAATCGTTTTAAAAACAATCGTAATAATGCATCGTTTGGCATGAAAACAAATTGCCAGGTATATTAAAATTAATTTATTACAAATTTTTAAATATAAAACTGCATAAAGAAGCTTGGCAAGGTGATAATAAGTACCAAGAAAAGAGCAATAAATTTTTTAAACATTTTATAGAACAAACTTACCATTTAGTCTATTATTAGGACAAAAATCTGGGCAAGAAAAATTTACTGGATCAAACCAATAAAAATTAAAAAAAAAGGGAGAAAACGACGATTTTATCATCCGAAAATGGGCAAAATCAAATGTTTTTTCATTCAAAAACGAAGAAAAAATAAAATTGGCAACAACGTATTTTTTCCGTTTAAAAACAATGAAAAGTGGTTAAAAACCAGCGTTTTTAAATGCAAAAACTACTCTTCGCATCCAAAAACCATGGAAACGAGGCAAAAATGAATGCTTTTCATGCAAAAACCATGAAAGGTGGGCAAAAACGATTGTTTTCCCATCCAAAAACCATGAAATCATGGAAAAACCATGAAAGTGGGCAAATACTATGAAAAGAGGACAAAAACGAACGTTTTTCCAACCAAAACCATAAAAAACGGCTGTTTTTCAAAAACCCTGAAAAGTGGACAAAACGACTGTTTTTCAAGCAAAAACCATGAAAGATGGGCAAAAACAACAATGAAAAGGCAAAAATAGCCTTTCTTACATAAAAAAAAACCATGAAAATGAGTCAAAAACTACTGTTTTTCATTCAAAAACCATGAAAGGTTGGCAAAAACGATTCTTGGACACTTAGACATTTTTTTTTATTGATGTAGATACTAAATTACTGGGGTTAAGACACTTACCTCTAACGAAGGTACAAGATTGTCTGTTGAGTCAATATTATCGCTTAAAGACGTAATATCATGAGAGTCTAAGGAGGCGATTTCAGTATTTCCACCCTCTGAAAATAACAAAAAAATAATATTTCGCTGATAAAAATGCATTTTGATCCTTACCAGACACACCGTCCATATTGTCATCCATTGATGATAAGAAATCGTCTGGAGTGTGAGGTAAAGAATAGCTGTTTCCGAGTCCGAGTCCGCTGTCAGCGGATTCTTGCCTCGAGTGGTCCGCAAGCCCCGAAAGAAACGGGTCCAAACCAGTCGTAGCGGGCGCATCTCTAAGCATAAGTTCTTGCTACAAAACGAATGAGTCATTAAAATCCACTTGTCGCATTCAATCAATAAAATGAATCATATTGTATAAATTACCTGTCGTATAATTTCTTGTTGTCTCAACTTCAACCTTTCTCTTTCCATTTGTAGCGACTGCAGCCGTAATTTCTGCTGCGTGGCCGCTTGAAGGTTCGGCGACTGCGGAATCTGTTGGAGCCACGCAGGCAAAGTGCCTCCAGTCGTCGGAGCTCGCTGAAGATGAACCGCTAAAAAATTTAATTTAAATTAATTCACCAATTATAATCAAATTATTATTTTGTTTGTGTTAGTTGACACAAAACGTGTGTGTGTACAAAATAAAAATGGAAAAAAAAAAGTTTGAAAACTTACGTATGCGAGGGTCGAACCATGATGTGGTTTTCGTTTGGTGGTTTATGAAATAAACTTCTCCTTCGGCAGTCAACGCCTGCTCCCATCCGTCAGGTAATGGTCCAAGAACCGCAGAAGAAGTCGGCGACGGTACATCTCCATTCTTACCTGGGTACACACACACACAACAAACCATTCTTAGTCTAATATTACTATTAGTTGTTTTAAAGAAAAAAAAAATCAAAATCAAACAAGAAAAGGTTTTTTTGTACATGTAGAGTGTCGATATCAACATCCCACATTGCAATTAATGGAGTTGAAGATTTTATGGTTTTAAAGTAGTTAGGTTATACGAGAATGGCGCAGATTTTGCAGGTAAAAACTTGTTTTTACGTTTTTTGGCACATTACTCGAAAACTAGGCCATCTAAGATAACACTGCCGTTTGCCACCAAAAGGTTGACAAAATGTGGGTAGGGGGAGTCTGGAGCCCAGATAGGTCTCATTTATAGCTGTGGGGTGCTGGGGCCTTTCAGAGCCTGTAATTTGATAACCACTGATAAGAAAGAAGCCTACCTGGATCTAAACAATAGTTTTATAGATTCCACAATTTTAACCTCTGGCCAAATTGTAATAAAAGATTTAAGACTTTTAAACCTAAAATTGACTCTTTTTTAACCAAAATTTGTTTAGATCCTTTTGAAAACGTATCAGCATTTATTGTTTAGGTTATGAAAGCTTCCGAGTTTTGATGGACAACTTTTTTTTGCAAACCTTTTACTCCATTATTGCAATGTTTTGGTCTTACTATTAGGGAAAATAGGAAATTTTTTTATCCCATCTTCTGTAGCTTTTCTAATGAGACGCAAAAAAACCGTCGAAGGTTATTAATTCAGTTATTTGCAGTGAAAATTGTTCACTTTTATCGCTGTATTTGCAAACTAACGGTAATTTTTAGTCTATTTTAATCCCCCGACGCGTTTAAGGCCTTGGAAAATAGAAAGTACGGTAAGTAGCACTTAAAAACAAGAACTTTTTAAATAAAATGATAAAAAGTAACTTTTTTTTTGCGGATGTGTCAAACAGGGGAAGTCCCATCTGCCTCAAATGAGTTCACTGTTCAGCAACCTTCGTATGAACAGGATGTGACATGTGCGATAAAAATAATTCGGAAACACGTGCTTCTTTTTCACACCTACATGCCAGCAGATTGGGCTTTCAACATAATTTACGAAGCAAATCTCATTCAAGGCTTGCTGATGCAACTTCATGCTTGTTTTTGAAGCAGGACGTCATATCTGGTCACTAAATCGGTCTAAATATGATGGAGTGGTGAATTTTTCAAGCTGAGGCTTCTTTAGAAGGTTCAATTCTGCTAAAAATTGAAGCAGAAGGGTTTGTGCGTATTTTTTTCGATCTTTTTGCTATTTTTTACTCCCCTCCTCTCTTGTCTCTTTTTCACATCCTATTTATTTATTGCTAGTAAGTAGACCGTCTGGCCGAATCGTCGAAAATATCGTAGGGGCCGTGAATCTGGATTTGGTCCAAGACGGGACTGTAAACATCTCAGACGCCGTCTCGCTAAAAATCTCATCTCGAAAGGGGAGAAAAAAAATTTTGAATTTTAGTTCCCGGTTGACCGGATTTCAAACAAAGGCTTCCATTTTAAGGTACTTGGAAGCGGAGTCACGTAGTGAAGCCGCTAATGGGTTGAAAATATAGTTTCTTCCCCCCTAAATCATGCACTATTAGTTTTTGTTTGCTTTCTTTACTTTGGTGTGGCTGTGGTGAGGTAGGAGGGTGAGGTGATGTCGGAACCGTGTTCAGCATCTCTTGGCTCCTCTGCTGCTGTGCGGCGGCGGTTTTCCTCGGGTCTTCCCACGTCGTCGTCTGTGTGATGTGACTGAAAAAGAAAATAAGAGTTAAAATTACCAACATAAATGTCTTTTACACATTTTAAAGAAATCCTATTGACTAATATAATAGTCCTTCGTAATCGAAATGTCCTTACTGGTTTTGCCGAATCAGTCTTCTAGAAACCTGCTGATCTTATATTTCACATACTTTTAACCACCTAGAAACATAATGGGACTCAATTTCTGAGCCATTCGGACACCCGGATTAGGTCGAACAAGGAAAAAGTGAAGCTGGTACAGTAATAATTGTTTAACGGCATAAGGAAGTACAAGTGCAGACCAAAAACTATTAGGAAAGGCGTTAATTATCCTTTCATCACGACAGCGGACGCCCACGGGCTCCCAAGGACGCGGATGGTCCCGGGTCATTCGAAACGCCACATTAAAAAAAAATCCACTATCCACTTTTTTATGCGTCCCCATGTTTTATTCAATTTGTATTGTCTCACTTGTAAATAAGTCTTATTTGAAGAAAGGTTGTTTTCCTTTGAATGTCATTTCGGTAAATGTCAAGAGACAATGGAGATGGAACTTAGTTGTGAAATCAAAAGTTTCGTGGCTTCATTTCTGAGAAGGGATTAACTCATCCAGGAAGAATGAGTCCGAACAGAAAGTCCGAACCATCGATGGCTACAGCCAAGGCAAAGGAAACAGCCTACAGGTGGCTAGTCCTAGTAGCTGTTTGCACTTTTTGGCTTATATCTTCAAAACTATGCGTCCTAGCGAGTTAACCACTAAGTTCGAAATTAAAGTTTATAAAATGGGCTATAGAATTCATTAATCAATTGTCCAATTCGATCCATCCTTTTGGTCGATGATGGGCCAAAGAAAATCTCTTTTTTATTATTTTTCACTTCCACCAGAAGTACTTAAAAGATTAGCGTTTATGAAGTTCACAGTCGAGCATTTTAGAAAGGTGGATGGGAACTTACTAATAAATTAGAAAAAGCATCCATTTTATAGGAAAAATATGGGTTTTTGAGGAGTGTCGTCGGTGTTTAAAGTGAAGACGCCGAAGAAGTGAGGGAGAGCCGAAGAACCGGAGGTTCTAAAGAGGTCGTCGAACTTTTCACAGAATCATCGACATACAAACACACACACAAGCGGGAGGCTCACTTTTCAAAACCACCTGTTACCTCCAATAATAAGTTTTAAAAAATTTTCCGCTCATAAAATTTATAATGACTTTTTAAAACTATTATTTATATATATTTTTTTTTAATTTTTATAAAACGGTAGTTTTGTAACGGAACGAAAATTAATTCGTGGCAAACTCCATAATAATAGATGAAAATAGAATTTGAAAATTTTGAAAACACGTCCTTCGCCGTTTCCTCAATTTAGGTCTTGGCGTATTCAGGGGGGAAAAGGGGGATTTATTAGTTTCTGTAAACAATTTATCGAGAAAGTCATTTACTTTTTAAAAAAAAGACTCAAGCGACCGCCTTCGACTTTCACAAAATATTCCACTTTTTCAATTTGTGGCCAATTAACTTCAAAATGACAAATAAACAATAAAATTTATTACATGATTGAATTTAAATGTTTATGAGAGAAACTTTTTTTAAATTCTAAAAATGGGTTTTTATAGACAAATCAAATCTGTTGTCACAATGAGTGGTGAGTATAGGATTAGAGGATACCCAGTATAGTGGAGAGAAGAAAATTGCAAAATAAAACAATTAGTTCTAATTAGACACTTGACACTCATAATAAAAATTATGCAGTAATCATTTATCACTTATAATTGATACCAAAAATTAACATTAGACCTTTTCAAATCAAACTTCCAAAGTCCAATAAAGCCGATAATCTTTTCAGAAGAAAAAAATTGACCCGTGAATCATCGATATGTTAATTATTTCTCGGTTTTTCTTTTATAACTGTCTATATAAAAAAAATTAATTAGCGTCTGTTTTTAAGTAGATATACTTATTTTTAGAATTTCTGGCTCCTTTTTCTGACCTAAGGTATTATTCTTGACTAACTAATAAGGTTATCCACCTTTTCTTAATGATCGAAGTTTTTCCTACTCTTTTGTTTTATCTATGGATCCATTTCTTGAAAAATAAACAGAAAATTTTAGCTTTTTCAAGAGTCGTTATGTAGACGAGAAATTGCTTCGTTAATTTTTATCAAGGGGAAAAACTCATGAAAATCACGTTTTGCACGTTTAGTATCCAGAAAAAAATCTCGAGTACATTGAACTGAAAGCACAAGTTTTCAAAAAGGAAAATTTCTTCCGTGTTTTGTTGCATCAGGGACATAAAATTGCCCGAAGATATTTTTCTGAGGGTATTTAAATCTTATTTCGCTTTATAGGCGGTTTTGTTGATAAAAAAGCGATGAATCGAATAAGATAGGTAGAACTATTATCTATGACGGAAGAAAAAGGCTTCACGGATGGGACGGATCGGAAAATTCGGTCGGGACCTCGGCGGGGGTCAGCTGAGAAAAACGGTAGGGCTCCAGTTACGAAAGCCTGAGGTCACCGTTCGAATGTCATTGTCTCGTACGCTTTCTACCTCCAAGGTCGGGGGACCCCCTCTTTTCTAGACCACCTTCTTCAGGAGTCATATAAAAAAGACGCTTTTTTTCCTCCTTTCAAGAACTTTTTTTTCCCTTCGTTTTCTCTTAGGCGAGGCCAAAGATATCCTTTGTGGGCTTCACCTTTCTTCAGCTCATTATAAACAACGGAAGCATTGATTTTTGACAAATCTTTCGATGGGATTGAAAGAAAAGTCTTATTGTAAAAATGATGAATTAGGCAGAAGTTTATCTTCTTTATGGAGGGAAGTTATGGCCCATCCAGAAAGTTTTAACTTCTTGGAAAATGATTGAAAGGACCATTTGCCACCACAACCGTGACAGAACTTGAAAATTAAACGATTTTTTAAGTAAGGAATTTAAACATCGTTAAGTTATATCATTGTGAATTTTCATGTTTCCAATAATATCACACCTACTTCACGTGACATAAGATAAAATGCAACGTAAAATCCTTGGAAAATCGGAGGAAATTAGAATCTACAAATAGTTTCAAATGAAACTTGTTTTTATTTGACTAGAATATCATTAGTTTTGATGAAATTGTTCTTCATATTGTCTTCACTCTTCAGAATAAAAAGGCAACGACAGCGAGTCATCACATGGAGACGGACCGAGAGGCGCCACGAATTTCCTTCGAGAAAAATAGGACACTCGGAAAAAAGATTATCTTATCAGAATGTTCAATTGAAACTTAACACTATCAAAAATAAATTCGAAAGTAAAAACAGCAAAGAAAAATAGCCCGCCAGTCAAGTATGCAGAAAAAAAAAATTCTTGTTTCTTTCATTTTAAGTCCTAATCGTTTACAAGATGAAAATTTCACTGAGGGAATAGATTTTAAAAGTTTTGGCATGAGTTATAGGCGCCAGGAAATTTAAACATTTGCCAAAAATTGTTGAGCCTCGAGAAAAAGTTGAATGGATCACTCCCATGATATGAAAATCACGATTCAAAGAACTTTTAGCTCTTTTGACCTGAATGTGAAAAGGAAAGAAGTTGGCATGTGAGGGCAAATAGGATTTGAGTTTTTGAAAAGAGTTGCGAGTTCCAGGTAAGTTGAAGACTCATCAATTCCGCGTATCCACGGTTTCATTCATGAATCAAAAGACGCGTTCTCGGAAGGCTGTTTGGAAGGAAAGATAAAAGAAAATGGTGACGGACTGCGGGTGAGGGGGTCCCTCGAGGCACCCGCTATCGACAAACCTCAATCTACAAATCGTGAAAGTTCAACGGGTCTGTTACGCAACCGAGACCCCGGCAACCCAGGAGGACTAGACGCGGCAACTCGTGTGTCTGCTTAGGCTTGCATCATTTAGAACGAGTCCGCTGCAATTGCACTTCATTACAAATGTTTAAGAAGACCAAGAAAAAAAAGAATAGAAAAAAAGTAAACTACCGACTTCCTCGTAACGGTTATTCTCTCGAGAAGGTAAAAGGAAACAGAGGAGCCTTCAAAGTGTAAAATCCTTTCTGACCTTATCTTTTTAACTCAATTTCCCTCATATTTACATATTAAATCAATCCAATTTAATTCTTTAAAACTCAGAACCACCACGAAGCCTATTTGCAACTCGATCCAAAAAAATTTGCACCCAATCAACATTTTTTTAGGGGGAAAATAGTTTAAAAACGGAACTAATTATAATTAATAGGCGCGCGTGGCATCAACCAAGATAATAAACTTCCAGATTTATTTTGGACTGCCGAAAGTATTAATAAGCGTGACGAAATGATTTTTTTCTCTTTTTTTTTAAACTAATGTCAGGTAAAAATCGCGTATTTTTTGCTGTTAGCACTTTAAAAACTGCAAAGTGTAAAAAGTCAAAGGGTATAGCCGGGTATGGTATGAAAAAACCACCCTAAGGGTCTAGACATATTATGGCACTATGTTCCTATGAAGCATAACATTTTGCCAAATATTTACCCTCAAATCGACCACATTAAGGGTTTATATGCAAAAAGAAACCTATTTTCGACTTAATTTGTTTTTTTTTGTTTTTTTTTTTTTTTTTTGATCGATTATGCAGTCAAAATAAACGTGTTTTTGGATACAAAAATCTCAATCCAAATTAGTCAAAACCTCACAAAAACCTCCATTTTTGGATGTTTTCGTTGGTGGAAAATTGTCATCTCAAAACAGACTTTAGATTCGAGTTCCTCGCCCCAAAAAAGAAAAGTAATAGTTTGGTTTAAAATCCCCCCCCCCAAAAAAAAAGGACATTATTTATTGTACATGGATGCAGTAAACTAGGTGATGATTTTTTCCACCCTAAACTTAGGAACCCACATTTTGGGCGAAATCTAAAATTTGACATCAGAGTCCTTAAAATTGGAGAAAAACGCCAACACTTTAAAACAACACTTTCTATGTAAATACGCTAATAGACAGCCAATTTCTGGATAAAACCTACTTTATAATCTAAAAACACCAACTCTAGGTCATATAATTCAACTTCACACTTTTAAGTTACAAAATCATGAAATCTGGATAAAAACGCCTAGTCACCTAAAAATGGAGAAGCGACACCACAATGTTGAAGGTAAACTCATACATTTCCTTAATAGGATTTTGTATTAGAAAACAATAATCGGGAATTATCTAATTGGATAGCGTCGTTAATGGGCCGCTATGGTTTTATCTATAGAGATATTAAAGAGGGAAAATAATAATTAATGCCCTTTCATGGGGAATGAAGTATCCAATCGCAAATCCAGGAGAGAAAGTCCCGCAGTTACGAAATCTCTTATGCTCCACGCTTGATATTAATTTACATTTTATGCAGCCAATGCTTCTAATAATCCGAACGTTTTGGAACGTCTGGAAGGTAGTTGACCTTATACAATACGTCGTCCCTGAAAACGTAAAGAAAGAAAAAAAATGGATACGGTGAGTTTAAAAGGTTTTTTTTTTGTTTTTTCAAACTCGAATTTTGGATTGAACAAGTGTACTGTCGTAACCGATTACGTCACATTTTGTTTACAGTTTGTTTATTAAATTTATTACGTACGCTCTTAATTTCCCTTCATTCTAAAAAAAAAACTATTTGATGATTTTTGCGTCGTAGCATACTAATTGAAGTTCGGAAGTGTCCGGATCGAATAAGGACCGTTTCCGGCGTTTTGAATACTATTTCCTGGCTCGAGAGTAGGTCACGTACGCTTTACCATCTTTTGTATCGATGATAAAGTTTAAAGAGTTCTGTGTACGTATTTGTCCTCCACCTTACGTTTATCTTATCAGAAAAGATAAAAATCGTAAATCGACATTTTATTTTTTTCAATGAAAGCATCATCTACTAGACCTAAATCAAGGACATATCGTAAAAAACTTCAATGTTTCTTCAAATCGTTCATGACAATGGAAATGAAGAGACTCTTTTCAATTTTATCCTCATTCAGAACCAGAAGAGCAAAAATTGACTACACTAACTCATGATTTGAGGTCGACTTGAATCGTTGATAAGAAAAACTCTTAATAGTGGACTTCGACCCTTTCGACTTTGACCCTTTTAACTTTCTCAATTTCGACGAGTTGAAAACTTTCAACGGTTGAGCAATAATTTTTAACCAGAAAACCCATTTTTGTAGTGAACAATTTGAACCTTCTTGGTGGACAAAAGATTTTTTATAGAATATTTCGATCCACAGCACCATAGCATATTTTCTCTTCGTCACCTCCAACGCCAGAATGGACTTCAATTCCCTAGGACAGGAAGCATCAAATCGTCCACCTTAAAAAATGGTCTAGAAAAAGCATTTTTCCTTGAAAAAAGTATACGTTCTGTATCCTACATCAGCTAATCTTCTCTATATATAGCAGCTAATAATTGTTGGCTCCATTAATTAGACATGCTGGCTCAATGGTGTAATAGGGAAGGATTGGCTTTCCTGGATGCTGTCCTCCAAAATAGACTCGAAAATCTGTTCGGTTTACGGTTCTCCCTAGTCCTGCGGGTCTGGCTTCCTCAGCGCCTTCCTCCAGTGCCCCCTTCACCCCCTTTCATGAACCGATTAAAGAGAATAATTCGTTTTTTCCTTCTTCTCTTTAATACGATAATTAATTCAAAACGTTAATTGTAAGTTTTGTTCCAGAGACCTCGTCTTGCCCCCACAAGACGTGGGCAAAGTGATTTATGCTTTCCCCATGTGTTATTGTCAGCAATAAATCATAAGCGGAAGACTTTTTTACATTTAATAACACATTTAACGGTACAACGGCTTCGTGAAACATTTTTATTGTATTAACAAATCATAAATTATTTCTGAAGCTTTCAATCTTGGGATTTGTCATAAAGCCTACTTGTATTTTATATTGAAAAACGTTTTTGGTGTTTTTTTTTCTTTTAGCTTAAGTCAGGTATTATTTTAACCGGTTAGACGTTGGTGCCGCGTGCGTTTGAAGTGTTGCGGCCTCTGATTATATTTAGCACGTTGGGGCCGCCTCTCTATTTCTAGATGGTTGAGAAAAGAGGGCTTAGACCAGAGTATTACACCTGACACGAGGCGCCTCCCATCTTGCTTGAGTCGCTACTCTTCTCCTTTTTACCCGAACCCCCCTTTCCCGCTTCAAGAACATGAAAACTACCAACATATTACAAAAATACTCGCGGGAGATATATCATCTCCTTAGCTCGATAGCTAGCTTAACTGCAATGAAAAATAGACAATTTAATGTCAAAGATAAATCTGAGAATCGATGCAAAATCAATAAAAGATTCAAGCTTACAAAAGCTCCCTTCTGAAAAAGCCAGAAAAGAGCATAAGTTAAAAGTTTTTTCTTTTCAATTTTGACAGAAATTACCGCAAAAGACTTTAATATTTACAGCCACCTTTTTTCCTTATGTGCCTACAGAAGGCCTTGAAATTTACAACCGAACCGTAAATCAAACGGGGGTCTTTCCTTTATAGGAAAAAAAAAAGTTGGAAAAAAGCCATACATTGAACCTGATTGCCTGATAATCTTTTCTTTTTAATTTTAACCGTATTTAGAAATAAACGAGCCGCTATGTTTACAAAACAAAATACTTCGGGAGCTTCTTTGTTTTTCTTTATGAGCGATTGACGCAGGCGAATAAGAAAAACAAATAAACATAGGTGGTCCAGTGTAAGCAGAAAAACGGTCGCTACTTATCCGAATGGGTTTTTAAACTTTAAAAATAGGAAGGAATTAATTAATTAGGGTGACGAGTGAGTGTTACTTCTGTGGCGATGTGGAGGGGAAGGGAGGTAGAGTGTCACGCTCCGATTCAAACGTCCTTTCTAACTTGACGCCTCTTAGCTAAGCTAATTACTCTTTTCCTAATTGAAAAATCGGTCCGATCCTTCTTTTCACTCTTCACGATGCACATTTTCACCGAATTAATACCTAATTAAACCATTTACAAGCTGTAGGGTCGTGCTGGTTCAAGATTCATCTTGTTACAAGGCAAAGAATTGAAACTTGTTCCTTTTGGCAAGCTACACTCAATTTGTTGAAGAAAGATCTAGGTAAGCACGAACAGAGTTGGTAGTATCTTTTTCTTCTACGACAGGGGTGTTGGAGGCCATTACGAGGTATGCAGGGGCAGTATCCACTGAGCTCAATGAATACGCAGGCGAGGTCTTGGGAAAAGGAGAATGCTATATGCTCCGACAGCTAGGCTGTAACTGCATCCATCGGAAGGAGATATCAACCACCAACGAGGCCACGCTCTAGGTTCGATCACATAGAGCTCAGGGCAGAAGGCCCCTAAATAGGTCGGAAGAAGTCATGAAACTGTCGTCTCCAAGTGTGACTACAGTCCTCCTAGTGAGTGGAAAAAGTGTTGCATAGAACTCAACAGGTCCGCAAGCATGGTCATCACTTAGCTTGACTTGGTAGGCAGGACCAAGGATACTAAACAACCTTGGGCAGGACATAAACCCACATCTCGGGGTTTTGCGCGGAACATCATATATACCTACTACTAGGTGACAGAACTTCGAAAACACAGGATCAGATTATCAGAGATGTGTGTCTGCTTCTGCATCTTGAGGCGAGAAAAGAAGAACACGTTTATCTGCAATGAAAGCCATGCTCTGGGACCTTTGTCCACACTTTCGCGGCTGATTTAGCCAGACAAGGAACTCTAACTGTACACGGTAACGACTGAAGAGTCGCAGTGCTTCATGCTCCTTCACCTTGACGGTCCGATCGAGTTTTATATGGGACAATATGCGTGGGCAGGTCACTGGGAACCCAACATATCAACAACTTATTGTTATTCTCTTAGATTCTAAAATATACGAGAGATATATTCTGGAGGTCATTGGAAACCCTGGTTCCATGATTTCCAGGTCGATTAGAATTTTATAGGTGAATTAGGAATTACTTTTTAAGTTTTATATTTTAAAGCAAGATGCTTGTATAAAAGGTTCCTAGAAAGCTAGTTTAATTTCTATCCTTTAGGCATTTGAATAGAACACAGATAACTGGAATATAAAAGGGTTTTTTCGTTGAGAGGCTTTAAAAAAGAAGTTTAATCAAAGGTGTGTGTCTGATTGTATGATATTTCTCCTTATGTTATAAGGTTTTCGAAGTGGCTGGTTGGTTGTTGGTGGCCCCGACAAAGGTCCTCCTTCCAAGAACTCGAGTCCATCCATTAGCCTGAGTTGTCCTTGGGCCGGAGCCTTTCCCACGGTTCCTGAACCCTCCGACTCCACCACCACTTCCATTCCCGCGGCGAGAAGAGCGGAGAGCGCCGCCCGGTTTACCACTACTTCATCCGTACCGACACACCGAGAGAAGCCCGATCCTTTATTTTCACCAGCGGCCCCTAATAAACATTCGATCCTCAAGTTCAGAATGCCCCAAGAAAAAAAAAGTTTTTTTTCACCCACTGACTCATGATTCTGAGAATTTTCCCACTTCCTTTTATTCAAGCTTAAAATCCACACGATTCTGCACAATTTTATAATTTCCAGGGAGTCCTAGGGCAATTTGAGAGGCAATCTCCAAACAAAAGAGCGACAGAAAAGCCTTCAGGCAAGATTGAACACAACTTTAAAGTTAACAGTTATTCGTTCCTGGGCCCCCGATTAGTTCGACTTGGGAGGTCAAAAACTTCGTGTCCCGATCGTGAGGGATTTATTTGTCTCCTCAACAAAACATCGAAATTAAATAACCACAGAGGACGAAAAATATTGAAGGAAAAACACATTACCTATGGAGATAATTACAATTTTATGGGATGATAATGTAATAGGGAACAATATTAGATATTTATAAAGAAAAATATTATATGATATTTTATAAGTTTGATGAGATGGTGAACAAGCTTTTTATCTCTTTATCCACCTGCTGGATAAAACAACATGGTCAACTAGTGAATTGGCTAATTTTTCCTACCAAGTTGCAAGAAAGTACATTGTACAATCGTTGGGTTAAACTTGTATGCAGAAAACAAAATTTTAGCTTCCGAAATCCAAGTAGACTCCCCCTGCACTAATACATGGGATGTCTAGTTTCAGAGGAATTGCCTACATGGGATGTCTAGTTTCAGAGGGATTGCAGACATAGGTTGTTTAGTCTTTTGGCCCGCAAAACGAGGACGCAATGCCTGGTCAAACTACACAACACTCCTATAGAGCACGATTATGTTTTGGACCAAGGCCCTTGATATAGTATCCTCAAATGTCTCCTCTTTCCCAGTGAAATTAATTATTCAGGTCCCAAAGCTGAGTTGTTCCCACAACACTGGTAGCTTCAATGCATAGCCAAACAGTCTGATTTTGCTCAGATTAGAATAATTCAATAGCGAGTTATCCTTAAGTTTTTAAGTGACCATTTTTGAGCGGTTATGGCGACATTCAACGTCTATCATAAATTCAGCTGACCTTTAGGTTTTAGCAAAGTTTATATTCGATGAAATGCATCTTAAAATTTAAAAGACGCAGTTAAAAACCTGTAAAGATCTTAAGGAGAACGTGTAAATAAAAGGAAGAAGGAAAAAAACTGAACGGGTGAAAGGGGGAGGCCAAACTACCTGTTGCTTTGCGGTAGATCTCATGACCGGGGGGGAGACTTGGGTGGTTCACGGGTTGTAAAAAGTAGGTAGGGGGCTCCCCAGGAAGCACATCTACCTGTTGCGACCCCGACCAACCTGTTGCATCCCTCATGAGCATTATAAAGGGTAGTTTTCTATCTTTTTTAGAGAGCCAAGAGGGGGGAAGAGAGAAAAAACAACTTTTTCTTTATACTCAGTCCAAGAGTTAAGACAAAAAACAACCTTCAAGAGATGTAGAGGGGTCGCGGACGCAGCGTTGCCGGATCTTACACGCCCACCAGTGTTTATCTGACGTAATAAAGATCTTCAAACTATCTTTTTTAAAATACGTTAAATAAAAAGGACCTACTTTAAAAAATAGACTTGTCCTTCTCGAGTTCTGGCTTGCTCCCATCCTGGAGGAAGTGGGCCCAATTCGTCTAAAGCTGACATGTCGTAGGACCTCTGTTTTAAATGCTGGGGCGTTTGCTGTTGTGCTGAGGCGTAGGTTTGCTGTAGAGATGCTGGGGAGCTGTGGGCCCGAGGGTGGTTCACCTGGAGGGACACCGCGGTCGTCGTTTTCGTCCCGAATGCCGAGTCGGCGGAATTTTCGCGCGAGTGTGAAATGGAAGAGACGGACGGGGATTTCGAGCCGGTCGATGGAGGGTTGAAGAAGCTGTTGGGAAGATCCCGCATCCGCAAAGGCACTTGAAGTGGACGCCTCGAATCCGGCTTAAGAACCGCATCGAAAAGCGCTTCTAAATGCGAATCCGAGTCCTGGTCTATTCGCAGGACCTGGTTCGCTTCCTGGTTTCCCGACATCTTCGGGATTTTATCCTTTTCCGTCCGTCTGAACGTGGTGGCTGTTATACGCGGAAAAGCCTTGGAGGGGACAAAAATTGAGCGAGGGAGGAAATTTTAAAAAATGGGAATTTTAAAAACGCGAATTAGAGGTACATAGCGGACGCGCGGACCGAAAACTTGTTGACGACTGACCGACAAGAGAAGGATTTGTTTTTTTCGGAAAGTGGGGGGAAAGGGAACGCATGCGTCTTCGTGGACGCGAGAGGGCAGTCAACTACGCTTACCAACCTCACGCAAGACATAACTCGTTCGAAAAATCAAATAAAAGAAAAAAAAACTGAACGATGTTATTGCTTATTTTGGCTTAAAATAAAATAAAAAATAAAACATTGGCTTAGTCCTGAGATATTAGAGATTGCTAGAAGTATCTTTTCATAGTAAAGGAACACAATCTAGTGGGCTCCTAGTGTCCAAAATCGTTAAAAAAATAAGCTAAAAAGGGCCTTTTTCATGGCAAAGGAACAAAATCTAATTAAGAGGCCCCTAAGTTTCCAAAAAGGATTAGAAAAAAAAATAAAAAGGGCCCTTTTCATAGTAAAGGAACACAATCTAGTTAAAAGGGCCCCTAGAGTCCAAAATGGTTATACAATAAAGCTAAAAAGGGCCTTTTCCGTGGCAAAGGAACAAAATGAAAGACCTGTTTTTTTTTACTTCGATTTCCCCTGTTTTCTCCGAAACTAATGAACCGATTTTTGATTTCTCAGTCTTATTCGTTCAAGGAAAAATTTAGAATTTTCATCATGTCTCAAAAATTAGTGAGCATAGGATCTTTAAGGCTCTTTCAGAAAATATTTTTCAAAAGAGTAAAAAATCGCACATGTAGACATCGGTATATTTTTTTTATGATTTTAAAAAAAAATTATTAAAAAATATTAATTAGATCCGGAGAAAAACGCCGGAATAGTGAATCCCGGGGGTTTAGCACAGCCTTAAGAGGCCCCTAAGTGTCCAAAAAGGATTAGAAAAAAAACTAAAAAGGGCCCTTTTCATAGTAAAGGAACACAATCTAGTGGGCTCCTAGTGTCCAAAATCGTTAAAAAATAAAGCTAACAAGGGCCTTTTTCATGGCAAACGAACAAAATCTAATTAAGAGGCCCCTAAGTGTCCAAAAAGGATTAGAAAAAAAAACTAAAAAGGGCCCTTTTCATAGTAAAGGAATAAAATCTAATTAAGAGGCCCTTAAGTGCCCAAAAAGGATTTTAAAAAAAACTAAAAAGGGCCCTTTTCATAGTAAAGGAACACCATCTAGTTAAAAGGGCCCCTATTGTCCAAAATGATTAAACAACAAAGCTAAAAAGGGCCTTTTTCATGGCAAAGGAACAAAATCTAGTTAAGAGGCCCCTAAATGTCTAAAAAGGATTTAAAAACTAAAAAGGGCCCTTTTCATAGTAAAGGAACACAATCTAGTTAAAAAGGCCCCCTTTTGTCAAAAATGGTTAAAACATAAAGCTAAAAAGGGTCTTTTTAATGGCAAAAGGAACACTATCTACGGGCCCCAGTGTCCCAAAAGGAAAGGAGGAGGGCTAGGGGACAATGAGAATGAAATAGTTATTGAGTAGAAAAATATTGAATTTTTATTTTTAATAAAATAATTATAAAAATAACAATATTTGATATAATATTTTGATAACAATAACAAATTGCAAATAATACTAAAAGTTAAAAAATATTGCATAGAACCCCATATTCAAAAAATAAAATAAAAAATTATAAATTTGATTTTAAAAAAGGTTTTAAATACTTCATATAAGAGTCATTGACAGGTTTAGAATTAAGGGGGCTTTTGTTCGCTTCTTCAAAAAGACGTTCGTACACATTTCCGTCGAAAGCGCCCAAAGGCGAAGACAAGATTTCATCGCAAATGTCGAAACTATCGACAATAGAAACAGCATTCGGGCGAATCGCAGTGAGTAGAGAGTCCTGCCAGTCTTGTATGCTTGAAACATCACCAATTCTAATTGACGAATACTGAAAAAATGTCATTTTAAAAAAAGCAAACACAATATACAATTTTACCATAAGAAAAGGACCAAGATTTCTAAGCAAAAAGTAAACACCATAGAGCTCGCAGAGTTGATTCAAAACGGTTTTTAACTGGAGACTCACATCGGCTGATTTGACCGTTTCGAAAAACTTTTCCACCATAAACAATCTACAATGAGCCTAAAAACAAAGATAATTGAGCCCAGATTGTAAAAAATTCTTACCTCAGCACATTGAACAAGTGAGTTGGAATAGTTGTTCCAAGCATCTTCTTGTTGTACTCCAGTAGCAATCATACGATCAACTTTTTCTGTCGCATCTTTGATCATTCTATAAAATTATTTTCGTCTAAAAACCCCAAAAGAACTTTTTTGTTCCCAAAAAAGATAAAATTGACTTAAAAATGTTATTTCCCATCTAAAAGCTCCAAAACCAGGTAAAGAAATGACCACATTTTATCTATTATTTACCCGTAAGCAACATGGCGATATGCATCCACTACATTGACAATCGTATTACTCCACGGTAATTTCGAATTGTTCAACGGAAGTGATAAATATGCTGTAGTCATCGGCATTTTGCTTCCCGAACGTGCCTGATGCCATGATTTCATCAAATATCTAAAAAAAAAATTTCAAACAAAAACTTTTTTTAGATAACAAAACCTTGCAGTTTGAAGGTACAAAACAGTATTTTCTCCTTCATAAGTTTCAGCGGCAGTCGTCATGCCATACGTGAACGGAAAATTGCTGCAGGTCATGTATCCATGTCCTCCGCACGATTTTCTACATATTTCAATAGCATATGCTGCATCAGACGTCGAAACGGCTTTCAAACAGCAGGCAATTGCATGTAACTTGATTAAAAGTTAATTTTTTATTCTGATGTTCTTCCTTACTTCTGGAAGGCGTTCCAAATCGCCTTGTTCAAGCTCTGATGTAACATTGTTGTACATGATCCAAAGCCAATTCGCAGAAAACAACATGGCGAACACAGAAGCGATGTTTGGAAATAGTTTATACTGCTGAGTTTTATACTCCATGATAAGCGGCTCCCCTTCTCTATAAACAAAGTCAATAGGGAGTCACTCTAATCTGAAGCTAAAGAGAAAAACATCCAATTATCTGCCAGACTTTTGACCTGACGAAAAAAAGTATCGAAGTAAACCCCCCTTAGATTTTAGCAAGGAATTGATTAGGATCAATAACTTTTGGATCCGACATACATGGTGCTCCAGAACGACCCTAACTTCGTTATTTTAACTACGAACTCTGTTTTGACGATGGAAATCGATTCTATGCTTGATTTCCAGTAACTTTTACTTAGAATACTTTTTGGATAGGACCAAAACAAGGGCAGATAATCGGCTGGTCCACTCTAGTACACCCAGTGTATCTTTACCCTGGTCGTAATTCAGATTGCCTTCTCACTGCACTATATCTGGTCGCTATAGTGACAGCTTTGGATAAATAAGAAGCAGATATGCCTTTTATAAGGGCAACTCTGACAAAAATCATCGTCCCATAAGTCAGCTTGTCGCTGAGAGACTTCACATACGTTCCATCCTTTAAAAAAAACTCAAATTATGTATAAAAATCAATAATCAAATTACTTTTAAAACTTGAGAATTTTTCATGAGCATTTGTTCTCTCGGCACTCTATATTGTTTGAATCCAAGATAACCTTGGTTGGTCCCATTCATGCCCATTTTGGCACCAATTTCTCCAATGATGATTCCTAAATTTTGGTTAGAATGGAAACAAAATTATTGATGAAATACCAGGGAGAGGCATGTGGGTTTCTTCATCACGAAGTTGGACGACAAATGGATGGATACCGTGGCAAACTCCTTTTGTATGCAATTGTGCAACAACAACAGCATAGTTTGCAGTATGTCCTACTATAATAAAATTATGTAATCATAAATTTCCAAGTCATCATATTAAAAAGATAATTTTTTTTATTCAATTGAACTTTAACCGATGACTTTGATTTTGTTATCTTACATCCTCCAGGCCACCACTTATAAGATGTCAACGTTGGGCTGTTTAAAACGAACTCTTCAGTTTTTGGGTCGTAATGAGCTGTCGTTTCTAATCCTCGGATAAACGTCCCATGGCCTAATTCGGTCTAAAATAAGAGTTTATAAAAATTTAAGATTAAAATTTAATTAACCTGGGCGTATGTTCCCATAATCTCGCAGTTCCAGGCACGTCCTATCCAGTATGCCTGTTGCTCTAATGTACCCTGTCCAAGTATCGTGGGGACAAACATGACATAATGAAGGGCAAATGGCATCCCGTCTTTTAAAACGGCGGATCCAAGCATACCTCCAAGCAAAGCCCTGTAAAATTATCATGAATTTATAAATCCTTGAATCTTCCAGGACCATCCAAAAACTCACTACTACACGTCTATAAAGAAAGATTACTGAATTTTGGATTATATTTTCATCTTTATTTTAATTAAAAAATGTTTAATAATAATGAATTGTGCGTTTTTCAAGGATTTTAACTCAATTAGAGTCCTCAGAAAAGTGCTTTGTCATTCAAGGACGAGTAATTTTGATTTGAAAAAGACGTGAAAGGATTTCTATTTCGTTTTCTCTTACTGATAAAGCTCGACGGATCCGCCGCTTTTCTTGTGGTCCATCCATTTGTTGATTTTCTCGATCATGAGACATGATTTCCGCACTGATTCTTCATATCGGTCGACATATGAGAGATACTCCAAAGGCACTTTGTCATGAAATATTGGGTCCTTAACGAAAAATTCAACTAAAACAAAGAAAAACAAAAATTTTAAAATACAGGGGGCCTTATTAATAAAAAATGTATCAATTTTAGTGAGTTGGAAAGAAAAATCCTCTAATATATCACCATCCTCAAATGAAAGGAATGAAATCTATGTAGATATGAAGGGCTTCTGGTGTCCAAAAATGAACCTGAATGAAGGAAGAAAAATCTAGTTAAAAGGACCGCTAGTGTCCAAAAAGGATCAAAATCTGTAGGTAGGCTATGGGCTAGACTATAGGGCTGCTAAGAAGGGCCCTTCTTGTCGTAAAGGAAGAAAATATAGTTAAAAATGCCCCTAGCATCCAGAAAGGACCAAAAATCAAGCTAAAAAGAGCTCTATTGGTAATAAAGGAATAGTATCTTGTTAAAAGGGCTTCTCCTGCCAAAAAAGATGAAAAATCAAGCTAAAAAGGGCCTTTTTAGAGACATAAAAGAAGAAAATGTAGTTAAAAAGGCGCCTAGTATAGAAAAAAAGATCAAAAATCAAGTTAAAAAGGGCCCTATTAGTCATCAAGGAATAGTATCTTGTTAAAATGGCCTCTCCTGCCAAAAAAGATCAAAAATCAAGCTAAAAAGGGCCCAGTTTGAGGTAAAAAATAGTATCTTGTTAAAAGGGACCCTAGAGTCCAAAAAGGATCAAAAATCAAGCTAAAAGGGGCAATATTTGTCGTAAAGGAATAGTATCTTGTTAAAAGGGCCTCTCCTACCAAAAAAAGATCAAAAATCAAGCTAAAAAGGGCCCAATTTGTCGTAAAGGAATAGTATCTAGTTAAAATTGCCTCTCCTACCAAAAAAAGGATCAAAAATCAAGCTAAAAAAGGCCTTTTTAGGCATAAAGGAAGAAAATGTAGTTAAAAGGGCCTCTAGACCTCTAGTGTCCAAAAAGGATCAAAAATCAAGCTAATAAGGGCCTTTTAGGCATAAAGGAAGAAAATGTAGTTAAAAGGGCCCCTAGTGTCCAAAAAGGATCAAAAATCAAGCTAAAAAGGGCTTCTAGTTAGGGCATCTAGTTATTAAGGGCCTCTATTGTCCAGAAAGGATCAAAAATCAGACTAAAAAGGGCTCTATTTGTGTTAAAGAACTCTTGCTAAAAGGGCCTCTCCCACAAAAGGACCCAGAGTCCAAAATGGATCAACAATCAAGCTTAAAAGTGCCCTATTGTCCCAAACGAATATGTTGTACATACTGGTTAGGGCCTCTTGTGTCCAAAAAGTATCAATAATCAAGCTTAACAAGGCCTTGGGTCATTGAGAAAGGAAATCTAGCTAAGCAGGGCCCCATTGTGTCCAAAAAAGAATCAAAATCCTGGACACTATCAGGATGACCAGCCCTGCACCATCCAAAAACGAGCGGCCCTTGAGGATAGGATAGGCAATAGATGGGAATCTGACCCTGGATTGAGGATCCTTATTTTCCTTAAAGAACACCAGCTATAGTGGTCATTGATCAATTTTGTTGATGGTATCAGCTATGGTTGATCAATGCTGAAATCCTTAACCAATTAATGAATGAACTTCTTTGTTCTGGAGTTTTTTGTTTGGGAAAGTTCAAAAATTCACACTGAGCTGCTTAAAGTATAACAACCAACAAACCAATAAAAATTAGGGACGAGTCTAATGACATAGGAAAAAGGAAGTAGAGCAATCAGAGCATCTCGATAAAAGGTCGACTGCCCATATTTTTGATATTTCTTGACGTTTTCAAATATTTACCTAATTCCCTCCTTTCGAAAGTCTTGTCGGGCCCACCGTCGATGAAATTCGTAAGTTCTTCGACGTTGAACGTCCCGCGGTCCCTTTCGCGTTGCAAATCCGCGTTCACGGTCACTTTCTCGAGGACCATCTTTGTCCAGAAAACGATTCTTCAATAAATCAGTTCGCGAACATAATATTTTATCGGCGTATTTTTTGAAGAAAGAAAGATAATGACACTTCACAACCCCACTTTTAAAAATTATCTTTCCGTTATGAGGTAAGAGGTCAATCAATTTTGATTCCGGGCACTGAAGTTTGATGTGCAATCTGTCTTTGAGGTTTTATAACTGTTTACCATTTTGACAGAAATCCCCTTCCTCGATCCTCAGTCCACGTGACTCACCTTCATCCCCACTTACTTTTGGCGGGGGGGGGGGGGGGGGGGGGGGGGGGGGGGGGGGGGGGGGGGGGGGGGGGTGGGGGGGGGGGGGGGGGGGGGTGGGGGGGGGGGGGGGGTGGGGGGGGGGGGGGGTGGGGGGGGGGGGGGGGGCGGGGGGGGGGGGGGGGGGGGGGGGGGGGGGGGGGGGGGGGGGGTGGGGGGGGGGGGGGGGGGGGGGGGGGTGGGGGGGGGGGGGGGTGGGGGGGGGGGGGGGGGGGGGTGGGGGGGGGGGGGGGTGGGGGGGGGGGGTGGGGGGGGGGGGGGGGGGGGGGGGGGGGGGGGGGGGGGGGGGGGGGGGGGGGGGGGGGGGGGGGGGGGGTGGGGGGGGGGGGGGGGGGGGGGTGGGGGGGGGGGGGGGGGGGGGGGGGGGGGGGGGGGGGGGGGGGGGGGGGGGGGGGGGGGGGGGGGGGGGGGGGGGGGGGGGGGTGGGGGGGGGGGGGGGGGGGGGGGGGGGGGGGTGTGGGGGGGGTGTGGGGGTGTGTGGGTGGGGTGGGGTGGGGTGGGGTGGGGTGGGGTGGGGTGGGGGGGGGGGGTGGGGTGTGGGGTGTGGGGGGGGGGGGTGTGTGTGGGGTGGGGGGGTGTGGTGGGGTGTGGGGTAATTATTGTGTCTATTAGTGTACGAAAGCGCTCTTTTTAGCTTGATTTATAATCTTTATTAGACACTAGGGGCCCTTTTAGCTTGAATTTAGATCCTTTTTGGACACTAGCCTCTAGGGGCCCTTTTAACTAGATTACGATTGTTTGTGACGAAAAGGGCCCTTTTTTGCTTGATTTTTAAACTTTTTTGGGCACTAGGGGCCCTTTTAACCAGAATTTGTTCCTTTACAATGAAAAGGTCCCCTTTAAGATTGATTTTCGATCCTTTTTGGAAACTTAGGGGCCCTTTTTGCATGATTTTAGATCCTTTTTGGACACTAGGGGCCATTTTTAACTCCATTTTTGGACGTTAGGGACCCTTTTGGCTAGATTTTTTACCTTTACGACACAAAAGGCTCTTTTTAGCTTGATTTTTGAACACGAGTGGCCCTTTATATCTAGATTTCATTCTTTTGCGAAAAAATGGCCACTTATATCTTGATTTTCAAGCATTTAAAGAGTTTTTGATATTCCCAAGGGTGGGGATGGGCCGAGGGTGTGATAATTTCCCCGGGCCGGTAAATTTTACCTATCCGACCCTGGTTCTCACACTAAAAACAGTCCAAAAAGACATTATCCATGAAGTAATAAAATATGAATTTCAGGACCTAAAAATTCCTCTCTTTTTTTTGTTAAAAAATATATATTATCAGAATTATGTATTAAATTCATAACATTTCCAGAGTGAGGAAGCAAAATGGAACTCATATTTTTTAGCCTTTTTACTTTTAGTTTGGTTAATAAACGACAATTTCTTCAATTTCTAATGCTGATGCTCCTCTTTGTTTGAAACTTGAATAAACTCCTCCAAAAAGTTGTATCCCCAAACTTGTGATATCTGCCGTATCCAATTCTCCGACTTCTTCAACTTCTTGGGGCTTCCCTCTAAAAGTCGGCTTGAAGTTGGCCAATGGAAGTGCAGCATAACCAAAATCTTTGTTGGCCTAAAGTAATTTTTTGAGGTTAAAAGAATTATAAAGAATATAAAAGAATACTTCGAAGTTTTGTTCATAGATAACAGTGTCACCGGTGAGACCTTTTGTTCTTAAGTATATTTTATAAGTGGTGTTATCGCCAGTTCCTCTTTGTTTGATAGCGATGGCTTTGTATTGGCTCAAGTCGAGCTTCACGGGTGTTTCGAATCCGGCGAAACCTGCACCGTTCGGCTGAGGGTTGATAATCGTGAAAAGAACCGCTCGTTGGAAAATTCTCGTCTTTTGAAGTACAAAAGCAGCTTTTGACTTTCCGACGTCCCTCGCAGTATCAGCTTCTTCCTTCCAATCATCTAGAGAGTCGACTTTGGTGAAATCGAAAATTTGCTTCCTCCCTGATTTTAAATCAGGCTTGCTGAAAATTATAATAATTTAAAAAATATTCAAATTGAGGCTTACTTTATTGATTTCGCATTTGCAAAACAAAATAGAAGACCGATAAATATTATAGACTTCATTGTAAGATTTGTCGTGAATGACTAAAATCAATGAAGAGCAATCAAAATATAAAACAATGCCTAATTTTGGAGGGGAGACCATGTAAATATTATGTAACATTAAAAAGAAAAACAATAATCCAATAATATAAAATAAGCCAATAAACCAAGTACCAAGGTGTGCACCTATAGAATATTTGGCAGAAAAACTATGGATCATTTTGTACTTTAAATTAGCAAAATGCTATTTTGACTTGCTTAACTTATTTTCAAATAGGCTTATTATGCAACTTTTTATTTTATTTCAGATTTCCCGTCAATTTAAACATTTTTAATTAATCACTTGATTGATAAACATTATTTTGTTGACAAACATCTTTATACCTAATGATTTAAAGATAAAACAATGAGCCAATTACAAAATTAGAGGCCGGACAAAAATGTGTCTGGTGCTTGCCATGATGGAACCTTTTTTAAAACTAATTTTCCCCTGATAAACTAAAAAAAAAGTCCATAACCGAAACCCGTGCGCTTTGCCGTCAGGAGCGTTTTTAAGGTAATTTTTTTCGTTTTTTCACAAATATCTCGAAAATATTTGTACAATTGACCGTAGGTCGTAGGTGAAATAATTTTTTGTACAAAATTATAGATTTTTGAATTTGCTACAATTTTGAGCTAATGTAATTTTTTGTAGGACCAAACGTTTCTGAGCTACGAGGTGGAAAAAAACGGGGTTTTCTATTTTGACCTCTGAAGGAGGGAAGAAGCCATCTAATCAAAAAAGTGTACTTAATAAAAGTCTAATCTAGTAATGCGGCAGCGATTCACCCCGCCAATGGAGAGTCTGTAGAGAAACCACTTTTTGAGAAAGTTCCAGTTTTGTGAGTTCCTATTCCATGACGGCCAAGCTAGACCAGACTTTTGATTTCAGATACGTAATTGCTGTATCTAGTCGAAGGACTCGTAGGCCTTCTAGTTAAGAAGAGGACTTTCGGGATCTTGAGCATCCGGGGTCGGTGGCTACCGGGAGTAGGGGGGGGGGGGGGGGGGGGGGGGGGGGGGGGGGGGGGGGGGGGGGGGGGGGGGGTGGGGGGGGGGGGGGGGGGGGGGGGGGGGGTGGGGGGGGGGGGGGGGGGGGGGGGGGGGGGGGGGGGGGGGGGGTGGGGGGGGGGGGGGGGGGGGGGGGGGGGGGGGGGGGGGGGGGGGGGGGGGGGGGGGGGGGGGGGGGGGGGGGGGGGGGGGGGGGGGGGGGGGGGGGGGGGGGGGGGGGGGGGGGGGGGGGGGGGGGGGGGGGGTGGGGGGGGGGGGGGGGGGGGGGGGGGGGGGGGGGGGGGGGGGGGGGGGGGGGGGGGGGGGGGGGGGGGGGGGGGGGGGGGGGGGGGGGGGGGGGGGGGGGGGGGGGGGGGGGGGGGGGGGGTGGGGGGGGGGGGGGGGGGGGGGGGGGGGGGGGGGGGGGGGGGGGGGGGGGGGGGGGGGTGGGGGGGGGGGGGGGGGGGGGGGGGGGGGGGGGGGGGGGGGGGGGGGGGGGGGGTGCGCGTGACGGGCGCGAGAGCGGGCGCGTGCGTCGTGCGTGTGTGGGGCGCGGTGCCGGGCGGGGTGTGCGCGTGTTGCGTGCGGGGTGTGTGTGTGGCGGGGTGTGGGTGTGTGTGCGCGTGGGGAGTGCGTGCGAGTGCGGGGGGTGGCGCGGTGTGCGTGTGTGCGCGTGTGCGCGGGTGCGAGAGTGCGCGAGTGCGTGTGTGAGGGTGCAGTGTGTGCGGTGGGGCGTGTGTGCCGGAGCGCGCGCGCGCGGGGGGTGTGGCGTGTGGCGGGTGCGTGCGCGCGTGCGAGAGTGGGGTGCGTGTGTGGGGTGCGTGGTGTGTGTGTGGGCGTGCGCGTGTGGGTGTGTGGGGGGCGTGGTGGCGTTGTGTGAGTGAGAGTGGCTCGTGTGCGTTGGGGGTGGCGTGCGTGCGTCGTGTGTGCGTGTGTGTGTGTGCGGGGTGCGCGCGTGCGCGCGCGTGTGGGTGCGTGGTGCGCGTGTGGGGGTGTGGTGGGTGTGGTGTGGGTGTGTGTGTGTGCGTGTGAGCGAGAGCAACGGAGGGTGCGAGCAGTGGGGTGTGCGCGTGAGTGGGGCGTGAGTGGGGTGTGGGGTGTGTGTGGGGCGACGCGGTGGACAAGCGGGGAGCAGTGGACAGAGACGAGCGTGTGGCGCGTGCCGCCGTGGGTGAGTGTGTGTGTGTGGGGTGTGTGCGGGGGCGCGTTGAGTGTGAGTGGGTGTGTCGTTGGGTGCGGGGTTGGTGCGTGCGGGTGCGCGTGTGGGGCGTGTGGGAGGCGCGTGTGGTAGCGCGAGGGACGTGTGTGAGAAGTTGAGTGTGTGTGTCGGTGAGCGAGTGGGTGTGGGTGAAGGAGAAGCGGGCGCGCGGAGGGCGTGAGTGTGGGGTGTGAGCGTGTGTGTGGGTGTGTGCGTGCGTGGCGCGCGGAGGTGGGGCGTGGCGAGCAGGGGTGGGGCGACGTGGGGAGTGTGGGGTGAGTGGGGGGGGGGGGGGGGGGGGGGGGGGGGGGGGGGGGGGGGGGGGGGGGGGGGGGGGGGGGGGGGGGGGGGGGGGGGGGGGGGGGGGGGGGGGGGGGGGGGGGGGGGGGGGGGGGGGGGGGGGGGGGGGGGGGGGGGGGGGGGGGGGGGGGTGGGGGGGGGGGGGGGGGGGGGGGGGGTGGGGGGGGGGGGGGGGGGGGGGGGGGGGGGGGGGGGGGGGGGGGGGGGGGGGGGGGGGGGGGGGGGGGGGGGGGGGGGGGGGGGGGGGGACAATGTCTTCAATTCTATACATTGGATCTCCAGTCATACAGTCTCGCTACTATATGTAGATTTATACCGCCGACACGATGGATTGAAAAACTTGTTATGTTTGAAGCATCAGCATTCCACACTTCTTCATACGTTTAGCAGGTTTCTCATTCAAAAATGGCACAAAATCTATGCAAAGGTAATGTCGAGTACGCAAATCCTCGCAATTCCTAAAACAAAATTTGTCCGTCAAGTTGATAGTTGATAGCATAATCGATTCAAATAATTACGCAAAGTACAATTGTTGTCTTTCTAAACGAGAGCATCTCCGTAAGTCCATTACTGCTTATTGAATTCGATTACTGCCGAGATGTGTGAATTTCGCCTTTGCTCTCGTGTTTGAGTGGCACATAGCTTGATTACCACTTACATCGAGTGAGTTTTGCGTACCAGTGCAACGCCTGCATATGCCTCCATCTCTCGCCACTTGTAGGGTATGTAGTCAGGAGTGTAAACAGAACAGCTTGTTGGGAAACATCAGGTTTGTTGAAGCACTAAATCGGCTTTGACCTCCCATCTAGAGTGTAATCAGAGTACCTCTCATCCATCATCCAAGCGTTTCAAGCGATGTGAAATCTAAAAAAGTCTTCTTCCTGAAATTTAGAATTTGAAAGCGGTGAGTCAGGGCGTTAAGTAGAGAAAAAAACCCGCACAGCATTCGTGCTATGCGGCTCCAATCTGGCTTCATCTTAATTATTTCGACTACTACCGTCTATTGCATCTTATGTCAGCAGCTACTACGACGCTAGCAAAACGAAAACGAATATTAACATTAAAAACAAAGACTTCATATTTAAACTTTAATCAAACTTTATAATCATCTAAATGAGCAACCTACTGTGAATACCACGCATTTATATTGCACTAATGTAAACTATGAGAATATATTTCAGCGAAATTTTTAAGTACAGTACAAGGAAACTGTACTTATTATATTTATTTGACAGATAAAAAGGAAGTCATTAATTATGCAAATTAGATCAAACGTCCGAAAGAAAACATTCACGACTCTGAAATGGGGTGAATTTTTCTGCAACCTACAGGGTAGGGTGCATCCAGATGGTTACATCATATTTCTATGACGATAATTTTTTATGCAACACGCATTATTAATAGTCTAATATAGTACACAGTACATATAAGTCAGTTCTCCAGAGACGAGAAAAAAGTTTCTGAGCTGAAGATGAGGATTGGGGATCCCTTAATACCGACACTTGTTTTACAGTTGTGTTCGGCGGGCTTATTATGGATGGGATGACTCTTAATTTTACTTCGAACGTACGAGCGACACGCCCTATGCTTACTCTCAGGAGGGGCGAAAAAACAAGCTGCATTTTCGGTTTTGTGCGATAGAGTCGCTAAGACATACAGCGTCTGTAAGATCGACAAAACACACTCTATTCATCATTGTAGAGACATACATATTTTCCAACGAGTCGTACAATATGCTTAATATTTGGTTTTCCTGTAACACTTACGCTTATCGAGATACGCCCTATCAAAGTTTGACGAATGTTTTCAAAAAACAGATGGTGTTAGGCCCTCTCAGCACAGATGGTTTGGCCCTCAAAGCATCAAATATTGGACGCTGATCTTCGTATGGTTTGCGAACATGGTCAACAGCAAAAACAAAACATTAAATCTACTTTTGTGTCTAGCCGATCGCGAATCGTTTCACTAAATCGCTGACTGCTTCCAAACAACAAAAGATAGCGAAATTTGACTCTTAGTATCCGTCCTTAGCAATTAAATTACCTTTAAAATGAGACTAATCCGGACTTTCTAGGACTTGGCGTTCTCCCGTAAAGCTTACTAAAGTGGAAATCAAACCACCGTCAGCCTGACGCTGGCCCTCTGCCACCCCTTCTCAACCACTTTCAAATGGCTGACGATGATTTTTATGTCTTCTTATGTGAGATATGACCCAAAAATTAGTATTTAAAATTTTAACCATGACAAAATAGGTGCTTCGACGTCCAATTTTGGCACCCTTAAAATCGGCCGCCATCTTTAAAAGGTAACGATTTTTCATGGTATTCTATGACCTTAACTACTTACCAATATTTATTAAGGTTCAAGAACGTAAGTTGAAAGGTGAACGAAAGAAAAAAAGCGGAAAAAAAAGAGAAGAAAAAAAAAAAGAAAAAAAGGGAGGTTGGTCTCCGCTCTCCCCTCAACCCAGGTGTTCCATCATGACAAAATTTATGGTCAATAACCGTAGAACTGACCCATCAGACGCCAAATTGAACTAATTGAACCTATTAGAGGGCCAAAACCATCTGTCAGAGGGCCTTAACCATCTGTTTTTTGAAATTCTCAAACTTTGATAGGGCGTATCTCGATAAGTACATAGTAAGATTACGGGAAAATTTATTAAAATATAAATTGTTGAAAATTGTATGCCCTACAATATTGAATAGAGTGTGTTTTGTCTTAAAACGCTTAGCTTAGGACTTATAGGCAAAAAACCGAAAATCAGCTTGGTTTTTCGCCCCTCCTGAGGGTAGCACAGGTTTCTCGAGTTGGAAAAATTAAGAGAGTCATCCCACCATAGCCCCGAACAAACTGTAAAAGTGTCATTAAGTCCCCAATTTTTTCCATGTTCAATGTATATATTGACTGGACTAAAAGCACACCTTCACCCAATTTTCACTAGAGGCTTAGGCTGGGGTATCTAGAAAGCGGCAGCAATTCACACCGCCAATGGAGACCCTGTAGAGAAACCACTTTTTGAGAAAGTTCCAGTTTTGTGGGTTCCTATTCCATGACGGCCTGACCTTTGATTTCAGATACGTAATTGTTGTATGTAGTCGAAGAACTCGTAGACTTTCGGTATCTTGAGCATCCGGGGTCGGTGGCTACAGGGAGTAGCGTGAAAAGACTCCCATTGTGAAGGTCCCGGGTTCGATCCTACCGACTGGCCCTGTATTTTTTTCCTGAGGTACTACGTTTATTATAGTAATCTACACAATATTTCAGGAAAGTCAAATATAAATAAATAATATATAAAAAAGTCAAAATTTTTGATTAAAAAAAATTATTATTAAAACATCGTAAATTGGAGAAAAATACAATCGAATCCTCAAAAAGATTGGATAAGTTTAGAATACGACAATGTCTTCAATTTCTAAACATTGGACTCCAGTCAACAGTTCGCTACTATATGTATTTTTATAACCGCCGACAAGATGGATTGAAAAACTTGTTATGTTTGAAGTATCAAGCATTCCAACTTCTTCAACTTTAACCGGTTTCTCATTCAAAAATGGCACAAAATCTATCAAAGGTAATGTCGAGTAAGCAAAATCACTCAATCCCTATAAAAAATCCGTAAGTTGATAGGAATAATCGATTAAAAATTACCGTAAAATTTTGTCTATAAACGAGAGCATCTCCGTAAGGTCCATTATGCTTTAATTGAATTCGATACTTCGATATAATTTCGCCTTTTGCTCTCTGTTTGATGGCAATAGCTTGATTACCACTTAAATCGAGTGGTTTTGGGTACTCAACTCCTGCATATCCTCCATCATTCTCTTGTGGTATGAGGAGTGTAAACAGAACAGCTCTTTGGAAAACATCAGTTTGTTGAAGCACCAAATCGGCTTTTGACCTCCCATCAGTTTTTTTTGTATCAGAGTCCTCTACCCAATCAGCCAACGTTTCAAGCGATGTGAAATCAAAAATCTTCTTCCTGAGAATTTGAAAAGCGGTTGAGTCAGGGCGTTAAGTTAGGAGAAAAAAACCCGCAAAGCATTCGTGTAATGCGGCTCCCAATCTGGGCTTCAATCTTAATTATTCGACTTACCGTCTATTGCATCTTATGTCAGCTACTAAGAGTAGAAAACAAATTAACATTAAAAACTTCATATCTAACTTTAATTCAAATTTTAAATCAATAAATGAGAAACCTACTGAATACCACATATTTATATTGCACGTAAGTACCTAATCAAATATGGTGGGGAGAAAGATTATTTCCGCGATATTTTTAAGTACAAGGAAAACTGTACTTTTATTATATTTATTTTGACAGATAAGAGGGAAGTCATTAATTAGCCAAATTAGATTGAAAAAAAAAAAAAACCTCTTTTACAACTGAAATGGGGTTGGTAATTTTTGACCTACAGGTAGGATGGTTCTGGGGTGCTCAGTTCGAATATGACGTTGTTTTTGGCGAGGAAAGTTTTCCTCTTTAAAGTGGTTTTTTCATGTGCGATAACTCAAGAAATAATAGTCCTAAATTTTTTTAAATCATTCCATTGCATTCCTCATGCCATTTAACATGGGAATCAATAAAGTTTTACTCAACTTGAAAATCGCTTGTTACCAACTACAGTTCAATAGCAGGGTCAAAGCTGTCATCATATTTTTCTTTTTTGGGCCAAAATAGGGGAGGTTACGATTAACTTTTTTTTTCAGCTCCTTCGTCCAAGCGAGATAAAAAAAATTATTTTGGCTTTTCGGGTCGAAAACCTAAAATAACTTAATAGGGTCATAGACTAAACACACACTGGTGAGTGGTGGGTTTTTTGTCTATGATAGGGTATATATAGATATATAAGACTTAATATATAGATAGACAGAATAGATTTTCATCTGGCGACCACCTAGAGGTCTTGTTTTGTCACAGAGAAAAATTTTAACTTTTAAATAGATAGAATTTGCTTTTAATTTAATTTATTTATATTTTTTGTTGATTAATGAGGGAAAGTGTACGTATCTTTTCCTTACATGCACATCTATTATTTATAATTGAAAAATAATCATATGCAAACACTTGTATTTCAATTGGTAAACTCTCCCAGAGACTCGTTTTAGATTGCGCGAGTGAAATTTTAATCAAAAAATAATAACAAAATTTTACAATACAATATATAACATGAAATATGTATATAAATATATATCATACAATACAATATATAACTTAACAATATGATAACTCCAAAATTTACAACTCATAAATTGCCCAATCTAGCTATGTGTACATCTTGGTTGGACCCAGTGTAGCCAAAGGTGGTGGATTTTTCCAAAAATTGTTCTATATTAGGTAGATTTCTTTCAGAAAATCTACCTATTTTAAGAATATGCACTAATTGTTGGAAAATATACTCGAATAATATAGATTTGGAAAATGGCAAATTGTACAGATTGCAGTATAGACCAATTTGGAGGAAAATCCACACCTTGGACAACACTGGTTCCAACCAGGATGAAGATTGGGCAATTTATGTATTGCAAATTGTGCTAATATCCACTGTATAAATAATTTGATTTGATTTATTGATTGATTGATAAGCCTTTTATTTTCTTTTTACAAAATAATTTGATTTTATATCTCAATTTTAGAAATATTCCAGTTTATGTTCCCAGCACATTTTGGTGCATTCTTTTTAAATCTTGAGTTGGGAACCCTGCATAACATCGAATTGCTTGTATTGTTCTGTTACAGATTAAAATAAAATTAAAGGTTCCTGTACTGAAGTTCAATAATAATGGTCCATCTTTTCAGTTTTTTGAAAGATCCATTTTCAACCCCTAATGGTTGCCACGTGGTGGCCACTAGATGGCGCCATAAGTCTTGAGGCTTTACTGCGCAGTGCGCGAGCCGAAGAAAACAATCCTGGCGTCCGAAAGAAAAAGGCGAAGGGCAAAAGGGTGAATTCGTAAATAGGAACAAGTGAAACAGGGGGTGGCCCGTCCTTTGTTTAAAACGCAAAAGCTTTCTGTTTACCATGTGCTCTTTTCTCATCAATTATTTTCTCATCAATTCAAGAAATCTAAAAATGTAAACTAATTTGAATTCTCCACCGGCTACATATAGCAATTATTTTTGACTGGAGTTCTCTCGTGGTAAGTAAATTAATACTTTTGCTCATTTTATATTTTATAAAATACAATATTAATTATTATAGAATTTAAGTTCATTTCAATAAAATATGAGGGAGCAATGAAATCAATTAAATGCTTTAATTTGTCCTTTGACACCTGTTGAACGCCACATGTTTCTCTTGTTGACTTTTCCGGTCCGCCATTCTTTATTTTCGCACTCATTTGTTTTCCTTCAATAAACCAAACAATTCGTCTTTTTGGTCTTAGCTCAAATAGAAAGTATTATTTTGAACTTTTTCAAGTAATAAAGGATTATTTTAATTGTAAATTAGGGCTTTTACAATTTTCAGATTTTGAGGCCTATCGCGGTTATTATGCCAAATTTGAGTTCCAGCCGTCATTCATCCCCCTCATTTTGTTCACTCATCTCCCTCTCAATGACTTTTTTTGGGGGATTTTAGCTTCTAAAGAAGAAGAAGAAGAAGAAGAAAAAAAAAGATCTTTTTTTTTATTCCACTCAGAAGGAATATTTTCTACCCTACCCCCCACGCTACCCTTCGAGTCCCGTTATCAACCATTTCACCCCATGATGGATTTGAATGTTTTTCTGATATTTTCTGACCGAAATACATAAAAGGAAAAATAAAAGGCCAATAAAATATTAATATGTTGTATGCCTATAAACGTTTAGTACTAAAAGTACCCTAATTTGACAATCCGGGTTTTCGATAAATCTGTTAAAGTGGCAACACTGATTTGACCCTTTATGGTGAAAACTACTTTTGTCCACTCTACGGGTTAAACCAAGTGTTGCCAGAGGTGTGAAACTATTTTCCCACAAATTAGTCTGGAGTAGGTATTAGCCTAGGTATTATCCTGGTTAGTGTGTAGGTATTAGCCCACTTTCCCAATCTGGCTACATTCTGGTTTAACCATAGTTTCCAAAGATGCCCCCCCCCAAATTTGTCTGTATAAATTGTAGCCCACTTTTTACTTCATTTCTCAATCTGGCGATATCCTGATTGGACCCAGTGTTGCCAGTCACATATTTCCCCCTAATTGGTCTAGGTATATCCCCAATCTGGACAAATTCCTGATTGGACCCAGTGTTGCCAAAGGCATAACCCCCCTCCAAATTGGTCTTAATATATCCCCAATCTTGTTTTGCTTGGACCCAGTGTTGCCAAAGGTATGGATTTTGCAACAAATTGGTCCTACTGTAGTTGCAGGTGTTACCCCTATTTCCCAACCTGGCTACATTCTGGTTTAACCCAGAGTTGTGCCCCCCCCCCAATTGGTCTGTATTGTAGCCCACTTAGCACTTCCCAATCTGGCTATATCCTGATTAAACCCAGTGTTGCCAAAAGTGTGAATTTCCCCCCAAATCGGTCTACGTTCCCTATCATCCTGGTTTAACCCATAGCTGCCAAAGGTGTGGGTTTTCTCCCAAATTGGTCTATATTATTTGTATTATCCCACACTTCACTTAATTTCCCAATCTGGCCATATCCGGATTGGACCCAGGATTGCCAAAAGAGTGGAAACACTGGATGAAGTTGGCCTCCTCACTACATTAAAATTGGCCCCAATTTAAGTTGCCCAATATGGTTGAACCCATTGGTGGCAGGGGTTTGGATATTTCCCCCCATTGAGCCCAATTTGTGATGTATTGCCCAAAGTGGCAACATTGGTTCACCTATTTATTGACAAAAAAGACAGTAATTTAACAAGTTTATCTACTTGTACGTATACCCAATTAAGGTGCTTAATGTGGCAACAACCTGTCTAGACCCAGTGTTTAAAAGGTGTGGATATTACCCCCAAATTAAGCCACATTTACCTCGCCTAATGTGGCAACACTGGTTTGACCCTTGGCGAAAAAGACAGTTGGCCTACTAACTACTTTGTTGGACCCAGTGCTGTTGGAGGCTGGGGACTTCTCCCTAAGTGGATCTACTTTTGCACTCTTTTGATCTCATTGCAGGATTTATATTAGGGTTTTTGTTTAAAAAAATACTTCCTTTATATGCATTACCTCTACAATATCAATATTGTTAGTTAATTAAGTTTCTTTATGATGTTACAGGTGGATTCTTAGAGAATGCAGATAAGAAGATTCTTCTAAAATGAGTAAAATGAGTAGCCGCCGTGTAAAAGGTTCTTTGAAGTCGGCACGTGACATTCCGTCGAAGAAAGTCGACTGGCCTCGCCTTTGTCTCGTCTGCTCGACTTACGTGAACGGGAGCGAACTCCGAGACCACATGAAATCGCACGCCGGTAAAATAAACCACCAATGTCCCTACTGCTTCGACTTCATCAAGTCAAACGACATGCCAAGCCACATGAAGACCCACAAAGGCGAAAAGCCCTACAGTTGCATCAACTGTAAATTCCGCTGCAAAAGCAAAACGATGTTGAAGTTCCACAAAAGGCGCGAACACAACTGGGAGGATCAAGACGAAAACGTTGTCACCGGTGACCCTGAAAAAGACAGCGACGAATGCGACGAGTTCCAAATCGAACTCCCTCCCAACCCCACACACGAAATCGACCCCCTAATCATTGAAAATGACCAAACCATTGAAAATATGACAAATGAAGTATTCGACAGCAATGATAGCACTGATGATTCAGAAGCAAGCACAAGCTTCCAGCCCAACATCCAATCATATTACTGCCAACTTTGCTTCACCACGGTTTCCTCAGCCGCACTCGAAAGCCACAAATGCATCAACTCTTTCAACCGATCGGACTATCATTTCTTCCTACGCGACCGACATTTCGAAACTTCATCTGAAGTCCAGCCTTCAGATATAAACCTTCAAAGCGAAATTCCACAATTGGACAACTCCTTCGCACCCCGGTATCAAAATCCCGAGACGCTTTTCTGCAGCATTTGTTCCTCTGCTGTAAACGTAAATCACATCTCGCAGCACATGACTTTCCACGGCTTCATCCGCGATGAAGATAGCTCAACCTGGAGGCCTATTGAGCAGCCCAATTACAAAGTCTCCCTCCTCGACCTCAACCGACAGTTACCACAAGGCGAAACTTCAGGAATAAAAAGCGAATATTAATCCTAGAATCAAGACTGCTTATTATAAAAGGTTCCTATTATAAAAAAAATCAAAAATTTATATTCTATAGGCCACCTTTTTGGCATTCCTCATAGTTCTCTATTTTGTGATGACTGTTTGTCTTTATTGTAAGAATTTTTTTTACGAAATATTGTTTTTAAGTCAAATATTTTAATATTAAGTTTTGTTTCCTAAAAAGTTAAATTTGAGACTAATGCATGATTTCTTATACTTAAAATAAAGTTTTTTTTGTAAACATCTGGAGTTTATTGCCTCCCACCATGTTGACCCCATTTCCCAGGTACAAACTCTACACTTTTTTACAATTTCGATTTTAAAGGTTTCAAGTATTTTTCGAAAGTTGGAGGCACAGGGGAGGCGTTGAGTGGACTTTTTTGAGCTTCTTCAAAAAGCCTCTCATATGCGTTGCCATCATATGCGCCTATAGTTGACTGTAGAATTTGGTCTGAAATATCAAAACTGTCGACAATAGCGACACAATTGGGCCTTAGAGATGTCAATAATGAATTCTGCCAATCCCTCATTTCGTTGATATTCTCATATTTTAAATCGGAATACTGAAATCAAAATTATTTTGTTTTTCTTTTTTAAACTTTCATACCATTAAAAAGTATCCGAAATTTTTGAGCAAATGGTAAACACCGTATAGCTCGCCAAGTTGTTCCAAAACTGGCTTCAAACTTGAGGTGATAGATGCTATCAAGTTTTTGTATTGGTCCATCATAAATTGGCGACAATGCCACTAAAAATTGATTAAAAACGTTCTTTTTATAATATTTTTACCTCTGCACATAAAATTAATTGATTCGCGTAATTGTTCCAGGCTTCTTCCTGAACCATTCCGGACGATATCATTTTTTCAATTTTTTTTGAAGTATCATCCAAAAGTCTATAATGATTGTTGGTTTTTTGAAAAAATCTGAAGTTGTCCTTACCCTACGGAAACTTGCTTGTATAGATTCACCAAAGAATCGAAAGAGAAATCGGTTTTGTTCGTCCATTTTTTGTTAGATGATGAATGAGTTATCAAATATTGAACGGAGTTTGCTAGTTTTTCGTTTCTCTTGGCTTGTTGCCAGGTTTTGAGCAAATATCTGAAATATGAGACATAGTTTAATATTTATGCAGTTGACCCCACCAACACCAATAACCTTGGGATCCAATAACTCAAGTTACCTCAGTGGCAACCCTAGTAACTGCGGTAACCAAGCAACCCAAGTAACTCCGGTAACCAAGACAACCCAAGTAACTGCGATAACCAAGACAACCCAAGTAACTGCAGTAACCAAGGCAACCCAAGTAACTGGGGTAACCAAGGCAACCCAAGTAACTGCGGTCACTCTAGCAACCTGAGTAACTACGGTCACTCTGGCAACCTAAGTAACTGCGGTCACTCCGGCAACCCAAAAAACTGAAGTATCCCATCAACCAACACCAATAACCCTGGTAACCTAATAACTCAAGTTACTCGTTAATCCAGTAACCCGACAACCCTAGTAACTGCAGTAACCTAGGCAACCCAAGTGACTGCGGTAACCTAGGCAACCCAAGTAACTGCGGTCACTCCGGCAACCCAAAAAACTGAAGTATCCCATCAACCAACACCAATAACACCTGGTAACCCAATAAATCAAGTTACTCGTTACTCCAGTAACCCGGCAACCCTAGTAACTGCGGTAACCTAGGCAACCCAAGTAACTGCGGTCACTCCGGCAACCCAAAAAACTGAAGTATCCCATTAACCAACACCAATAACACCTGGTAACTCAAGTTACTCGTTACTCCAGTAACCCGGCAACCCTAGTAACTGCGGTAACCTAGGCAACCCAAGTAAATGAGGTCACTCCGACAACCCAAGTAACTGCGGTCACTCCGACAACTCGAGTAACTGCGGTCACTAGGGTAACCCAAGAAACTGAAGTATCCCATCAACCAAAATAACCCCAGTAACCAGTATGGTTAGGGGAGGTGGATTTATTGAACCCATAGTAAGGTAGCTCTCTTATTGGTATGTCATCACTTTCTTGAAACAACAATACAATTAGGGACAAAATTCATAATATAGATACCATGCGGTTAGCACAGTTACCGGATTTATCCTTATTGTCAATTTCCATATCACCAGTACCTCAGAAGCATCCATTTCATTATTGAAAGTAGAAACCTATCAATTGAGCCCTATCCAACAAATGCTTACCGAGCAGTTTGAAGCATCAAAACAGTATTTTCTCCTTCATACGTTTCCGCTGCTGTTGCTTGACAGAACAAAACAGGAAATCCACTTGATGAAATATAACCATGACCACCACATGATTTCCTACATTCATCAATACCGCGTGCAGAATCCGAAGTCGCTATCGCTTTCAAACAACAACTCAACGCATGAAGCTAAATCGACAATTAAATCAACCTATTTTATAATTACTTCAGCAATTTTCCCTTCAATTTCTTCATTATCAACATCAGAATAGTCGACTGCAGAAAATTTCTTGTTTAAACTAGTCGCAGCATTCGACATCATCATAACCGCCGCAATGTGAGGAAATATCTTGTACTGCTGAGTCTTAAATTCGATTATAAACGTCTCTCCTTCCCTAAATTATTTATTATTAATTCAAATTATGTATCAATCACATACCCTGGTCGGATTTCCGATTGTTTCCGAATACAACTGTATCTGGTCGCTATGGTCACAGCTTTTGCTAACGAAGAACATGCAGGCGTCTTTACTAGAAGAACCCGAACGAAAAGCATCGTCCCATAATGGTTTTTTTTCGTCGATTTACTTTTTAAATAGGTCCCATCCTCAAGTATTTCAGCACTTTTCATAAGCATGTTTTCTCTCGGTATCCTAAAGTTGTTGAATCCCAAAAATCCTTGGTTTATTCCATTCAATCCCATTTTGCAACCAATCTCGCCAATTTTTATCCCTTCAATGTATTTTAAATAAAAGAAATTACCAAGCAAACAATTACCAGGAAGTGGCATGTGGGTTTCTTCATCTCGCAGTTGCACTACAAATGCATGTGGCCCGTAGGACTTTCCTAAAGAGCTTAACTGAGCAAAAACCACAGCATAGTTTGCCGTGTGTCCTACTATAAAAAAGTTATATGAAAATCAATTTTTGAATCACTTACATCCTGCTGGCCACCATTTATGGGCAGTCAAAGTTGGAGTGTTTAGTATGAATTCTTTATTTTCTACATCATAAGTCGCTGTTGTTTCCAACCCTCTTATGTGAGTACCATGGCCAAGTTCTGTCTAAAATAACCAATTATTTAAATTCATTTTCTGGTACCTTGTGGCAATGCTGAGGACTTGTTGACTCAAGAATACCTGAGCATAAGTTCCAATTATTTGAAGTTTCCATGCCCTTGCAGCCCATTTCGCTTGCTGATCTGGTGTTCCGAGGCTAACCACCGCTGGCAAAAACATAAGATAATTGATACCAAAGGGTGTTCCATCCTGAGCAATCGTGTCACTTATATCGGACCCAAGAAGTGTCCTTAAATTTTACAATAATTGACCCCATTTTAAGTGTTCCTTACCTAAAAGTGTCCATATCGCCATCCCCGTGGGATTCTTGCCATTCAAAAAATTTTTGGAACATTATACAAGATCTTCTTATCCCTTCCTCATATCTGTCGGCATAGCTGAGATATTCCATGGGAATATTTGACTTCAATCGATCATCATTCAGGAAAAATTCCGCTGAAATCAAATTTTTGGCTTTCAAGTATAATCGTTGAAAATCATACTCATTTTTCTTCTTCTTTCAGTCTGGTCGACTCCTCCATCATAAATATTGGTCAACTCTTCCCCGATGAACGTCGCCTTCTTTCTTTCTCGAATTAAATCCGGATTTATTGCTTTTAAACTCATTTTTTGCCAATTATTTCCAACTCGGCTGAAAAAATTTGTACGACTGATTCTACCATGACATCAACAATTCCATTGAATTCATTTATTAATTATAAATGCACATTTTTATTTGTATAATTACCATTACCTAAAACACTTTTGCCTTTTTGGAACATAAGGATCAAATTAAAAAATAATCAAATAAGTTTTTAAATATTCCTTATATTTCTAATTAAAAAAAATGAAATATATATACAATATTATTGTGTAAAAAATACAGGGTTTATCAATGAAACATTGAAAATGACTTTTTACATAAATAATAAAAAAAAAGAAGAAAAATGACACAACGAAAAACACTCACACTTTTTAAATTTTTTAAATATCTTTGATTTAGCACAGCAAAATTAAAAAACAAAAACGTTGATACAATTACAGTCAATTGGCACTTTAAAATGGTAAAAAAGTTGTTTATTTTTTAAGGAGAGGATCTACGAAACCTTGAGCGGTACTCTGGAAATGGTTGTTTTGACCAAAATCGGCCCATTTGCTGAAATCTATCGATGGGAGGACGCCACTCTTGCAAGGTACTCTTGGATTTCTGAACAAAAAGTTAATTTTTTTTGTTTTTGAACTTTTTGATACTTACATTTCATGATCAGGAAGAACCATAGGATAAACTTGAAGAGTGTCGATTAGGTCGGTATTGTCACATATTACTCGGGAAAGTTTGACTTTTCTGATTTCTTGGAGTTGTTCTAAAATTTTAAATTTTAAAGAAGTTAAAATTATATATAGTGAATAAAGACCTGATGGTTAATAGCCTTTTGTAAAATTATATATTTTACCTGGAGTGAAAGATGAAGGTTGGTTCGGAAGTTCATACCAAAATCTATCACCTCGCCTGGCGTAGCTGAATTGTGTAGCGATGATGCATCCAAAAGTCGGTCCTATCATTGAACCCGGAAGAGGCCTTTCCGAAACACCTCCAGACCATAAGTCCACATCTGATGGATTGCTGTAAAAAAAATTTGAATTTAGTAAACATTTTATTCTTTTTTTAGCTTTACTCAAAAATTGTAGTATATCTGCTAATAGTTGTGTTGGACATAGCACCAAAAAGTGCATCGAAAGAGTTCGCCTCGGGTAAGCCACAGAATTTTCTAAAAAACGAAAAAAATTAAGGTTTTGAGGTTATAGTTTGGAGGTTACGAACCTAAATTCCATGTAGCCAGGGAGACCAAAATCTCTTCCTCTTTGCATATTGAAGGCGACCAAATCCAAGCCAAAGTGTTTTCCCGGTTTTTTGAACAAATTGTTGGTAACCTTAAAAAAAATTAGTTGGTTAAATTTCTGATTGATTTTTGTACCTCTTGGGTGACTGAGTCGTCAACAGCTTGTGCTACTTGATTCATCAACCCCATAAAATATTCGTCGATCACACCAGCCCTGTAGAGATCATAAGGCCTCCTGATTAGCTCCGAGAGCCTTTTTGAGGCGATAAATTTGTGCGCTTTGCTCCATCTTTCGACTGCGGTAGGGAGCAGAGTATGTCCTACTCGGAAAGCTGCTGCTGAGAACGCGTCAATGATGTTTGGATTTACTTCTGGATCGTAGCCATCCCAGTATCCTTCTTTTTGTAAGAGCAGACCGAATTTGTCCATGACTTCTTTTCCTAATAGAATAGGAAGGAACTCGTTGTAGGTTATATGCTGGACTTCTGCTATGACTATTCTTCTTGCTTCTTGATATAGCGTCTCGTCGTCCCAGTGAGGATTGACTTGTCCAAGGGCGTGAGCGACCCTGTTGTGTTCTCGTGCCATCAATGTATGCATGCATGTCAAAACAAGCTGCTCGTTAACTCTAATTTCTCCAGCTTCAAAGCAAAACTGGGAGCTGTTCATTCTCGTACATCCTTCATCAGGAATGTCGAGTTTGAGCGGAAGCAAATCTTTTAGGCCGTACTCGCTAAAAACTGGATTCATTCTTAAAGTTCCTCCGTATCCAGAACGTAAATGACGAGCGAAATGCTCATCAGCGCCGTAAACAGTGTTGGCATCAATAACGCCAGTTAGACGGTTAAAAGGCGTCCTCGATCCTAACCTACATCCTGGCCTTACAGACGGAAATCCTCGTACGAAATCTTGACATTTTTGGCCATATTTGTGATAGTAATAGTCATCATCGGGGATTTCGATTTCCATGCAGTATGGGTTCTTAAGATGTGGAGGTCTTCTGCAGCATTCTTCGGGTTCGTTTTTGGTAATAGCGTCTGAAAATGTTGAATTAGAATAAGAATTTTGATGTTGCTACGAACCTTCGGGGGTTGCTGTCAAAGTGAAATCGTGATCCATAAACTGGCCCCAAGCGACGATCATGACGGTCCCGGCGTGCTCATGGTATCCTTCGTCGGGGTGCATCGTTCTAGAGACTACTCTGGCACGTGGTAGTTGGTTACCGGAAACGCTGATCCTTGGTGATGTGATACCGTCGGAAAAGAGAGGGCCGATGAGCCTCGTAAAGGGTGTCCTTGTCGCTCCCCAAGTTGGATGCTTCAAATTAGTACAGAGACCGTCGTATCTTCTGTATTTTCCAGGCCTGCATTCGACATTGGCCAAAAACGGTGGGCAAACTTCACGAATCAACGTCTTCGATGTGTCGATCAAAGGGAGCCCTTTTTCAATTTCTTCATAGCTTAAGCCATAACTAAAAAACAATTCTTTCAGCATGGGTCCCATATGGGTGGGCTAAAAACGTTTCCCAAACAGAACGGTCAAAAACCGCCTCAAAGAAACGTCCTAAAATGGCATTTAAACAGTCCTATACATTGCACCACGGTCTAAAAACGCTCACAAACAGTCCAAAATCGTTCTAAACCGGTCCTAAAGCAGCCCAGAATGGTCTAAAATGGTCAAGAATCACTTAAAATGGTCTAAAAGTATGCCTATTTGAAAATTGAGAAAGAAAAAATTGCCCACTGTGTCTGCTATTTTGGGTATTGTGGATGCATTCTTAGCTATGGCTTCAGAAAACGTTTTCTTCAATAGCAGAGCACCTGGCTCTTAATTTTCATCTTTTATCTAACCCCCTTTAATTAAGTTTAGAAAGTTACGCTCATTGTATGATGCAACTTATTCAAATCGTTTAAAAAAAATGTTTTTTTAGTGAAAGTTGTAAGTTTTACCCACTTTTTGGCAAGCTGGATCGAAATATCTAAAAGCAGTTCGCCGACTGCAGCGACTTCATGAACGCCCCATTCTCCTTGAGGGACTTTAACGTCTGAAATTGAAATTTAGAATTTTTCAGAGAAAAAAAAATGACGTACGGATCCTTTTTCTGGCTTCGATGTAGGCGTGGTTGACGGCGTCGTACGTGATGCATGTTCCGGGACCTCCATGCCCTCTGAAACACAAAAATATGCTAATTAGCTCTGGGAAAACGTGTTGGATAACCCTGGGGGTTAATTTTGACTCTTGCTCATGTAAATTAAACAATTTAGAATTTCATTGGAAGATGAGAAGTGGGGATTTGGAGTAAGGAACGTCCTCGACAAGGCTGCCCCGTTGATGCTCCTACTTTCTCAGAGGCGCACAAGGTCTCCCTTTCACGCAGAAGAAGCTCGAGGATCAAACCGGTTCAAACTCAATATTTCACGCGTGCTTTTCCGGCCCATGTATTTTATTTCCATCTTCCCAACTTTTAAAAATGCTTTTTTTTTGTTTTGAGGTTATAATGCCAAGGGGTCTTGAGTCCGAATTGATTTACATCCTTGGATGGTCTAGAAAGGAATGTGAGAGGTTGATTATTTGAAAGTGAAGTCAATTAAAAGATATCTCCTTAAATTCATGACAGGAGCCCAAGGTTGAGAACTCATCGACTCAAGGATTAATTCGATTTTTATGCCTACCTACTAAACCGGTGTCTGAAGATTCGGCTGAAAGAAGTACCAAGACATGAATTTGGACTTTGACCCTTTATTGAGAAACTTGAGAGTGGACTTTTACTGTTTTTGGGGCAATATTTGACAATATGAACTTTAACCCTCTTGCCGAGAGAAAGAAAGTTTTAGACAGGACTTAGACTTTTTCTACAAAAAAGACACTTTTTAGATGGACTTTGACCCTTTTACAGCAAACAGACACTTTTTAGATGGACTTTGATCCTTATATAGCAAAAAAGACACAATGTAGATAGGATTTGACCCTTTTTCAGCAAATAGACAATTTTTAGTTGGACTTTGACCCTCATGCCAAAATAAAGAACGTTTAAGAGAGGACTTTCACCCTTTTCAACAAAAAAGGCACTTTTAAGATGTAATTTGGTCTTCCTACCAAAAGAAAGACAGAGAGGACTTGTCAGGACTTTCACCCTTTTTAACAACAAACACATTTTGAGATGGACTTTGACTCTCTTGCCAAAAGAAAGACAGTTAGAAAGAGGACTTTGACCCTTTTTGACAAGAAAGACACTTTTAAGATGTACTTTGGTCCTTTTTCCAAAAGAAAGTGAGGACTTTCACCCTTTTTGAAAGAAGAAACATTTTTAGATGGACTTTGACCCTTATAATACTAGAAGTTACGTTTCGAGCTTGGACTTTCACTGATGAGACAGACTTGGACCTTTTTAGGCAATCTTTGATCTTTTTGATGAGAAAGGCACGTTTTACATGAATTTTGACCCTTATCTTACAAAAGAGATCAATTTTAGATGGACATTGACCCTATTTCAGAGAGAAAAACATTTTCTAGGTGGACTTAGACCCTTTTTTGAAGAGTATGGCACTTAACGGTACGCTTCGACCGTTTTTGGGCAATCTTTGACCCTTTTTGAAGAGAAAGGCACTTGTTAGATGGACTTTGACCCACTTCTCAAGATAAAGATGTTTGAAGGAGAACCTTGACCCTTTTTGACGAGAAAATACACTCTTTACATGGACTTTGACCCTTATCTGACAAAAAAGCACTCTTCAGATAGATTTTTAACCTCTTTCCAGAAGATGGACATTTTCAGGCTGGACTTTGACCCTTTATAAAGAACTTATTTGGAAAGAAAGACCTTTTTTTAGATGGACATTGACCCTAATTCAAAATAAGACTAATTGGATTTTCACCCTTTTTGGACTTTGAACGTTTTTGACCCTTAACTAAATGAAAACAATTCATTCGTTGACTCTGACCCTCAGTTTCAAAGTGCACCTTTTGACGTCAAAAATGTTCAAAGTCCTCCCCAAACTGTCTTTCTTTGAAAAGAGGCTAAAATTTCAACTAAATGTGACTTTCTCTTCAAATAGAGTTTTAAAAAAATAATAAATATCTCTCTCGTTAAAAATGTGTCCAAGATTATCTCAAAATTGTATTTTTCGCTGAAAATCTACCTATAAATGTGTGAAACGTTAGGAATAAATTTTTTCCACATTTCCACATTCTTCTAGTGGTCTCAAGAGGCGATCCCTTATAAAAGAATCCGAAAACGGAACTTCGCGATATAAAAGTGCTAATAATTTATTGAATTATATTCTGACCCTGTTCGAAGAAAATACTCTCTCCCATCGGACGTGTCAGGACCGGTTTTTTTAATTCCTTCCTCCTTTTTATAAAATAAACACCGTCAGGACACCCGTGAAAGTCTCAAAGGATCTTCCTCGACGGATTTTTGTCCACACGTACCAGAAATAAAAAAAAGATCCAAACGAAATCCGGGTCCTTGGTCGAATCGTGACGAGAAGCGAAAATACAAACTTCTCGACCTTCGGAGTGACATATTTTGAAATTTTAGAAAAGACGTCCGTAATTATAACAGTGCGATGGTACTTTCATTTCGCGCGAGGCTATAAATGGAGTTGGGGGAGCACCATTCGCCCTACAGACCATTCGACCTAATGTCGATTCATCCTAAAAAAAAAGAAGATTTATAAAATTTACCATTCGCCCTACAGACCATTCAACCTAATGTCAATTCATCCTAAAAACTAATATTAAACATTACCATTCGCCCTAAAGACCATTCGACCTACAGTCGATTCAACATAAAAGCTATTTTATGCGAAACCATTCGCCCTACGGACCATTCAACCTACAGACAATTCAACCTAAAATGGCGTATTAAAAAAAAAAAATTATTATAAATGTCCATTCGCCCTACAGACCATTCGACCTACGGTCGATTCATCCTAAAAGCGATTCTTGTATTTTTATGCATTACCATTCGCCCTACAGTCCATTCGCCCTACGGACAATTCATCCGAAAAACAAAAATAATCACGACAATTCGCCCTACAGACCATTCGCCCTACAGTCGATTCGCCCTAAAAGCTATTTTTTAAGCGAAACCATTCGCCCTACGGACCATTCGCCCTACAGTCAATTCATCCTAAAATGGCGGAGGTATCGGCTACAGAAAACAAATCATTTTTAACGCTGCGTCGAAAAAAAAAATTACGCTAAAAACAATTTAACATAAAGAATAACATAAAGAAAACAAAAATTTCAAACGAACTTTCAACTAATACATAATTACGAAGGTTAAAATGATATAAATTACCTTACCACCCCCGGAGGCGGCAGGGAACCTTCCACCTATGGTTCTAATGCTACCTGGGAGATGGAATAAAAGCCAGCCTCTATCTTAGGCTAAGGCGAGTGTAAAGAAGAGTGAATATTCTCGAAGACCAACTTTCCGACCCCGGGGGCGGCAGGGAACCTACCACCTTCGGTTCTAATCCTACCTGGGAGATGGAATAAAAGCCAGCCTCTCTCTTAGGCTAAGGCGAGTGTAAAGAAGAGCGAATCCTCTCGAAGACCAACTTTCCGACCCCGGGGGCGGCAGGGAACCTACCACCTTCGGTTCTAATCCTACCTGAGAGATGGAATAAAAGCAAGCCTCTCTCTTAGGCTAAGGCGAGTGTAGAGAAGAGTGAATCCTCTCGAAGACCAACTTTCCGACCCCGGGGGCGGCAGGGAACCTACCACCTATGGTTCTAATGCTACCTGGGAGATGGAATAAAAGCCAGCCTCTATCTTAGGCTAAGGCGAGTGTAAAGAAGAGTGCATCCTCTCGAAGACCAACTTTCCGACCCCGGGGGCGGCAGGGAACCTACCACCTTCAGTTCTAATCCTACCTGGGAGATGGAATAAAAGCCAGCCTCTCTCTTAGGCTAAGGCGAGTGTAAAGAAGAGTGAATCCTCTCGAAGACCAACTTTCCGACCCCGTGGGGGGCAGGGAACCTACCATCTTCATAACTTATATTATAACTGATGAGGTGTGAAGAAGAAACAATTTGATCTTATTTAGGTATTCTTTATTAAGTACATCAAAAAATTTGAATGAAGTTTTCTATATCCCCCCTACATATGGGGCAGTGTGCCATGTCGCCAGCCTGAGGATTGCTTCTGCAATCATTGCATAGGGCCAGGTGGCGACATGGCATCACTACCCATGAGGGGGGTTCGACAAGACAAATCACACAAATTCTATTTAATTGAGGACTCGTTCTTCCTCGTCCTCTTCCTCGGCCTCTTCCTTGGCCTCTTCCTCGGCCTCTTCCTCGGCCTCTTCCTCGACCTCTTCCCCGGCCTCTTCCTCGTGCCGGTGGGATGGCCGGAGGAACTGGTGGGATGGCCGGAGGAACTGGTGGGGTGGCCGGAGGAACTGGTGGGGTGGCCGGAGGAACTGGTGGGGTGGCCGGAGGAACTCCCCTCAAAATCAACATTTTTAAAGCCTAATTTTCGTCCAAAAACCTCGAAATTAACATTTATAATTGCCTAATTTTCGTCAAAAAACCTCAAAATCAACTTTAAATTGACTTGAATGTAAATTAAATTATGAAATTCGCTAAAACAGATCAAACAGTATTACGCTGATAATAAGTAATAACTGATAAGGAATGATAGCGATAATTTTCATAAAAATCTTGATTACTTTGAGAAAAATCCAAGAAACAATGACGATATTTACATAATAATACTGTTTCGTACTCAAATTGATAGTTTTGAGCTTAAAAAAGTTCAAAAAATAAGTCGGTGCTAATCATAATAAAAGACCGCGAAAGCAGGGATTTCTGAAATGCAATTGCTTCTCAAGGATAAAAGTCAGCTTTCAACTACATATCTCCTTGTCTAATCGATCGATTATAAATAGAGAAGACTGAATAAGAAGCTATTAATTGATTTATTTTCTCATAAGAACTTATTTGTCCTAATATCTTCGCTTTACGATGAAGATGGGGTAAGACCTTTGGTAAGACTTAGCATTTCTTGGGTGGCCGTACATTCTCGATCGAACTTTTAGTGTAATATAACCGTAAATGATGGTCTTAAACCATAAAAGAAGTACTTTCATCATCATTTAGTCTGTAATAAGCAGATAAACACAAGATTAAACTCTCTTAAACTAACAAATTCATAAATTTAGGAAAAAACTTCAGTTGTTAGGTTCAGAAATCGAAACATTCGCGGGCTAAAATCGATCGACCACTCTGTATACGGTCAACTGTTTTTGGGAAAGTTAGATTTAAAAAAAATGGCCGAATTTATTTTTTTGACCAAGGTAGATAGCGTGGGAATGGGTATTATTTCAAATTTCGAACACTACCTATCCTTTGGATACGCACCATATTTGGTGAGGCTTCTGTCAAAAATGGCTAATTCTGGGTTTTAGACTATTCAAACCAAATTTCGGACATTTTTGAGTTGGTAAATTTAACAAAAAGGTATTGCCAGCAATTTTTCGGTAATGTTTGTTTCCGTTAATAAAGTTTCGGTAAATATTTCAAAGAAGGGAAGCTTCTTTTAAAATAAATTTGACGTTGTGAAAGGGGGGGGGGGCAAAGGCTGATTCGTCTTTCCTTATTTACACTCGCCGTAGCATAAGAGAGATCATAGTATTATAGTAGGTAAGCAATCGGGGGGTTTAATTTAAATCTAATTTTTCGACGCAGCGTAAAAAAAAAATTTGTTTTCTAGAATCTTTACGGTCGCCATTTTAGGTTCAATCGACAGTAGGGCGAATGGTTTTTAGGGCGAACGGTAATGTATAATATTCGTTTTTATGTTGAATTGACTGTAGGACGAATGGTCTGTAGGGCGAATGGTAATGTTTAATATTATTTTTTAGGATGAATTGACTGTAGGGCGAATGGTTTGTCGGACGAATGGTATTTTTTTAAATTTCTTTTTAAATCCGTCATTTTAGGTTGAATTGACATTAGGTTGAATGGTCTGTAGGTCGAATGGACAAGTTTAATAATAACTTGTAGGATGAATCGACAGTAGGGCGAATGGTTTTTAGGGCGAACGGTAATGTATAATATTCGTTTTTATGTTGAATTGACTGTAGGGCGAATGGTCTGTAGGGCGAATGGTAATGTTTAATATTCGTTTTTAGGATGAATTGCATGTAGGACGAATGGTCTGTAGGGCGAATGGTAGTGATTATTTTTGTTTTTAGGATGAATTGACTGTAGGGCGAATGGTCTGTAGGGCGAATGGTATACACCCATGGAGTTTAGCCTTCTGATGAACAGGAAAAACCCCAAGCCTCATAGCGAAGGAGAACCAGAATAGAAACTTAATTATAAAAAAATATAAAACATTAATGTAATTAATGGCAATAGTCTTAAATTATCCTTACTCTCTTTAGATGGACTTTGACCCTGATGCCAAAAGGAAGACACTTTGAGAGAGGACTTTCACCCTTTTTAACAAGAAAGACTCTTTTTGGATGGACTTTGATCCTATTGCCAAAATAAAGACTGTCTGAGAGAGGACTTTCACCCTTTTTGAAAGGAAAGACCACTTTAAGAAAGACTTTGACTCCCTTGACATAAGAAAGACATTTTGAGAGAGGACTTTCACTCTTTTTGACCAGAAAGACTCTTTTTAGATGGAATTTGACCCTCTCGCCAAAAGATAGACAGTTTAAAGGAGGACTTTCACCCTTTTTGACGAAAAAGACACTTTTAGATGAACTTTGACCCTCTCGCCAAAAGATAGACATTTTAAAGGAGCACTTTCACCCTTTTTTTGACAAGAAAGATTCTTATAGATGGACTTTGACTCTTTTGCCAAAAGAAAGACACTTTGAGAGAGGACTTTCAGCCTTTTTGACAAGAAAGTCTCTTTTTAGATGGAATTTGACCCTCTTGTCAAAACAAAGACTGTTTGAGGGGGGACTTTCACCCTTTTTGACAAGAGAGATCATTTTTAGATGGACTTTGACCCTATTGCCAAAATAAAGACAGTCTGAGAGAGGACTTTCACCCTTTTTGAAAGGAGAGACCACTTTTAGAAGGCCTTTGACTCCCTTGCCATAAGAAAGACAGTTTGAGAGAGGACTTTCACTCTTTTTGACGAGAAAGACTCTTTTTAGATGGAATTTGACCCTCTCGCCAAAAGATAGACAGTTTAAAGGAGGACTTTCATCCTTTTTGACGAGAAAGACACTTTTTAGATGAACTTTGACCCTCTCGCTAAAAGATAGACATCTTAAAGGGGCACTTTCACCCTTTTTGACAAGAAAGATTCTTTTATATGGACTTTGAATCTTTTGCCAAAAGAAAGACACTTTGAGAGGACTTTCAGCCTTTTTGACAAGAAAGTCTCTTTTTAGATGGAATTTGACCCTCTTGCCAAAACAAAGACAGTTTTAGGGAGGACTTTCACCCTTTTTGACAAGAGAGATCATTTTTAGATGGACTTTGACCCTCTTGCCAAAATAAAGACAGTCTGAGAGAGGACTTTCACTCTTTTTGACGAGAAAGACTCTTTTTAGATGGAATTTGACCCTCTCGCCAAAAGATAGACAGTTTAAAGGAGGACTTTCATCCTTTTTGACGAGAAAGACACTTTTTAGATGAACTTTGACCCTCTCGCTAAAAGATAGACATCTTAAAGGGGCACTTTCACCCTTTTTGACAAGAAAGATTCTTTAATATGGACTTTGACTCTTTTGCCAAAAGAAAGACACTTTGAGAGGACTTTCAGCCTTTTTGACAAGAAAGTCTCTTTTTAGATGGAATTTGACCCTCTTGCCAAAACAAAGACAGTTTGAGGCAGGACTTTCACCCTTTTTGACAAGAGAGATCATTTTTAGATGGACTTTGACCCTGTTGCCAAAATAAAGACAGTCTGAGAGAGGACTTTCACCCTTTTGACAAGAAAGATCACTTTTAAATGGACCGCGTCCCTATCGCCAAAAGAAAGACTGTTCGAGAGAGGACTTTCACCCTTTTTGAAAAGAAAGACACTTATTAGATGAACTTTGACCCTCTTGACAAAATAAAGACACTTTGAGAGAGGACTTTCACCCTTTTTGAAAGGAAAGACCACTTTTAGAAGTACTTTGACTCCCTTGCCATAAGAAAGACAGTTTGAGAGAGGACTCCCACCCTTTTTGACAAGAAAGTCTCTTTTTACATGGAATTCGACCCTCTTACCTAAAGAAAGACGTCTGAGGGAGTCTTTCACCCTTTTTGACGAGAAAGACACTTTTTAGATTGACTTTGACCCTCTCTCCAAAAGAAAGACAGTTAAAAAGAGGACTTTGACCCTTTTTGACAAGAAAGACTCTTTTAAGATGGAATTTGACCCTCTTGACAAAATAAAGACAGTCTAAGAGAGGACTTTCACCCTTTTTGACAAGAAAGATCACTTTTAGAAGGACTCTGACTCCCTTGCCATAAGAAAGACAGTTTTAGAGAGGACTTTCACTCTTTTTGACATAAAAGATACTTATGGACTTCTTTCTTGAAGAAAATGCAAAATTTAGAATTTAGATGGACTTTGATCTTATTTGCAAGACCCTATATGCGAGGAAAATATTCCCTTTTTTTTTCTAGATGGACGTTACTCCTTGTAGAAGGAAATTTTTTAGTTAGGGATTTGACCCTTATTCGTAGAGACAGACAGTTTGATGGCGAACTTCGACCATTTTTCGTAGAGAAAGACGATTTTGATTACTGTCTACGTAAACGTGTCTTTGTCGTGTAAATATGCTTAAAATCCTCCCTAAAAGTGCATTCACCATCAAAAAGGTCAAAGTCCACCCACGTGATTGTCTTCATCTCTTCGATTTTCTTCGTTCAAAATCATTTTTGCAGAAATCGGGTTGAAAAAAATTTCCTTAATAATTTAGAGCTCTTTATGGCATCTTTTCTTGGTAAACGGACCCTTTAAAAATTCGCCACGGATGATTTACCTGTCGGCGCTTTTTGTCATCTAGGATCATTTTTTCGCTCATTTTGACGAGTTGGGAGATTGGATGCTATTTGTTAGAAAGCTACGACCGTTTTGCCAGGCGTCCCAGCGACCGGCGACTGGACAAAAGGTCAGCTGAGTCATTTTTTTTCAGCTTTCCCACTGCGAAAGTGAACTCGATTGCTTGAAACATCCTAATTAAAAGCATTTAATTCCGTGTGATTTTTACTCTCGATGGACTCCCACGCAAAACACAATGCAAAACGTAACTTATTACGTCACACAAATCATGTCTTCCTCTTAATTCAATAAGGTGTGAAACAATTTCCCCAAAGCTGAAGGGATTTTTAAAAAACAAACGTGTCATCCTTTTAAAGGATCTGATCACTTTAAAACTTCTTTTTTTTGGTCGATAAACCATTAAACTTCCTTTCTCGATTTCGGAAAGTTAGGTTAGGTAAGTCGTTTGTCAAAGATAAAAACTTGTTTTTAAGTAATTTGAAATTTCATTCCAGTTTTAGACTGATTAAAGTGAAAAAACTTGATTAGCTGGCAATGTTTGTACCTTCATAATAATCATAAAAATTCCTTCTTTGGGATATACTCGAACTAGTTGGCCCAAATTTTAACCCAACAGGCTGTGCAGTATGCAAAAGTGCTGTAAAAAATGAAAACCTCGTTAGAAAATAACCGATTTTCACCGAATTCAACATATATATACAGGCCTTAGGAGGTTGTGGCAAGGAAAGTGGCAGTGTTCTTCCCCACCAAAAGTGATTTCGGTATAAAACTACCGATTTTCACAAAATTTTTAAGAAAGTTCAAGTTTTAGTCCTCTTTTTTTTCTCATTTTAAAATTCTGATTTCCCCATATTATCGACCACATATTCGACATATCTCTCACGATACTAAGAGTTTAAAAATAAAATTGACTTTCTAAATTATATAAATAAAATATTAATAGTTAGTGTAAGGATTTAAAAAAAAATTAATTATAAAGCGCGTATTTCTAACATTTTGGTACTTTCACCAATTTTCCCCGGATTCCGACATTTCTGCCACAAGATGATCCCGAAGATTTTATTCGCGCCGAAAAAAAGAAATTCTTATTCGAAACATCAATTAAATACTTAAGACTATTTGCATGCTTTCACCATCAATTAAGGAAGATAAGCTTCCAGTTTTTCGAGGTTATTTAGCATAGATAAAACTTTCCTATATTTCTCGCCTTTTCTAATTGGTTCAGTACTTACAAAGGTCCTCCTCTGAGCGTATTCAGTTGAAAATCGAAGGCGCTGTTCCTTCCAGGTCCGTCCAATCTTAAAGCGCAGTCGTTTCCGGGATGTATGCAAAGCGCTGTGTGCAGAACGCCCAGCAAAACCCTAAAAACAAAAAACGTATTTTTAAAGCGGGTTACGCAAAAAGAGCACTAGGTTGCCTTTCCATGACGGGGGAGGGCGGTAATCTCAAACTAACCTCTCACGACTGGACCTCCCCTGGTTAAAAGCTTGTCCTAGGCCAAGGATGCTTTTTGTTCCAACAAAGTAAAACCGTTAACGTGCTCTTGTTTGTAATTGAGAAACGTGAATTAAAAGAGAGAGCTAATTGTATATTCGATATTTCATGTAAACGCGTTGTAATCACGCAGGCTGCAGACTCAGGGATTTTGAAATTTTTTAAGTAAAAAGTCACTTTGAAGTTGGACATTGACCCATTTTCGATGAGTGACATTTTAACATGGAACCTGTGACGAACAGATTCCAGGCTTGTGGAATTTAGAGTGGGAAAATTCACAAGTCTTCCACTAGTTTTGAGGTAACCTAAAAGGCTTTTATTGCGGCTTTGCTGTCCGAGCATATAACTATGTTGGCCCCTACGGTTATTAACGAGGGCATACACTTCTATGGCATGCACTTTGGCTTGGAAAATGGTTGGAGTGCTCCCTAGGGGTCTAGAGAGGGCAAAATTTGGTCCCTTTACCCGGTGCTCTCCGCCATTCTCGAGCCATCAGTGTACCAGAGAAGTGTGCCTTCTCGGAAGGTCTTGTGTTGTGCCAGTACTCCCGTGTGTATATCACAGTTTTGAATGGTCTGTCGAAGTCAATACTCGAGGTTTGACTATCCCTGACCATTCTTACCATTTCTTAGATGGTAACCTCCTCAAGGATTTTGCCTGACCTAGTTCTCCCGACCAGCCCCCCTTCCCCCAGCCTTAGAGAGTTTCTTGATGAAGATGTGACGTGGCGGCAGATTTAGTATCCTCTCCATGGCCGCTGTAGGGCAGGTCCGCATAGCTCCGGTCGAACTTAGACAGGCTATCCTTTGGATCTTAGAGAGGGTATATAGGATATATATTACTCTGTGGAGAGGGCCTTTTGGGTTGCTACCTCCTCTACCTTTGGCCACCACGCTAGGGATGCGTAGGTGACCATTGGCCTGACAATGGTCGTATAGAGCCATAGTGTCAGTTGCTTTACATAGACTCTTTTTTGGTTAAATTCTTCATGATAGACTTTCACCCTACGATTAGTACCTAACGACCTGCAGGTGGATCTTGAGAACGGATGGATTTTCCAATGTGACCCATTTTACTGAAGATTCCAAAAAGTAGTGGCACAACAGTATTCGAGCTGTTTGAGTCTTTTAAGTAAAAAAAGCACGATCTGTGAACCTAGAAATCTGAACAACCAAACAGCCACAATGTTTGTCCAAAGATCTTTTTATTCCTTTCAAACATGTTCACCTTCTAAATCCATTCGTTTCCAACATATTTGAGTCAAGCCATAAAGACCTTTCATTCACTTTCAAACTTTTATCACATTACAAAACAGTTGCACTCACAAATTACAAAACTATTGTTTTTTTCGTATTTAATAAAGAAAACTTATTTAGCCAGCAATCAACTTTCGCCTCATAAACCAATTTTCTTGATTTTTTCCAGATCCGGTACGCAACACGAAACAACGCGGTTACTTTTACATACAAATTTGATTTTTTTAAAAGAAAGTCCGAATAAAATATGGAACTTTATCGTCTTTTTAAAAGCGAAAATTCACCTCGAACCAATTTCTCGATTATCTGATATTCGTGATGTTTCTTCAAAATCGCCTAGAGGGTTCGCCCTACATTTTTACCAAAAATGAAGGAAAAAAAATATAAAAACATTAATTTTAAGACACTTGTAAATTCATAAAAAACGGTGTTCCCATTAAAAGCACGTGTTCTCCCACTTTTTGTTTGAACCGGTCTAAACTATTTATCGCCTCCGAGATGTCTCGGACGATGATTTGCTGCTAATGAGTGGTCGCACGGGTCGGAATAAAAAAATAAATAAAAATAAAAACCGCTCCTATATTACGTCGTCAGTTTTCGAAGTCACGACGTCGAAACTCATAAATATCGCCTTTTAAGTTTCTCTTTATTGATCCTTCAATTTTCGTCTGCGTAATTGATTTTTCGGAACTAGGAAGGAATTTACTTTCCAAGAACTTTCAAAAAAGAAGCATTTGAAGAAAAACGTTTTCTCAACGAACAAGTCAAGCAAAATAATCGAGAAAAAAGGTCATTGGGCCAATTCGTGTGCGTATTTGAGCCTAATTGGGCCTGATCTATGGCTATCGGTCTTGAACTTGTCCCTTCTGTGCTTTGCAATGGTTGTGCAACCTTTTTAATAGGTCGTGATCCTCCATTACGATAGTTTTTAGCACGATAGTTTACATAAGTCCCTTTTGTTTTAATCCATCGCTTCCCTAATCTTGAATTTCACGCAGTTTGATGTTCCCAACTTTCACACATCCAAGTCAAAGGTTCGATAAGATAGGCAGAATAAAAACCGCAAACGCTCATATCACGAATATCTAATGTTTGTCTCTGAATAAATCAAGATCCTGTTAGAAGTTCGAAAAAGTGTACGAAAAGGTGAAAACAACTCAGGGAAACGTGTTATTAATGTCATAACTTGTCAGATTTGCTTAAATTAATTTGAAATTGAATAAAATCTTCGGTTTTAAGTCGTGGGACCTATTTTGGATGAAACGTCAGAAAAGAAAGAGAGAAAAAACACGAGAGAACCTAGAGGATCTTTTGGTAGAAGATTCATGTAAATGGGATCCTTCGTCCTTGTAAAGATTTTAGAATAATGAAGCGATTAAAATGCAATTGCAATTAAAATGCAATGCGAATCCGTAAAGTTTTGAAGATGGCTGGAGAATAAATTCGACCGCCACGTTATGAAACGACCCAGCAAAGCCAAAGCACGTCTTTTACGAACCAAAAGAGTCTACAGCAAAAGAGGAGGATTCACCAGAAAGGTGTTTTTTTTATGTAAAAAGCTTCCAAGTTAATAATTTTAATTATAGCCTTCTTGAGGTATATCCACTTTCTATAAATGGTAAATTATTATATTGGAGATTGTATAATGTCCATGTGGCTAATCATAATATCAAGTCATCCCTGGCCTCTTGACTTTCCGTTCATCTCCACGTGAACTCTGGACGTGCTGACTCGTTCAGGATGAAAATCCTTGACATGTTTAAACATGTTTGAGGTCAATCGATCCATATTTTTGATTTATATCGGTTAAAAATTCGCTTAAAAGACTTTCTCCGGTTTTACGATCATTTTTTCGTCGGTTTGAACGATTCGGCCATTTGGACGGGCCAAACATGGAGGTTCGAACGTTCGGAATTTCGGTGAGAGTACAAAAGAGGAAAAAAAGGCGATTTTTGACTATTTCCGTATCTGGGGGTTGATTCTACCAGTCTAGACGCATGACTTTCACCTCGTTGACACTCTAGACCATCGCTGATTTAAAACGGACTCGTTCCGTGGATAATCGAGTCGACAAGGGAAAAAAACCTGTCGCGATTAAAATCATATTTAAAACGTTCAATTATAAAGCATTAAATACATGAACTAATTGACAGCCAATTTATTTTTTCCTCATTTACAATTTAATTTTCACATTTCTAACACGGGGAAAAACATGAAATTTATCAAATTGACATTTCTATTTTAAACTTGAAGTGGCTTTCTATTTTCAGTTTCAAAACATGGCTCCTATAAAAATGATCAATTTTTACCTAGACCTACAAAATGGGTATAATAAAAAAACACATCAAAATTGGTTAGTTTCGACGTAATTGATTTATTTTCCACTTTTTCGAAAATTTAACACAAAAGGCAAGTTTTTCGAGTTAGGATGCAAAAAAACAGTTTATTTGTGTCTGTTGTAGGCTGATTATAGTGTTAAATTGCAGTAAAAAAGCCAAAAATCTGCAGGAGGTTAATAAAACAGGGAGGTTGTCAAATTACAGGTTATGGTGTGCATTATTTTATTGCTATTTGACTTAGAAGGCATTTTAACAGCAGGAATATTGAAAGTTTCGTGCTTAGTGGACATTGTCCCCTCGTGCTTTTACTTTCTAGAAACTATAGAAATTAATTGTTTATTCTTATTCCTAGTCCAATTTTGAGAGTGAAACTTCAAGAGAAACGCGGCCGATTGTCCGCTTTAATTCGCTTGGCCCATAACCTTTCGTGGAGGACCGATGTCATCTTCAAAATTTCGTGAAAGCCGAAGGAGGAAAACAAAAAATTGAGGCAGACACGGTTGGAAAAAGTAAATAATAAAGTTGACATTTTGTCTGATAGTTTTGACTCCTCGAGAACGTCACCGTTGGTTGGCCGTGCATCACGCGGCACACTGCCCTCTTTGCTTTTCTCGAAATCACCGGATTTTAAGGCAAAACAAGAAATTCTATTAACTTGTGAATATAAAAAGAAGTACATACGTATGTGAAAACATTCACTTTCGTTTGGTCCTAATGGAGGAGTTTGTTAAACCGGTTTAGGAAAGTAGAGATTTCTGGTCAAATACATTTCGCAACTCTCCTCATTTTATGGACATCCTGGGTGGGTGAGGGGAGGGATAAAATGATTCCGGGAGTAAGGTTAAGCATTACGCTTTGGCTAGCTCTTACGCAACTGATGTACTGGGTGAAAAACGTCACGAACATCCAAAGGTACAGCTAGACCAGATAATCACATAGGAAATAAGGAGACTTTGACCCATTAAATGTGATTTTTTCGATTCAAAGGGGTATTTGAGTTGAAAAAAGTCTTTTATGTCAAAAGGGAGTGCTGAACGAGATGACAGAGATAGGAAATGGGTGACATTTATGAAATGCGTGTAACGTGCGACATTTATGTCACAAATGCATCCGTAGCATTCAAGGATAAGTGCATTATTCACGTCGTTGAATATTCACTAGTGCACTAGTTTGTGAAGGAAAAGGTCAAGGAGACGTGGATCTCTACATCAAGTGGAGTCAAACGAATATTTTTCCAAAGACAGGGGCGGACGTGAAAGTTGTAATTACAGATCGCGGTAAGTCCGTTCGTAAGGGCGGGTGGGTTCGAATTTATCGCAACTTGACGAAACCTGTTCTACGATCCGATGTGAAAGTCCAAATAATTTTTTATACATCGAAAGGCCTTTACGTTGTTTACATCTAAAAGTGATTGTTAGTTTTTAACCTATTAATTTTCTTACTTTCATCTCTAAATTTATTACACCCTTTCGAGTTTTTAAGTGGTTTTTCGGTTTGGTGGGCGTATGGAACCTTTTTTTATTGATTTCATTCCCTGTCATCGTTGGAAAATGCAACACCTGAGTAATGGACAATACTGAGTTATGAATAATAAATGAATTGGGAGGGTGAAAGTAACACGTTTCTACCGGTCCTAATAGGATGATTATACGATGAATGTACTTGCTAAGTCGCCTGTGGGCTTTATTTTTACCTAAGTGGAAAGACATTTAAAAATCCGCCGTGCTGAGAAACTACGAGGTATCAAAGAGAAAAGCAGAAAGTACGAAAGAGTTTCGCCCTCAAATTGGTCGGCTTGAGGATGCTGGATGAGGTGCATCTTGGAAAACAGGAAAGCTGGGATTCTGCAGAACCAAAGTCAACTTGGGTAGGTTTGCTCCAATAATGAGGACATCGAGTGAAGCTCAAAGTGCTGGACCATAGTAGTGTAGTATAGGGTCAAACTGTGGTATACAATAAGATAGGGTATTCACAGAAAGGCTAAACTCCCAAGCCCTATTCCAGGGGAAGGCTTCGATATCAATTCAGCAGCTCCCGATTAAAGCTACTGTATTCCATTCCCTCCCATGAGTGCTGATCTTTTCCCTTCCCTATCATAGGCCCCCGACATACAATATACTTTTCAATTGAGACCCTGATATGTTGTGTTCGCGAGGGCCCATTCTAGCCAGTCCCTGAATATGTCTCAATCATAAAACTGGTGAAAGTCGTAAGTTTTATTCGAAATAAATTTTCGCAGTAAAAAAACCGGTAGCTAGTTTCCGACATCTAGAACACTCCTACGCAATTTTCCGGTTATTCCACCCCGTTCTGAAATATTTAACCTCCTTTTACCAACCCTTTGGGGGGTTGGGCCTTCGAGAACGAGGAGAAAGGTGAGCGGGGTCGTCTTCACGAACCGGTCGCTGCTCGAGGGGAGCGATTCGCGACGAAGAGGATTCCAATAAGTCTTTCGAGCTGAAAGTGTCACGGTATTTATAAAAGGTCATTACCAGATCGTAAATCAGGCAATGTCCAATAGAGAAAAAGAGAGAATGGGAGAGAAAAAAAATTGAAAACTTTTGCTTCCACCTTTTTTGGCATTCGTCTTTCGCTTTCGGAATTTTTATGTTTTAATCCTTCCCATTTGATGGACTTTTAAAAGTCCTCCACCGTGGACCACATGTCACAAAACCAAAGAAATTTATGGTTTAAAAGTGGTTTATGAACGGCTTTACGTAAGGCGAAAAAGTTAAATGTTAGCCCCACCGCAAATCGGAATTCGGAAGCAAACTTCGCTTCTTCCATAAAAAGCCACGTGAAGCTTGAAAAGGAGACTCGCGGTTTATCTAATGGAACTTAGCACACAACACGAAAAAATATGATTCAAGAAGAAAAAAACTTTCTTTCCAGAAACAGAAAGAAAGCACCCCATGGCCATCTGCCGGACTCGAAAAACACCTATGACCACTTGACCTTTCCCTAAATAGCTTTTTAAATCTCCATAACGTTCGAACCCCGTTGAGTTACACCCCGACTTTCTCATCCTGTGAAAGAGCGAAAAAATAATGGACAATTAATTATTTTTGTGTCACTTTTTCAAGTCCAAACGAAAGTTCAAGGGGAGAAGACAAAAATTTTGTCGCCTCCTTTCGTGAAAGCCGAAATGGGACCGAATAATCGCATCTTCCAAAGAAGGTCAACCATTTATGCTCAAATATCGAAAAAGTGAAATTCAAGTCAACTGCCCACTTGTGACCCTAAAATGGAAAATACCTGAGTTCTAGTGAAGATTCCAAATTATGTCAACGAAAGGTCACTTGATAATAAAAAAGTATTTTAGGACCCTTAATTTTTCCTTGACCTTTATACCAAGAAAAGCAAAATTCGTTTATCAAGGCCTGTATATCAGGTTTGAAAAGTCAAGAAGTCTGAAAAAAGATGAAAGATTTGCATATCGGAAACGTTTGTGGTTCCCATCTATCCGCCCGCGTGCGTTACGCCTTCCGACGCAATTCTAATGCAACTGCCTAAGAAGTTACAGTGAAAGGTCGGTCCTTGACTCTTCATACAAGCGTTGAATGGTTTATGAATAACAAGAGGAGACTTTCAATTTTACGAAGCAAAATCTTCATGACAAAAAGTCGTGGAAATCATGCCTTGGAAAGAATTTCGTGAACGTTTTCTGTGAAATTGGATATTAAAGATAGAACTCGCTGAGGATTCAGTTTTTTAAAATTATAAACCTAGCAGCAGCATGTAATGTTCGCAGTAGCCATGCCAGATTAAGAACCGATGGTCATTACTTGTGGCCTTCTAAAGTAGCTAAAGATAGGCTTTCCATTACCGTTTTTCACAAGAATTCTGCCAAATTGGTGTCTACATAGCAGAATGCTGACTACAGGACTATAAGCTACAATTAAAACTAAGCACTGTGGCTCAGGAAGCAGTGATATGTATATTTTCAAATTCAGAGGTGAGGAAAAGGTTAACCATAAACAGTTGAATAATCGGCATCAACCGCACCGTTTTAGAAACCAAGTTTTTACTCAATTGCCTCGTAAGTTCTGCCTCCCGTGGTCGTCCCCTAGAGGTATAATGTTGGGGATGTAGCCATGAAAAACTAGAGAACAACCATCATAACGTGATCGTGAACAATCGGGATCCAAGACCTGTTGCCCTACAATTTTTTGGGCTTTCTGCCAAATCTGAAGATTTCTGCCAAATAAGGGGACCGGTCCAATGTGATATCTACCTGTTGGTAATAACTCCATAATACCTAAATGCTTGATCGAAAGTATTGAAATGCATGATGGAAAATATCAAACTTCATGATAGGAAATATCAAATTGCATGTTAAGTACCAAAAGGCTTGATAGTTGCATTCGAAATGGGTGATGGTTACCTACGATCAATAAAGAATGGGAAGTGGGAACATTCATTATGATGGGGATGTCGAAATGTATGATTGGTAATATTGAAATGCACGATGGGTAAGTAGGTACTAAACAATGCATGATGGAAGCTATCGAAATGCTATCAACTGAAAGAGAGCCAAGATACATCTTGCAGACTAGAACTAGGCTATGTTGGGAGGGATGGATCCTGGATTTTTATCCTTTTCCTATAATTAAGACACCGTTTAGTCAAAACTGGCCTAGGTCTTTCTTTTCAATTAGGTGAAACTCTTTATAGTTTTTTAAAGACGCGGTTTGACCACAGCTTGTCAGAAATCTCAGGGCCCAGATGCCAAGGTTGAACATCGACATCAATCTTTCAGAGATTTGTCCGCAATTTAGCGAGTTCCGCCTCCCACAGAAGAAATACAGAAACAAGTGAATAATCCCGTATTTCGGAACAATGAACTGATAACCTTGTCTGGCGTCATTCTTGCACCATCATTTACATTCTTTTCCGAACGACGCTTACGGAATATGAAAGCAGAAGATCAATGTCAAAAAATCCATTTTAATTTTTTCTATATTATCTAATCTCTATTACATAGTTCTTTTATAATAAAAAGGAGGTATAATTTATAGATCGATTTCCCGTTCGTAAATTATTGTGATATCGTAAAAATGGTTATTGAAACGTAATATGCCGCATTATGCACTTTCATTGATTTCGAAACCTAGAATTACCCGCTCGTGTGTGCACTTCTCGGGAATTTTAAACCTCGAGCTCTTAAATAACAGTCATCCTCCGGGTGCGGTGCTCAAAATCACGTTTACCGAGTTGATTGCAGTTTAGGAAAAAGAAGAAAAAGATTTCACGTTCACGTCCTTTATGTAACGAGACCATTTTTGTTCGGTCATGATGACCATTTGCATAATTTTACATTTAAAACGGCAATGGGGGAAATTACGCGTTCCCAATTTCCCAATGCTTTTTTCCAAAATTTGGCCATTAATGAGATCACACAACCTTCACCGGTTGAAAGTCAAAATGTCAAGGTTTGGGTCGAACTGTCCCACGTAATTAAAAGGATGAGTATTTAACAAAAAATCATATTTGACCTTTTAGACAATAAAGCATAAATTACGGGTAAAAAATTCATTCCGAAAAAAAGAGAATTCGTAGGAGGAAATCACCTTGAATCGAACACGGTCAGCTGAGCGTCTGAGCTTTCTTTTCCACGAATGTCAAGGACGTTCGGGTCAGAACGTGAATCGGCTCGTGTCTACAAAACGTCCAATTTTCTTTTCTGGCCGGGAAGAAATTAACGTTTTACGCAAGCATGAAGTTGTAGTTTCGCAAAATAACGTTCTTCTCAAAATCATGCGGTCAGGGCAAACGGTAGTTTCTGGTTTGAAATTTGGAAAGAGGCCCTCAATCCCCGAAAAAATCATTACAAAGCCAAAAATCGCACAGTCATGCACGTGATTTCTAATAAAGCCTTAGAAAGAAAATTTCGATTTCTATGGATGGGTCGAGCAATGACAAGACTCGTCAAAGGGACAGTCTGTCTCTCTTCTGTGGGGACAGCTAAAGTCTACCGGTTGTCCCTATGGTAGGGTGACCGCATGGTATGCGTGATTTTACGCATTTTCAAAGATTTATACTAAATACCCATTGACCTTATGCGTAGAGACCTTTTAACGAATTTTAGGGACGACAAAAGTCTAGATTTCGACACTTTAAGACAAAAAAGGACTCTTTTCAGTCTGATTTAGAACATTTTTTTGTCAAGAAAAGACCCTTTTCAGCCAGATTTTGACCCTTTTTGACAAGAAAAGACACTTTATAGACAATTTTGACAATTTTTTGACCAACAATGATCAAGTCATCTTGTGTGCTTTTTTAACACAAAAGACCCTTACAGGTTTTGGCTTTTTTAACAAAAAAAAGACCCATACAGTCAGGTTGTGGTTTTTTTTTAAACAAAAAAAGACCCTTACAGCCAGTTTTTGGTTTTTTTAACAAAAAAAAGACCCTTACAGCCAGGTTTTGGCTTTTTTAACAAAAAAAGACCCTTACAGCCAGGTTTTGGCTTTTTTAACAAAGAAAAAACCCTTACAGCCAAGTTTTGGACAATTTATGACAAGAAAAGACCCTTTTCAGCCAGATTTTGGCCCTTTTTGACAAAGAAAAACACTTTTCAGGCGGATTTTGACCCTTTTTGACGAGAAAAGACCCTATTCAGACAGATTTTGACTCTTTTGACAAAGAAAAACACTTTTCAGACAGATTTCGACCCTTTTTGACAATGAAAGACACTTTTCAGTCAGATTTTGACCCTTTTGACAAAGAAAGACAATTTTAAGGTAGATGTCGACCCTTTTTGACACTGAGAGACACTTTTTAGTCAGATTTTGACCCTTTTGACGAAGAAAGACACTTTTCAGATAGATTTTGACCCTATTTCAAAATAAAGACACTTTTCAGATAGATTTTGACCCTTTTTGACAATGAAAGACACTTTTCTGACAGATTTTGACCCTTTTGACAACGAAATCACTTTTCCCAAAGATTTTTACTTTTTCAGCCAGATTTTGACCCTATTGAAAGATAAGATCCTTTTTGCTTTTTGGCCTATTTTTGAACTTTTCTTAGACAAGGATAGACCCTTTTTAAGGAAATTTTATATCTTTCCGACATGAAGAGTCCTTTTTAGTCAAATTTTAAATGCTCCTGGCTCCAGTCTCCACTATTTTCATATAATAAAGCTTTTTTGTAGGTACGCAAAATGAAAAATTTCTTGTGGTCACCCACCCTATGATTCTGAAACACGGATTGGAGGGTCAAAATAGAATTTCGAGAAAAAAAGACTTCGAGTTTGATTTTCGGAAGCGTCCGTTTCCTTGACCTTTCCAGAGATTCGCGCCGGAGATGAAGCCAAGGGTTTTGACGTCCATCTGTCGTTCACGGTTTACTTCTCCTAATGTTAAGATCGCCAGAGGGGGCGCCCGCACCACGAGGACGAGTCTCCACCGGTTTTTTCATACAACTTAACAACGAGACAGACACACGGAGAAAGCAGAAATACTTTCACGGCCGACAGCGGACACGGGGAGCACCTACCCGATCGGAGGCGGCTCCCCATTATCTTTATCGCCGAAAGCTCGTTTATATTACATTTCAATTTGACCGCCTTTTCAAAGCCATTTATTCACTTCAAGTAACCGCAATCCAATACATTAGTTCTTCAATCGCCTCAAGGCTCAATCCCAAAATCTCGATCTTTATCAATCACGACGTATGTTTTTCGATCCTCTTGTAATATCAATCATCGATCGGAGCTAACATGATTAATTGAGGCTTCTTAAAGTCCTAAAAAGACCAAAAACAAAACTAAAAAGGGCCCTTTACAGGTAAAGGTACAAAATGTAGTCAAAAGAGCCCCTTATGTCCAGAAATTGAGTTAAAAGGGGCCACTAGTGTCCAAAAAGGATCAAAAATCAAGCTAAAAAGTGCCTTTTTAGTCGAAAAGGAACTAAATTTAGTCAAAAGAGCCCCTAATGTCCCAAAAAGACCGGCCCTGCACTATCTTGTCTGAGTGGCCCTTCGGGAATTTCCCCGATCTCCCGGTGGGCCTATCCGACCCTGACCATTGGTCCTGTGTATACCCTAAACTGCCAAAACTTGAAAAGAGGCTAACTGTCGTCCAAATCTCGAAGCTACATGGCTCTATGCTTATCAAAATAAGCGAGCCTGTTGATTTTGATATACGTTTTTGGATTCAAAGACAACGCTATAATACATAGAGACATCTAACCAAACATTCTGCATTGAAATACCTTCAAAATGACCCTAAGCTGGTCTCGATCGGATAAACAGCTTTGGCTGTACAGCCAAAAACGTTATCTCCTACGATCATCAGTGCCAATTTTTGCAAATATCCAATTTCAGCTACCTCAGTGGAACATTGATACCAATATTGGATGCACCATTTGAAGGTTTTTAGGTATATTGGCCATAGCTTCCTCATTTTATTTAGGATAATACTTCATTGTTCGTGCCACTATTCACTGGATTATATGGCAGGTTCCTTCTTTAATTTAAGTAATTTTGCATTTTAATCCTGGAAAATTACTTCATTGTGTCTTTCCATCGTGTATAAAAATAAACAGTGCATTAAGCTTCAATTAACTTGCTCGTTAAAGTCTCCGTCCTACTTTTATATCACCTTGAACCCTCTTTTTTTTCATTCTCGACTTAAAAATTGCAATTTGAACGTAATCGACGACTTTATTTTTTAAGATCGAATTCGTGATGTTTACTAAACGCTTCGTGCGGTTTCCCTCGTTTCCGACAACCCGAAAAAAGATGATCGTTTAATTTTTCCGCGGAATTCTCGCGTTACGAATTTTTGATTGATGGTTACGTCAACGCCTTCTTGAGAACATCCTTGCACTTTTAACAAGAAAAAAAAAATTCACCTTTTTTTACTTAAACGTGGCGAAATCTCTTTTTTTCAACGTTCTTTTGTAAAAAATGGAACAAAACCAAAAGAACAAAAGTAACTCCAGGATTTGATGGAACTTTTATTGTGTGGCTCAAGGTTTACGAGTAAAGAAACAAAAATTTTGTTGTAATTCTTACAACGTGAACTATTCCAACTTTCACAGGTCGGATGACTCGAAAATTCCCAAATCGTGATTTTTAACTCGATTATATAAAAATATTCTTTTTCTATGGTTTTCAAAAAACATTTGATTTCTCTTAAAACTTATGTGGAAAAAAATAATTAAAAATCTTAACTTTCACCTAAAATCGAAAATTAATTTGATAACCCAAAAAATATTGTTCAAATAAATTAAGTGGTAAAAGTCCTTGGGATGTTTTCCATGAAAACACAAAAATATTTGTTCGATTTTCTAGATCTAGATTGTGGTCAGTGGATGAGGAGAAAAAATTTCGGGGATAGCGGGTCCGGGTTGTAAAAATTGTTTTTATGATCGAGTTTTTAATCGAGCGGAAATGGCGATTCGCCGATTTTAAGAGTCCATTTAATTTTTAGGAAAAGGTCCCTTTCTCCCAATCAAACGAGTTAACGTCAAAATTAACCGGCTCAGTGCGATAGAGTTGCAAAAAAACACAAGTTCAGTACATTTTGGTTATTTTTTTGTTTTGAGGAAAAAAATCTTCGGCAACTGTTATCCAATGGACGGGTTTTATTGACTTTCACTCGCGGATGAGTAGCCGGTCACCCAAGGCGCAAGTTGACTTCCTAAACACACGTGTTGATATGAAATTAAACGATTTAAAGTGAAAATAATCTCTTTTCAATCGACCCAATCCTGGTTCTTATATATTTTCTCTTAATTAAAGGGAGAGATCACTTTTTCTCTTCTTTTTTTCAACTTTTATATCATCGAATCATTCACCAAGATGGACACAGGCGATAGCCAACTTAGGATATAAACAAGAATCAGACTTTTTCAAAATTTTGAAGGAACGCGAAAACGTTTTTTGCTCTCAAGGCGAAACTATTCATCCAATGGAGACCAGATGAGGCTCATTATAAAGGTATTTTGATGTTGAAGTTTCAACAGCATATATAATATAAATCTTTGGTTCAAAAGCATGGGAAAAAAAATCAGTGCATAAAATTTATTTTGATCACCTACGTTTTTGGCTGTCCACATGAGCCTAATGAGCCTAGTCCGGTCTCGATTGGATGTATAGCTTTCACGTAAAAGCCTTTTATCTCGCATTTGGTCTAATTTTGATCGAAATCTTATGCTTTAGATGCCCATCGTTGAATAAATTCTAAAACTGAAAGATTTTGAAGTTTTAAGCGAGAAGTTCGAAAAAATTTGAAGTTTTTGTCCTCGAGAATGGAAAGAATTTGAAGTTTTTGTCCATTCTCGAGGTCAAAAACTTCTAATTTCTGGCCCAAAACAATATTCGTAGACCTGTCCACACAACCCTCTTATATAATGTACACTCCTAATGATAATTCTACCACCATAAAAACTTAAACAATTAAATTTAAAAAAGCCCAGGGGTATAATTACTTTTTTTAACATTTACTCAAGAGCGTTTATTGTTTCTCTTACCCAATCTGACATTTGGTGACTTTATAGGGTTTTAATCATCTATAATTTTAATAATTTGGACTTTTAAAAAAAATGTCAAGGATTTTTTTGATTGTATAAAAAATTAATCAGGGGGAAAAATCGGCTCGTGTTCCGTAACAAAAGATGGTCTTCGACAAAAAAGATTTAAACTTTCTTTTTTCTTTATTTTGAGCCGAAAACGTGTTTAAAATTCAAGAAGGCGAGCGCCCTCGTTTTTATTGAAGAAAAACGAATTTTTTTGAAGTTGAAAATTTCGGGATTGGAAATATTCAAAAGTGGTCTGAATCTTTGGACTAATTGCAAAAGTGTTAATTAGCGAAAGTTCTTAAAAACCCGACTAGGGGGACGTTTATTTAAATTTTAAACCCGAGTCTTTCTAATAAAACTTTCTTATTCGAAAATTTGAAGGGTGACTCCAATAATAGCTCCTTAATTTAAAACATTAATTTTTTTTTAATGGAAATATATTTATAAACCGTGATTTTCGCTTTTATGTATTTGAAAATAAGTTTTTGTACTTACGGATTACGACACTTACCATATTATTGGAACCATAGTAATTTTAAAATGAAAATCCAAAAAATGCACAAAAATCACAGTTGCGCGAGAGTTAGTTAAAAATTGCGATGTTTTTTATTTGGCTTACCACATCCACATAATCATGTTGGTATGGTAGAAGTCACAAGACTGGAGGTGAGGATTTCTCGGCGTCGAAGACTCGGGAGTACGTTTCCGAGTTGTTAGTTCTTTAGTGGGGAGGGCACCCGCGGAACTCTCCCTTTCTCCTACTCCGATTTCGTCCTCCCCCGACAAAAAAAAAAGAACGACCAACCCCTGGGGCGAAAGGAGGTCGATTCGCCGAATTTTATGAGTGGAGGATTTTCCCTAACCTTGATGAAAATTTGATTCTTAATCGAAAGTGGCCCGGAGATGGAAAATAATGAGCAGGGCTTCGATTATCGCAAATATTAACTTGTTTGAAACTAGCCCAGAAAAAGCCACTAAATTACTGACATGAATGACAGCAGAACCTGGACGCATCGCCTGGTCCATCAATATCATACGCCTTTAAAGTCTTTAATGCTTAAAAATCAACCTATAATAAGTGGCAATTTTGTCCCAAAGGAATGAAATCTTTTATATAAAGGGCCACTCTTGTTCAAAAATTCAAGCTAAAAAGAGCCTTTTTTGTCGTATGGAAAAAAATCAAGCTAAAAGGGCCTCTAAGTGTTCAAAAAGGATCAAAAATCAAGCTAAAAGTGGCCCTTTTCAAAGTAAAGGAACAAAATCTGGTTAAAAGGGCCCCTGGTGCCAAAAAAAGGCCAAAAATCAAGCAAAAAAGACTTTTTTTTGGTGGTTAAGGAACAAAATCATAAAACAAGATAAAAAATCAAGCTAAAAAAGTCCCTTTTCGTCACAAAGAAAAATAATCTAGTTAAAAGGACCCCTTGTTTCCAAAAAAAGATCAAAAAGGGCCCCTAGTCTCCAAATAGGATCAAAATTCAAGCTTAAAGGGCCCCCAGTGTCTAACAGTGATTATAAATCAAGCAAAAAAGGACCATTTTCGTCACGAAAAACCATAATCTAGTTAAAAGGGCCCCTTGTGTCCAAACAAGATCAAAGACCTAGCAAAAAAGGGCCCCTAATGTCCAAAAAGGATCAAAATTCAATCCAAGGGAGCCCCCTTTTAACAAAGATTATAAATCAAGCTAAAAAGTGCCTTTTCACAAAGAACCATTATTTAGTTAAAAGGCTCCTTTTTGTCGACAAAAGATCAAAAAACTAGCTAAAAAGGGCCCCTAGTGTCCAAAAAGGATCAAAAACCAAGCTAAAAAGGGCCTCTAGTGTCCAAAGGATCAAAATTCTATCTAAAGGGGCCCCCTTATAACAAAGATTATAAATCAAGCTAAAAAGGGCCTTTTTTTTTCACAAAGAACCATAATATAGTTAAAAGGCTCCCTTTTGTCTATAAAAGATCAAAAACTAGCTAAAAAGGGCCCCTAGGGTCCAAAAAGGATCAAAATTCAAGCTAAAAGGCCCATAGTTTCTTATAAAGATCAAAACCATAGCTTAGTAGGGTCCCTATTCTCCCTAATGTCCAAAAAGGATAAAAAAAAATCAAACTAAAAAGGGCCCCTTCGAGTCCAAAAGATGATAAAAATCACTATATTTGATCTACATATCTTGAAGTCCAGCCCACAGAAGCAGGACGCAATGCCTGCCAAAACTTTTCAAAAGTGTATGTGCCTGGTCAAACAGCAACATACTTACTATGACGTTTTAATTGGATATCGTTCGTGGATGGGGTTGGGTACAGATGGAAGCTGGTAGCATTCAATATCTTGTAGTCTATGACCAGCAGAACATGAACGAATACCTGGTCAAAGCTATAGCTGGATATCCTCATTCCTCTCGCTTGTTTGCTTTAAGGTGGAATTCGGGGATGCGGATTTCACCTGGGGAGCCTTTATTGCTATACATCAATCAGAACCAGTTGGGGTTTCATGCTGGTGTCGGTTAGAACCTCTTCAGCCAAGCAGAACCATACCAGGTTTCCAAAATCCAATTCGCAAACTGGCTAGCACTCATGCCCTCTCGTTGGTTCAGGGAGCCAGATCAAAATATTATCTTTTCTTTCTTCCTTCAGCTTTTTGTTTTCAGCATTCCGTGAGGTGTTCATTATTTTTCAAGAACAATCGTGATCGCTAAACTCCAATTTATCGCATCAAAAATCAATTTACTCATCAAAATGAAATTTTCATTAAACTTCATTTATTCACTTCCTCCAATCGTGATTTGGTGGAAAATATGTGCGGTTTTTTGTGTGATAAATAAGGTTTTTAAAAATAGGAAGAAATATTGGGATGAACTCAAGGACGACGACTTTCACTTCAACTTGACCGATTCGATTTTTCAAATGTGGATAATTGGTTGTAATTTATTCTATCTAAAAAATTAATGATTTTGACCAAGAAATGAGATAAGAATCTCGTACATTTTTTTTTATCTGACGGCGTTTCAAAGTTTTGGGATTTTTTTTTTTTTTGTCTAAACAAGGCTTGTTTTTTGGTCTTAAGGGGTTGCATAAGGAATGACTCAACGTTTCTTTCACAAGAGATGCTCCTCTCCTCCGGAGATCTATGAAGCAAGACGAGAAGGGATGAAAGTGGTTCGTCCTTTCATATTTTTCCTCATGAGGCGGAAGTACCGCACTTAAAACTAGGTTTTTTACTTTTAAATCGATTTTTTAGCCTTTTATTCTAGAGCGAAAGGGGAGGAGAAAGCTTTAATTGAAATACTAAAAAAAAAAAAAAAAAAAAAAAAAAAAAAAAAAAAAAAAAAAAAAAAAAAAAAAAAAAAAAAAAAAAAAATCTCCAACTCCATTTACTGGTCAAAAACAAGCGTAAATAAAATTCCCAATGTAAATGGCCAATGAGTAATGACGATAAAATTTACTAAATAAAGAGGCCCTTCAGAAAATATTATTATGGAATCATCATGGATGGTGCAGGGTAGGAGTTTTCACAAATGACATACTGGCCAAGATTTCTTCTTTGAGTGCAAAACTATGCACCTTAAATATTTAAAGTAAACATCAAAATAGCGGTTTTTTTCGCTAATTTTTTAAGTAAACTCGAGATGTATTTAAAAGAAGAGGAGAAAGAAATAAAGCGTTCAGTCTGAAAAAATGAAGGCTCAAGTGTTCTTTGGATTTTTGATGTTCTTTACGAAGGTAGGTCTATGGTGCTACTAGTCCACAAGTTGAATGGCGGCTGCTCTCCATTGAGTCTGAAAGATGCACCCTGTATAGGTCTCTAATAGAACTTATTTTAGGTGTTTGCTGCACCGGATTTTGGGTTAGAAGTGATATCGGAAGCGCTTTTGCTGGATAACCTGAATGTTCCTTACTTTGAGATATTGGAGTCTCGGACTGACGAATGCGATGGGACAAGAAGGTTGTTGAAATGTTTCAACGAGACTGCCATCAGTTTATGCACACCGAGCGGGCAAAGGATAATCCATTGCCGTGGATTGACTCCTCGATGCAATCCGACGTTGAACGTCTGCGTGTCCGGACGATCGGATTCCGCAGTGAAATTCACATGCCCGGCGATGGACGGTTACTACCCAGATTTGACGACATGCCGTAAATACTATTTTTGCGCCAAAGGAAAGGCGAAGGAACACAATTGCGATTTGACGGACGTCTACGAACCGAATACGAAATCTTGCGTTCGCCTTCTTCCTGGGAATCATTGTCATCGATTTAACTGCTTTGGAAAAGAAGGACGGTTCACTCCTTATCCTGGAGATCAGAACATCTATACTATTTGCTCGGGAAATCATCCGGTCGAGCTGTTCAGATGTCCTGAGGGTCAAGCGATGAACGAGAGGGAGCAGCGTTGCGAACCTCACTGCACCAAAGAAGGTAAGTCTCAAGCTAAAATTAACCAAGAAATGTTGCCCCGATTTGCGAAAGTCTTAAAGGACCAAAATTCAACCTAAAAGGGCCCCTAGAATCTAAAAAGGATCAAAAACCTAGCTAAAAAGGGCTCCTAGTGTCTAAAAAAGATCAAAATTCAAGCTATAAGGACCGTTAGAGTCCGAAAAAGATCAAAATTCAAGCTAAAAGGGCCCTTAGTGTCCAAAAAGGATCAAAATTCAAATATAAGGGCCCATCTTGTCCAAAAAAGGTCAAAAACCTAGCTAAAAAGGGCCCCTAGTGTCCAAAAAGGATCAAAAATCTTCCTAAAAGGGCCCCTAAGTGTCCAAAAAGGGTAAAAAATCAAGCTAAAAAGGAAAGGAACAAAATCTGGTTAAAAGGGCCACTAGTGCCCAAAATGGGTCAAAAATCAAGCTAAATAAAAAGGGCCCTTTTTCACAAAGAAAAATAATCTAGTATGGGCACTTTGTGTCCAAAAAGATCAAAAGCCTGGCTACAAAGGGCCCCTAGTGTCCGAAAAGGATCAAAATTCAAGCTCTGGCACTGAGTTGTATTTACTCCCTTACCTATCAGATCGTGTTCTTTTAAAACGCCAATTTCTTTTCCTTTTAGGGCTAATGAAAGATCAGAAATCGTGCCAAAAATATCACGAATGCACCCGAAACCTCATCGGATTCAGAATAAGGGAGGGCGAGTGCCCTCCTGGCGCCTGGTTCGACCCCAAAGTCAGCCACTGCAGGATGCTCGAAGACGTCCAAGATTGCCCACAAGCCGCCATCAAAGAAAACGAAGAAACCACCCAGATCCCAGAAACTTCCACCACCTCAGAACCCGAATCCGACGAAGATTCCGAAGAAGATTCATAAATTTTTTTTTATATAAAATAAAATTATTTATTACGCATCTTGACTTTCCCTAACCTTTCGATCCCACAAACTTCCGCTAGTTCTAAATCAAAAAACAACAAATTATCTAATTTTAAAAACATTTATATAGTTTACACGTCTTTACATTACGGAAGACTTTGCTTCTGTTATCCAAGAGATCAGAGTTCAAATCGGGCTTATGTTTAATTCATTCGACTTCCTCAAACAGAAGCCCTTTAAAACAATAAAATGGCCCTTTTGAACATTTTTAAGCCACAAAAAATAGTTCGATCTTCCCTCACCACCAATGACGCAACTTCTTTTACTCACATTTTCTTTTATCTTCATAGTCTTTCCGGTATGAAATCCTTTTCGATTTTTTCTTTCTATTGAGACAGAAAATTGAAAACGTGCCGAATTCCGCGTTATCCAATATAGCCTGACGTTTGTAGCGATTTCAAAATGAGACGTCGGGCATTTTAAAAGCCTATTGTGTTCAGTATGTTAATGGCCTCGACGAAAGGCTATGAGTTATGGGCGGCTTCTGACTTCTTTTTTCCTGCATTTTTATATTATTTTATTCTTCGGCACTTTCGAAAGGAAAGTTGGAAAATGCGAATCGTTCAAATCTTGAGATGACATGTTGAGGAAAATTTAGAGGGCGAGTGAGGTCAGTAATAAATAAATTTTCATCTTTCACTCGAGGCGAGTATAAAAGGCGGGACCATGTTCCACTTTCTTGTGTATCGGCCTACGCGAGTCGAAAGGGAGAAATAAAAAAACGGAATACGCAGCGGTCAGTATCATGGTCACTGGGTCAAATTTTTGACCCCTGAATGCAATAACAAAAATACGCAGAAAGTTTGAAAGTTGAATAATTAGGCACATATAAGTGTATAAAACACACTATAGGTATAAAAATATGTAGTCCAGTCAATCTAAGCCCGAAAAGGGCAAATAAAAAAAAATAAGGTACCTACAATATTTTGTTTATCTACGGAAATTTTTAGGGGTAAGCCCCCTGATTAACCACAAAAAAGTCCCCTACCGTAACCCGCAGGGAAAAGTGTCTAGAGCGTTTTTAAGGTGATTTTTTTTTTTTTTTTTTTTTTTTTTTTTTTTTTTTTTTTTTTTTTTCCGTTTTTTCTGCAATATCTTGAAAACCGTTGGTCGTACGTGAAATAATTTTTAGTACAAAATTAAAGATAATTTAATTCGCGATAATTTTGAGCTAATATGATTTTCTCGTAGGACCAAACGTTTCTGAGCTAAGAGGTCGCAAAAAAACCGGGATTTCTATTTTGATCTCTAAAGGACATAAGACGTCATTTAATCAAAAAAGTGTACATAATAAAAGTTGTAGAGAATTTAATTACCTTCAAAAAACGACTCTCAAACAACAATTAACTATCAATAGGCAGGGGTGGGGGTAAATTTCAAAAAATTCAAATCCAAATTTCATTCAAAAATTGAAATTTCAAAAAATTTTATAAAAATAAAATTGAAGCTAATAAAATTTGCAGCAAATTTGATTTAATAAGATGTTTTGTAAGACCAACCGTTCCTGAGCTACGAGGCGACAAAAAAGCGGGATTTTCGAGTTTTTGCTATGAAAAAAGTCAAATTTTAGAAAAGTTGGAAAAAATCAAGGAAGGAGATATCCTATGAAAAAAGCGTACTAAGTAAACGTTGTAGAGAATTCAATTTCCATTTAAAATCAACTATCGAGAATCAATTAACGACCAACAGGTTGGGGTGGGGGTAAATTTCAAAATACTCAAAAAAATTCAGTCAAAAAATTTTATTAAAAAAATTAAAATTTCAAAAAATTGTCCGAGCGTTTCTTCCAATGGGCTTTTTCAAAATCGACTAATATTTTTCGAGTTATCGCTAAAAAACCGCTTTTGGAACTAAGTAACCCCAGGAAGAATTTTATCGTCAAAAACAACATTATATTCGTACTCAGCACGCCAAAAAACCTATAGATATTAAATTTTATCAAGGAATCACTAAGGAAAAAAAATTATTTTTTAAACTTAATAAAATTTAAAACCTATAAGTTTTTTGGGGTGCTGAGTACAAATATAATTTTGTTTTTGAAGAGAAAATTTTTCCTAGGGTAGTTTACTTAGTTCCAAAATCGGTTTTTTAGTGATAACTCGAAAAATATTAGTCCTATAATTTTTTTAATTGATGCCATCGGATTCCTCGTGCAATTTTACATAGAAATCAATAGCCTGTTTGTCGATTTTGAAAACTTCGTATTTTGACATCAAAGTGCCCATTGAAACAAACGTTCGGACACCTATTTTTTGATGTAGAATCACCTAACAAAATTTTGGCCTGATCGGCGACCCACTCGCCGTGACCTCCCCTTGTTAGTGTGACCGGATTGCACCCGAGTAGTAAAAAAATTTCCTTTTCATGTTTCCGGATGTAGGGGGCCAAAGAAACGAGGAAAAATCCTGTTTTGAATTTAAATCATTTAAAAAATTCTTATTCCAAATAGCTTTCTACAAAACAAAATGACTTGCACAACACAAAACGTTTAATATGTACCAAGGAAAAACGAACAAAATATACAAGACGTAACTTCCAAATAAATCACGGCCCTCGTCCTCAAGCCATTAGATTAGAAAGGATCATTCCATTGCCATCACAATCCGCCCATAATGGTTTCCTTAAAATGACGTCACTTTCGAAAAATTCCCTTTTTCACGAAATTACCCGGAAAGTGGGAGGTTCAAGGAGGCTGTAAGTTCCCGTTTAGTTCACTCTCTTTATAATTAAATTGTTCACTTTTTGGACAAGTTGGCCTTTGAAAGTTAAACGGAATGCCCCCTGCTCATTTCGTGCAGTATCCATTCTGCTATTTTCTTCAGAATTTACTCGATGTTGCACCAGCAGCGACACCAATAACTTTCTAACCTATTCATTACGAAGTTGAAAGTCAAAATTCGGTTACATCCCAGGAGATGGCATAATCCACTCAATAAGAATCGATACGTCGGTGGTAAGCAATTAAAGGTAAAGAAAAAAACATGAATGGGACGCCTGTCCACAAGAAACCCCTGCGGTGGAACAGATTACAGCTTCAGGGGCTACACAATCTTTCGTAATAGTCGGATTGCATCATTGGGAATAATTAGAGAAGACCTCTCACCTTTTATAGGTAACCCGTGTTAGAGGACATCAAGTCCTTCAATATTAAATAAGATACAAGAAAAAAAATTTGACTTTTTTATTACTAAAAAATAAAAACTGACTTAAACATGATTTGAACCTTTATAAAAAAACGCTGATGCTTTTCGTTTTGTGCCCTCCTCGTAGGCGAGAATCGTACCGGACAATTTTATTTAATTCTAAGTTTTGAAGATTTTCGTGCTGGAAGATCCTAAAAATTCGAACTTGCCATTTTACCAAAATGTGAAGTTCGATGGTTTTAAAAAATAGTTTTTGATCTTCAGATCCATGTTTACGACCCTAAAAAATAAGACGTCTCTGTAAAAATGGCGAAGAATTTTGAAAAAAATTCGAGAATGTTTTTGTTGGGTTAGTTGACTTCGAGTCGATTTTTAAGGGTGAAGGAGTCTTCTGAGACTTGTTTTTATTAAGACAACTTCGATAGTCCTTTAAAATAGCTTTCCAACGGTGTATTCAACAAGAAAATCGATTAAGAATTAAGGAAGTTATGGACGTATAAAGTTAATCGACACAGAAATCTTGTTTTCTTTGAAATAGGAATCGATCCACCCATTTTAAACTACTGAAAAAAATTTAGGGTTTCGCACGCTGGTTTATCTAAATAAATTATATTAAAAAAAAAAAAAAAAAAAAAAAAAAAAAAGGAATTTTTTGGTCAATTTTTGTCGATGCTTTGTCCCTCAGGCCTCATCAGAGAACAAGAAAATTGGACAATGGACATAATAAATCATTGTTTCAACTTTCATTCCATGAAACAAATCTGTAGACCTCAGCACATTCTAGTGGCATCCCAGAAAACAAGAAAAGGAATTAAAAAAAAAACTTATTTTTAAATTAAGGTGGGACATTTTTTTTAAATCATATTAACATTATAAATTTTATTAAAACAAACTTTTAAATCACTTTAAAAAAAATCAACAATATTTTCATAAACCACTTTGTAAATGGTTAAAACATACAAAAAGCATTAATAAATACAAAAATAAATAATTTAAAAAACAACAGCACATCTTTTAATCGATGCCGATTCGGAATGTGCGTATTAATAAATAAATTAAATCTAATAAAATTAGAATAATAAAAATTAAACGACTAGTATACAGGTCTGGGACTCCCATACAAATAAACTTATAAGTTTTAACGAAGCCAAATAACGAGGAAGCAACACCAAATTGGAAGTTAGGAGAAAAACTAAAATTGAGGCTGAGGTGTCTTGGTCTGCCTCGTTATTTAATATTTTTACCAAAATAACCAAAATTTTCAGTCTCTTTTTTCAAAAAAGTTTAGTTTAATGCCCCTTTTTATCATAGATAAGTTTTTGAGCATAATTAAAAGTTAGATTCTGATCCCATTTTGTTAAAAAGCACATTTTTGGTGTCTGAAAACTGCCAAAAACTTATCCATGTTTTACAATCACGTCTGAACTTCAATTTTGTTCATGGGAAAAGAGTAAACTTTGACAATAAATTGTCAATTATTGCTATCGAAGAATGTTCTCTGAACTTTTAAATTGCATTTTTAGTCTATGTGAAAATGTTCTATTGTAGTTTTAAGGAAAAGTTTTCTTAGCTAGGATCTAATTGCTTTGAAATTTTCAGGGATTTTTTTACTACTGGGCACACAAGACTAAACAAGAGAAAACTCTTCATAGGTCGTTTTTACCTGCAAAAACGTGATTTTAAAGGTTAAGAAAAAAACTGCAAGTAAACAGTGCTGTAACCTCCTGTCATCAATACTGTGGAATTATTTAAACCACCCCAGTAAAGTTAATTTCTTGATTAGGTATAAAATGAGGTTTAATGGTGAGAAACTTTTTGATTTTAACTCGTATTCCTAATTTTCTGTTCCTAACTTTTTATTTCTATTTTTGGTCAAAATTGTGATTATAGATCGTTTTTGGGGAGAGAAACATGATTACGAGGTCGGCGTATATATTAAAAAAAAAAAAAAGAAGCGACCCTTTCTTTATTTTTAACCTAAAATTTGGACTCTTAATTCAGTTTTTTGTGAGATCAATTAAAAAAATTTTTTGACAAAACTCAACAAGGACCTCCTTCCCTACTTTTTCTTTTCAACATGGTCCAGTTATGTGGCTGAAAATTCCAAATCAATCAAGTTTGTCAGAATCTTTTCTTTACAACTACCACAATCTCCAATTATTTTGACTAGATCTAAATAAACTAATAATTGTAACCCTACATAAAAAGTGAACCCCTTATATTTCTTACTTCCAATATTCTAATTTGGCAAACTAAATTATAAGCACCACAAATAAATAAGGTTAAAAATAAAAACCTTAAAATTTTGATCACAGTTAACGATTGAAATTGTTGCAAGAAATTACTTATTTTTTGATAAAACAAAAAAAAAAGTTCGATAAAACAATGCTAATTTTTTTCTTTGTTTTATCAAAGGGCTAACAACAATATTTTTAATTTATAGCATTTTCAACTATATTGGAAGCTCTAAATTTCCTAAAGTGCATTTTTGAAAATCGTTGTACAACCTTTAAAGCATTAACAGTTTTTAAATGCGAATAAATGTCGAGTTAGAAAGAATTTGAAAGAATAAAACCTTTAAGGATGCCTATTATCCATGGAGGGTGTTGACACCATTATTATTAGAAACCAATTTAGTCAGTCTATTACGTAAAGTTGCTTCAGTCGGGCCCAGGAGTTTCGGGAGGTAAACTATCGAGAGTACAGCCAGAATATGAAGGAAGAAGTACATATGCCTAAAAAAACGATATTTTAATACATATTAAATATTAAAAAATGTCATTAAATACCAGAAGACGAGAAGGCTTGACCAGAATTCGAGAAGGACGAAGCTAAACGTGATGTATCCCATGATAACTCGAGTCATCAAAGTCGTCAAGATATCATAAAACAACTTTTTGTTTTCTGAAGTTAGGAAATGTGGCCTAAGGTTTGATCGCACCTGAAAATCATTCAGTATTAAATCATATCTTAAAAGTCCCGTTGCCTCACCCCCCTGGGAACAATGTTGCAAAAGGTACTTACAACTCTGGCAGCCATTGTGAATAATGCTCCGCTCAAAAACGTCATGTAGTAGCCGGGATAAAATCCATGCCACAGGGCTGAAAGAAGATACGTGAGAAGAACTTTGTTTTTCTCTACTCGATTGTAAACGAGAAGTTTGAGCCAGATATTCGTCCCTTTATTCCAGCTGTCAATCGACTCTCGAAGATTCGATCCAAACTAAAATTAATAATTAATTTTTAATCAAAAAAAGTTGATGAATTTCTTACTTCAAACTTATAAATGTCGACGTTACTGGTCAGGTCCCAATCAGCTTTTTTGGTGACGGGGTCATAGCCCTGGAAACCGAGGCCGGAAAGATTGCAAATTCCATCGGCGAGGATCCACGCATGGTAGTACTTAAAGCGAACTATTGATGTCGCCAACATAATATAAGACATCTGATATGGGATCCCTTTCGCCAAAAATTCTTCGTCTAAAACAAAATTTTATTATTATAAGTAGAACTCATTTTTTTGGGTGGAATCTGCTTTAAATTTGCATATTCAAAAATGTCAAAAAAAGGGTCTTTTGGGTTATATCTGCCTAAAAAGAGAATGTTGGATTGAAACAGCCTAAGGGTCTTTTGGGTTGAAAGTTGAAACTTCCTAAAAAGGATCTTTTTGGTTGAAACTGCCTAAAAAGGGTCTTTTTGGTTGAAACTACCTAAAAAGGGTATTTTTGGTGAAAACTGCCTAAAAAGGGTATTTTTGGTTGAAACTGCCTAAAAAGGGTCTTTATGGTTGATACTGCCTAAAAAAGGGTCTTTAGGGTGAAAATGCCTAAAAAGAGTCTTATGGGTCGAAACTGCCTAAAAAAAGGTCTTTTGGGTTAAAACTGCCTAAAAAGAGTCTTTTGGGTTGAAACTGCCTAAAAAGGGTCTTTTGGGTCGAAACTGCCTAAAAAGGCTCTTTTGAATCGAAATTTCTAAAAATGGTCTTTAGGGCTGAAACTGCCTAAAAATGGTCTTTTGGGTTAAAACTGCCCAAAAAGGGTCTTTTGGGTTGAAACTGCCTAAAAATGGTCTTTTGGGTTGAAACTGTCCAAAAAGGGTCTTTTGGGTTAAAACTGCCCAAAAGGGTATTTTTGGTGAAAACTGCCTAAAAAGGGTATTTTTGGTTGAAACTGCCTAAAAAGGGTCTTTTTGGTTGAAACTGCCTAAAAAAGGGTCTTTTGCATTGAAACTGCCTAAAAATGGTCTTTTGGGTTTAAACTGCCCAAAAAGGGTCTTTTGGGTTGAAACTGCCTAAAAATGGTCTTTTGGGTTGAAACTGCCCAAAAAGGGTCTTTTGGGTTAAAACTGCCCAAAAAGGGTATTTTTGGTGAAAACTGCCTAAAAAGGGTATTTTTGGTTGAAACTGCCTAAAAAGGGTCTTTTTGGTTGAAACTGCCTAAAAAAGGGTCTTTTGCATTGAAACTGCCTAAAAATGGTCTTTTGGGTTGAAACTGCCCAAAAAGGGTCTTTTGGGTTAAAACTGCCCAAAAAGGGTCTTTTTTGGTTGAAACTGCCCAAAAGGGGTCTTTTGGGTTGAAACTGCCCAAAAATGGTCTTTTGCATTGAAACTGCCCAAAAAAGGTCTTTTGCGTTGAAACTGCCCAAAAAGGGTCATTTGGGTGAAACTGCCAAAAAATGGTCGTTTGGGTTGAAAATTGCCTAAAAAGGGTCTTTTGGGTACAAACTGCCTAAAAAGAGTCATTAGGGTTTAAAATATCTAAAATGCTTATAATTATAATGGTCTTCAGGGTTGAAAAACTGCCTGAAAAGCTGTGACCACACGGAATCCAATTCGCTAAAGATTTTTGCAACTAACAAATAATTATGCAAGTTAAACTCAATCCTTGACTAAAATCTAATATTGGAAATCAGAAAACAAGATGTTGATCTTTAGAAAAACTCAAGCTGGAAAGACTCCAAGATTTTTCGACAGTTATGCTTAACTCTGAACCGCGACTAAATTTAGTCCGAGAATTCGTACAGTATTAAAAAAGCAAAAAGGTTACCTTTTAATCGTTCTATGGGACATTGAATAAAACAGAACATTGCAGCGCATATGATGCTCACAGTCACCTTTTTTATCGCGGGCAAAAACGGCGACGGCTCTTTCACCTGAAAACAATGGAATACATGAAAGCTGCTATTTCCAGATAAGTTTCAATTTACCCCAGCTGCGTCATATTTGCTAAAGTTTTTCCCAGTAACAAAATCTGAAAAGTCTTTATACAGTAAAAATGGACCCGCCATTAAAGTCTGGAATTGAAAAACATAACTGAAGTATTCCAACAAACTAGGAATTTCTCTGCAAAAAACAAAAAATTAATTTTTAAAAATTGAAATGTTTATAATTACTTTAAAGAATAGTTGTTCTTTATTTTAGACTCTGGGTGATGGCCATCTTTCACACAAAAAGCCAAAGAAGTGATTTTCTGCGTCATAACCATCAAAGGACCTGTCAAAAGTTGTAAATTTAAACATTAAGAGAGACGTTTAAGTTACCTGTGACGTCTAAAGAAACAGCCCCATACCACAAACGATGGATATGAACTATGGATAGATATGACATCGCCATCGTCAATACAAGTCTTGGCATCTGTTTTGAGCTCATAAATCTTATCGGTATGTAGCATAACGTAGGGAAAAGAAACAAATGGAAAGATTGTCTAAAAAACATCGAATTTACATAAAGATGCTTATCTCAATCTTTCACTTACGGTCCGAAAGTAAAAACTCCAATGAAAATTCCAAAGACTAAAAGAAACGAAAGCCTTTTCTCGTTCATTCCAGGCGCAGGCTTAAGGTAGATGCCAAAAATGGTGGCTAGGATGCCGGCGAGGAGTTGTGATGCCACAAAGTTTATCTGGAAAAAAAAGGGAAATTAAAGAACCCTAGTAGAGATAGTTTGGACGACCTAAATAGGCTACAAGGTTGAAATGTTACCTGGCCTTTTAAATAACTCGTATGTAGAACAAATAGTTTTTTGAACCTCAAAATTAAAGCCTTCGAAAAACGAAAACTAGCAAATCTAATACACCATTAAAAACTGGCTATAGAAAAACTAAAAAAAAAAAAAAGAAAAAGGAGTTTTGGGTTGAAAAACTTCCTAAAAGAAGTCATTTTAGTCACAATACGCTAAATAGGATCTTTTCGCGTTAAAAACTGCTTTACAGGGGCCATTTTTGTCAAAATTCGGTTTAAAATCTGCCTAGAAAGTGTAATTTCTTATCGAAAAGGTTCATATCTGACCAAAAAGCGTGTTTTATAATTAAAAAAAAAAAATTAAAAAAAAAAACACATTAAAATCAGCCTGCCTATAAGGGGTTTTTCGGGATGAAAATCTGCCCAAGAAGAGTCATTTGCGTCAAAAGCCGCTAAATAGCGTCTTTTCTCGTTAAAAACTGCCTAATGGGGGCCATTTTGGTCAAAATTCAGTTCAAAATCTCGAAAAGGTTCATATCTGGTCAAAAAGCGTCTATTATAATCAAAAATGATTACAATTAGGTTGGTCTTTTCGTGTTAAAACCTTCTTAAAGGGAGTGTTTTGGTATGAAAAACTGCCTAAAAGGAGTCGTTTTAGTCAAAATACCCGAAATAGGGTCTTTTCGCATTAAAAACTGCCTACAGAGGGTGTTTTGGGTTAAAAGACGGCTCCTGATAGGAGTCATTTTAATCAAGGGGGAGGGGGTCTTTTCGCGTTAAAAACTGCCTAATAGGGGCCATTTTTGTCTAAATTCGGTTTAAAATCTGCTTGCAAAGAGTCATTTTTGATCAAAAAGGTTCATATCTGGCCAAAAAGCATCTTGTATCATCAAAAACGATTAAAATCAGGTTCGATAAGGTCTTTTCGTGTTAAAACCTGCCTAAAGGAAGTGTTTTGGGATGAAAAACTGCCTATAAGGGATCATTTTAGCCAAAAATACGCTAAATAGGTCTTTTGGCGCTAAAAACTGCCTTAAGAGGGTATTTAGGGTATGTATAAAAACTGCCTAATATGGGGTCATTTTTGTCAAAATTCAGCATAAGCTGCCTAAAAAGTGTCATTTCTTATCGAAAAGGTTCATTTATGACCAAAAAGCTTCTTTTATCACCAGAAACGATTAAAATCCGGTCTTTTCGTGTTACCTGCCTAAAAGGAGTGTTTTGGGATGAAAAACTGCCTAAAAGGAGTTATTTTAGTTAAAATACCCGAAATACGGTCTTTTCTAAAGTAGGTATTTAGGGTATAAAAGCTGTCTAATAGGGGTCCATTCTTGATAAAATTCAGGCCTTTGGGTTGAAAAACTCGCTCTTAAGGGCCCCTTATACCGAGGCATTTTTCTTTGATGTATTTCTCCAATATCCTGAAAAAACTGTTGGTTTTTATGAAAAATTTCATTTGAATTTTTGTTTTAGAATATATTAATATAGGTCGCCATGTTTTTATTTTTTGGAAATCATAAAAATTTGAAAATCATAAAAGTTTGTAATCATAATTTTTATGACAAAAACATAAGTCGAGAAAAGGAGATTTACAGGACGTTAGAGTTACAGGAAGTTAGATCGAAATTTACAGGGCATCAAAATATTACTGCCTAAGGATTTGATACCTGGCGCCCGAAACACTAGCGGATGCTTTAATAACACCCACCCCATCAAAAGGTTGACTACTTTTGGAGGGGACAGTGCTTCGATCTCTTCTCAAAGAAACAATTCTGATGGGAGAATCCCCCTTAAGTATAGAAAACCTGCATCAGATCAAATAGTGATAAAAGTGAACGGATTTTAAATCAGTTTCTAATAGTAGACAGCAACTCATTGGAAACCCCAAAGAACCGTCTAGACTCTAATCCAAGAAGCGAGCCTCAGAACTTCACTCTTTTTGGCGAAATCGTTATGAATCCCATAATTTCTCCTAGTTTTGATTTTTTTTCTTTGCTCTAGAACTCTTGCAATCCGGTGAATTCTTTCAAGAATGTTGACCTATATAATACGCAATAGGCTACGATAGAAAAATTGGCTACACTCTCAAAAAATTCTTAGGCTTAAAAAATTTCGAGAACACTTTTAGTTGATTTGAAGTTTTAAGTGGACTAGGACGATTGAAGACAATTTCTTGGTGTCGAAGTTTCTGAAGTCGAAAAAGCCCATTTTCGGCAAAACGTATGGGCAATTCTAACTTTTTCTTCTCATGAGATTTTAGGAATCATCTCCTTGAAATATCGCATGACATACATAAACACGATAATGCACACTCTCCATTTTATCAACGAAGATATTGAAGTGACTTCATTTATGATTAAAATTTCTTTTAATCTCTTCCGTTATCATTCTAGTAGTAGTTTGCATTTTCGTCATTTCCGATCGTTAAACACGTTGAATCCATTAACGAGGCAAAAAATTTTCCAACTGGCACTCCACCAAAGAAATAAAATGAGTCTCATATTTAAACCCAACTCTCATGCTTATTAAAAGAATAAACAGAAGGGTCTCGCTTGTAATCAAATTAAAATAGCTTTAATATGAATTAATAAACAATTAAAGCAAGTCATGAATGATGAATCAAACTAATTAAAAATTTAAAAAAAATGTCTCGCGATATGGAACAATAATAAAAAAACAAGGGTGACGACCCTTTTTGGTCGTTTTTCTAAAAATAAATTGTGAAAATGTCCTCATCGACATAAATTGTAGGAGAGCATGAAAACCACAGGGAAACGTAAAGCCACAAAAAGATCAAACCGATTGGCACCTACATGTCTGATTAGAGGCTTTGACGTTCATTGTGTCTATAATGTATGATGAAAATTGGCTATGAAAATTTCACAGAAACAGAGTTTATTATTTTAAATTAAACAATTTTTTTTAGATCTAATTTCATGTTTCGGTGGGAAAAAAAAATACTTTTTTCGGTTTTTTGCAAATAACTCGAAAACCACGCACCCTAGCGAAATAATGACTTAGTTCAAAATTAAAGCTCATGAAATTTCCTACAAATAATGCTCAGTCGTTGTTTTCGCTAGGACCACTAATTAAGGAGATATGGAGTTATCAATTGTTTTTCATTACTTTGAAATGATACCGGTTCGGTCGAACAAATCGCGACAAACCTTGATTTTCTTACTTTAAGCATTGCCTCCTCCATATCTCCTCAATTATAGGTCCTAGTGAAAAAACGACTGAACATAATTTACAGCAAATCTTATGAGCTTTAATTTTTAACTAATTCATTATTTCGCTAGGGTACGTGGTTTTCGAGTTATTTGCCAAAAACCGAGAAAAAGTAACTTTAAAGGCCCTTCCTGAGCAAAGCAGATTTTTCGATGTTGCAAACTTGCAAAATCAGGTCATTATCACTAATACTACCATATATTACTTTATTTTGCATTTTTTGGACGATATCTATTTCTAAAACCGAATTTCTCAAATCCTATACGTCCTAGAGTCGACAGGTGCTTCTCAAAACATCAATTAGCAAGCTCGCGTGACAAAGTAGTTGGTTGAATTTCTTTCAGGTTCATCGGAATGAATAATTAATCAAAACTCTAATTTTCGTGTGATGTCGACCTTATTCGAACAACGTTTGCTTTGACGATTTTTCATTCAAACCCCAAGTCACTTTAGGTCAAGGCTTTTCGGCCAAGCTCCCTTAGTTTAGTATCAGGCAGAGGCAGACTGGCCCAGAGTCAAGAAAGCAACTAATTTTCTGTTTAAAAACTTAAAAATTTACGCAAAAAGTCAATTTTTTATTATAAAAAGCCCGACATTAATGTTTCAATAGCCAATTTCCTGACTAATAACCCCAAAAACAACATTTTAAGATCCCAGTTTTTGTCAACAAACCCATAAATTTACGTAAACAGCCAATAATTTTGTGTTTTTTCTTTTTTCTTTCTCTTTGCAGTTAAAAATGTTAATAATAGGACCAATAAGCAAAATATTTTCCAAGATTTCCAAGTACTTTTCTACAGATGCTCCCAATTAATCTCATTCCCCTTGGTTCGTTAATTTCTTTGACCATGGCGAAACATTCAATTGCAATGAGATCTAGAAACGATTATATCAATAAAACTGAATGCTCAGCTATCTAGTGACAACTGACAAGCCGGTCTCGTATTCAAGGATTATGTAATATCAAGCGGTTGCCAAGGTGATCCTTTTCAAAATTATAACAAAAATCCGTTGCCACGGCAACGTTTAAATAAATCGCTCTATCGCTTCACGCTTTCAAGCGCTTTACCGCTTATCACAGCGATACCCTTGTGCAGAGGGAGTGAAAAAAAAAAGGTCACCGACCAAAAATTTACAATTTAAACACTGCACACGTTTTGAGGAAAGTACATTGAGAAACGTGGATGTTTTGAAATCGGCATTAGTGATGGGTTGGGAAAGAAGGGAAAAGTTAAATCAACAGGGTGTTGTGAGGTTATGCCAGGACTTTGGTTTAAAATTCTTTATTTGTTAAGTTTTTTTTGACAATTTGACTTACGTGATCGAGTGGGAGTTGGCAATACTCGGCGACACCGATAAAAAAGCGATTCCCTTCGTATGAATTTTCCGAGAAATCCATAATGCTATGGAATACACTGCTCAGGTCAAGCATGGCGAAAGGAATTTACATCAAAGTAAAATTTAAAAAAAAAAAATTTGTACGGAACTGTCAAACATGCATGTGGAAAGAAAAGTGTGACGGTTTTGGGTAGCTCCCGAAATCGAATAGGAGTGTTTCGAAGTTGGGAGAGGCACTGGGATTTCGTAGGAACTGGGATGGCCGGGAGGGGGGAAGGGACTTGCCGGCTTCATTGGAGGGGAGAGGTGGCGTGATCTCCTCTCTCTACCCCCGCCACTCCCTTCTGCCCGTCACCGACCGTTTCGGCGTCCAGATTCAAAATCGTTTTTTGTATTTTCCTATTAAAATTTACTAGAAAAAGCAATTTGCAAATAAAGAAATTGCAAAATCAATATTATTAACATCAAAGGGAAAATATTTTCAATTTACGATTTTTTTAAACTTAAAGAGGATTTACCCAGGAAAGAAGATATTTTACCTTTTCATTAATTTTTTCGTTTTCGTTTTCCTTTTTTTATTTTTTTTTCCTTTAAGTTTAAATTTTTTCGTTTTCCTTTTTTTCGTTTTGCTTTTCGTTTTCCTTTCCTTTTAATGTTTTCCTTTTTCCTTTTCCTTTTTCATTTTGCTTTTTACTTAGTTTCTTTTCCTTTTAATTTTTCCTTTTTCCTTTTCCTTTTTCCTTTTCCTTTTTCCTTTTCCTTTTTCCTTTTCGTTTTTCCTTTTCCTTTTCCTTTTTCCTTTTCTTTTTCCTTTTTCTTTTTCCTTTTTCCTTTTCCTTTTTTCCTTTTTCATTTTGCTTTTTACTTAGTTTCTTTTCCTTTTAATTTTTCCTTTTTCCTTTTTCCTTTTTCCTTTTTCCTTTTCCTTTTTCCTTTTCGTTTTTCCTTTTCCTTTTCCTTTTTCCTTTTCTTTTTCCTTTTCTTTTTCCTTTTTCCTTTTCCTTTTTTCCTTTTTCCTTTTCCTTTTCCTTTTTCATTTTGCTTTTTACTTAGTTTCTTTTCCTTTTAATTTTTCCTTTTTCCTTTTCCTTTTTCCTTTTTCCTTTTTCCTTTTTCCTTTTCCTTTTTCCTTTTCGTTTTTCCTTTTCCTTTTCCTTTTTCCTTTTCCTTTTTCCTTTTCCTTTTTCCTTTTCTTTTTCCTTTTCCTTTTCCTTTTTCATTTTGCTTTTTACTTAGTTTCTTTTCCTTTTAATTTTTCCTTTTTCCTTTTTCCTTTTCCTTTTTCCTTTTCCTTTTCCTTTTTCCTTTTCCTTTTTTCCTTTTTTCCTTTTTCCTTTTCCTTTTCCTTTTTCATTTTTCTTTTTACTTAGTTTCTTTTCCTTTTAATTTTTCCTTTTTCCTTTTTCCTTTTTCCTTTTCCTTTTTCCTTTTCCTTTTTCCTTTTTCCTTTTCCTTTTTCCTTTTCGTTTTTCCTTTTCCTTTTCCTTTTCCTTTTCCTTTTCCTTTTCCTTTTTCCTTTTCTTTTTCCTTTTTCCTTTTCCTTTTTTCCTTTTTCCTTTTCCTTTTCCTTTTTCATTTTGCTTTTTACTTAGTTTCTTTTCCTTTTAATTTTTCCTTTTTCCTTTTTCCTTTTCCTTTTTCCTTTTCGTTTTTCCTTTTCCTTTTCCTTTTCCTTTTTCCTTTTCCTTTTTCCTTTTCTTTTTCCTTTTTCCTTTTCCTTTTTTCCTTTTTCCTTTTCCTTTTCCTTTTTCATTTTGCTTTTTACTTAGTTTCTTTTCCTTTTAATTTTTCATTTTTCCTTTTTCCTTTTTCCTTTTTCCTTTTTCCTTTTTCCTTTTTCCTTTTTCCTTTTTCCTTTTTCCTTTTTCATTCCCATGTCCATATCCATTTCCCTTTTTTCGTTTTCATTTTTTTTTTTCGTTTTCGTTTTTCGTTTTCCTTTTCTTTTTCCGTTTTTGTTTTCCTTTTTTTCGTTTTTAGATGGTTGAGTAGGAGTGATGACTGATTAGTCAGTCATGGCTACTCTTCTATGTCGATGGATCGTCTATTATCTATGAATCGAAAGGAACATCTCACATTTGAGCGATTTTGCATTTGAAATAGACATAAATTAAAGAAATAAATTAAATAGGAAGGCTCATGAAAAAGGTTTCATATACTAGTCATATACATTTTCATTACATATACCTTTCATATACATTTTTATCTACTAGTCTAATCTCTGGATGAATATTAGAATTGCAAAAATTACAGACCCGCAATTAAAATTTCAAAAAGTCATAATTTTATTCCATTAAATCGTCATTTCATGAAGACAGCACAAAATCAAGTAGAAAATTAAATAAATCGATAGGTAGTCAACGTAGATTTACTAATCGGTCATTTATTAATCATTTATCATTTTTTAGCAGACAAATTCACAGAATTTCTTAGACACTACTTTTAATTTCCTACGCACTTCAATTCAAAATATCATGGCGAATTCCGAAATTCGAAACAAGGCGATCAGATTTCTTTTTTTTCACCTATCTAGTCTTGTTCCAGGTTCCATAGAATAACTGGTTGGCAAGACTGATGGCATTATCGGTGAAAATCGATTATAATACCCAAAATCGAGGTTCCCAGAATAGGAATAGTGTGAATTTTTCAACAAATTATAGGAACACTGCAGTTGATTAAAATTTTGATTCTTGGAAATGGTAGAAGGGTTGGATTAGAAAATGCACTCCAACCGCGACAAAATCGATCCGTTGACCGGTTCTGTCTGGACTCGCAGAATTTAGGGTCAATCCCCAGGTTCCAACTGCAACTTTACAACTCGAATTACTTTTTAATTTCGTCCCTTTCCGAGGTCTAATTCGAGCTACTCTGGGTAACTAACAAAAACCTGGGGGTGGACCTGAAATTTTAAAATGTTTTGAGTTTGGAACGTTTTTAAGGGGTTCCACATTTTGTACTTCAGGATCTTTCTTGCCTCACCCCAGGGGATAGGATAGGAGGTTACAGAATAGCGAGTTTTTAGTCACCATTGGTGATCAAATTGTTGCCACCCCTCAGATTTGAAAGAGCGGAAATTTCCAGAAACGATGAAAACTTACATGATCAACGGGTACACCTATTTGGTTAGCAAGTCCTTCGAAGAGTCGATTAGTATAAATCGGATTTCCCAATACATCGAATATTTTCTTAAAAGCGTACGTATATTCGATCATCTCCTCCATTTTCGGTGTCGGCCAATTTCACACCTAACGGTCGGAAAACAAAGAAAACTGTTTTTCTCTCACTTTTAACCGTTCATACATTCGCAAAAGCATCTCATTTACGTTTTTTTCGAACAAAAATTTTGAGTTTAAAAATAGCGTCATCTGTGCCGTAAATAAAGGATGAATCATCGCGCGGCTTTTTAAAATCAGTTCAATGAAAATGACTAATGGATGGTGTTTGGAAAAACGAGTGCCTCTTCAATATGAGATACCTATCGACCTAAAATATGTTAGGTACCTATTAAAAAAAAAAAAAAAAAAAATTAAATTTTTTTTAAATTCTTATCTAAAGTAGAAAAGTCGGCTTGGTGCCAAAATAAGTTGCTCCAGCAAATACCAACCTTCTAACTACATTCTACTTCCACAAACAGTCTAGCACACTAATAATTGAGAGTTACATGAAAATTTGCGAACTTCTTTGGGTTCGATGAACTTTGAGTCGATATATGAGGGTGATGGAATCATCTGGGTGTTGTTTAGCAAATAACAATTTAATTGTCCTTTAAAAGAGCTTTCAAACGGTATATTGATCTAGTGGATCGGATAATAATTAAGGAAGTTATGGACTGTCAAAGTTAACAAGAAACATTTGAGATCCAGATTTTCATCTTTTATGGTTCAGGATTTTTTAAAAATTTCCTAAAGTTATTCTAGCCTTATAAAATTTGGTATTTGAGTCAAAATCTTGGTTTTTGTCGATTGATTTTACGATCTCTCAAAGTATACCATCCTATACCAAGGGGGTGAGGCCTTGGAGGTTCCAGACTGCTGTAATACGAAATTTGGAATGGAAGGAATTAAAAAAAAATTAAGTAGGTAATTTCTTTAGTATTAAGTAGTTAATAAAATCTTTTTTATGGGTTATAGTCTTGTTTTTTTTTTTTTTTTTTTTTTTTTTTTTTTTTTTTTTTTTTTTTTTTTTTTTGGAAATACTGGACCTCGACACAATTAAGACCGAATCATTTGCTACTTTTAACTTGATTCGAATTTCGGACTATGACGTAATTCGTCGTGAGATCAAGATGGTCGTGCCCGTTGTCCTTGAATGTAAATGAGACCGTCTTCGAGAAAAATGGCATTTTCGGTTTACAATATTGGAGAGGAAAAAATGTGAAATACGAAAATATCCGTAATGTGATGAAATCTTGGTAAAAAATAGAATCTTCGTTCTACGTTTTATCGTGATTTCGACGAGTTGATACCTTTTGATCTCTTTAATGGTGATTCCGTATTTAAAAACAATGACGTCATGAGGCCCTAAAAGAAAAATCATGTTTCTGAACGAGAGACATGAGTCCGCCATTCCCAATACACTCGATGTTTGACACATTTCTCAAGGTTTCGATTAATTATTTTGTACAATGGAGATCAAACGTAATTTAGTTTCAAGTTATGTAATGCTGTAATTGAATTACCTTTGTGTGGCTTCAATTTCTGAGAAAGGGCGTAAAAACCTTTCAGTCTGAGTTGGGAAACGAGAGGTGTCGGAGTATGAAAAAAAAGGGAAAAACCGTTCAAATAGTCGAGCCGGCCAAAAAAGACAAAAAAACGGATAAAACCCAAAATCTAGACGAGGAAGTCAACTCCGGATTCGGCGAGTGGTTAGCTTCAGGAAACGGCGTCGAGTACATGAGATTGTTCGTCATCGGTAATTCAATCATCGTCTTCCTCACCATGACCTGGCCCCAAATTCAGTCATCTTACGAAATCCTAATGTCCTTTTTCGACTAAAATTCACATAAAAAATTCCTCAAGGACTAGATTTTTTGTTCCGTTTTAAGAATGTCCGTTGGACAATCCGTGTACGCCATTGGGGTCCTAGTGGTGGTCGTATTTTACAGCAATATCGTCTGGAAAGCGACTGACACTTATTTCAAAGAAGAATTCAAAAGACATCTCAAGAAAAAGCCTGAAGTGGTGCCTCCCAAAACGGCCGAAAGTCTAAAATTGAGGCCGCATGTAGCCGAAAAAACTTTTGCTAATAAAAAATCGACTTGTGAAATAAACCCGTTTTTTGAAGAATATGTAAAAAATGATTTTAAAAATGAATGTAAATTAAAATAAAAATTTATAAGGAAATTCAATTCATTGAACTTTACAGCTACATCTAGCAGGAATAAACAGGTAGGTGGATTTGGCTCTAGTTCCTTGATGCTCTCACAGATAGGGTTTGACTCAAGAGTTGCTATGGACTTGGTGAAATGTTCAGGAGAATAGATCAGTAATTCATCTCAGAAAAAGGAATGGAAATGTTGCTCTAAATATTGAATGAAGTTCCTTTAAAATTAGTATAATCTCTACTTTCTAGGACTTATAACCATAATTTGAAACCGTTAAAAGCTCTATGATTTCAAAAACCACCATATAGATGAGAGCTCGGACTTTTTGGGATAGTTTCGACTCGACCGGATGACTGGTTCTCCCGTAGGCTCAAAAAGTCGAAATTGCTTGTAATAACCAATGAAAGATAGAGAGCTCCTAAGGTTTAAAATGTAACCTCCACGTTTTCCCGCTTATGCTGGAGGAAATGAGAAATTTTTCAAAAATAGATCTTATAAAAAGTTCAACTTTGACGATCGATTTCTCCTGAACGGCTGAACCGATTTTAACTTTTGAAAGCTCATAAGAAGCAAAATTTAATGATCTTTAATTTTGTACTTCGTGATCAAGTCGCTAGAAACTATAGTTTTTGAGATAGAGGTCACAAATAGAAAAAAAAAAAAAAAAAAAAAAAAAAAAAAAAAAAAAAAAAAGAGTACCTATTTGGGACGGTTTTTTCAATATAGCGAACAAAGTACAGGGGAGAGGGAGATAACTTGGATTTAGAACTATGTACCTCGTGGTCCTAAACAAATCATGAAATCAAATAGTGCACCTTTTGGCTTTGCATGGAATTACTCTGGCAACTGATCTATTATGGCGTGATGAGAAGTATCAAAATGCACAGTCGAAATGCATGATAGGTAGCCGGTAGGTAGTGCATGACTACGATGAAGAGGTACTGAGCAATCCATGATGGGTAGTCTTCAGCATGGAAAATCTTACATTTTCGTCACCAAGAAGTTCGATTATCTAAAAATAAATAAAAAAAGGTAATCCATGTGTCAAGTTATGTGAAAGAAAATGTTTTTATGATTTTCCAAATTTTTCGTTAAGTCCGAAATGAAGCCACAGAATGTCTTTTTAAGCTGCACGAGTAAGTGAAAATTTTATCATATGCTTTTCCGAAAAACTTCGACCATTATAATGAATTGGATTGGTCGTCCTTGGGGAAAAAAAAGAAAAGAAAAAAGGGCCATTAAAGTTATCGAACGGAAATGCGGTTTCAAAAGAATCTCGGCGATTCGACGTCGAAAAGAGGCGTAGGTTCGGAAAAAAAATGCACCTCGAGTTTGGTGGGGATGGCTTCTTTACGCTGCCACCAATGTTTGTTAAATCGATATTAGCCCTTTCCATGGAACAAATTTCACAGACGGAAATGTTCGACTGCACCCTTTACCGGTTTTTACCGACAGGAACGAAAGATGAAACCGGTAAGCTAAAAAAATCACAAAAAAATTTCATCACACCTATAACTTTCTCATAATCAGTGACACTAACAATAATACAAATTTAAATACATTTCCATACGAATGAATTTTTAAAATAAAATAGAAATCTCCTTGAAATATGACTATTTCATTATTCTAGAATCTAGAATAATAAAAATTTATTTATAACCTCATAAAAATCGTTTTAAGTTAGCATTGTTGTTTAAAAGTTCAAGGGCAGACATTGTTCTTGTTGCTTTCAATGCCATAATTTTGATCGCCACCTTTTTGACCTCTTTGATTAATTTTCTCAACGTTTTGTGTCGTTTAGGAGTTGAGCTCATTGAATAAAAAAAAAGCAACGTTTTGCATTTTCAAAAATGGTAGATAATGGAAACAACAATGAATCATGGAATTGTTTTACAAGTCTTTAGGTCAAGAATGAAAGAGAATATTTATGGATGGCAGCTTTTGGAACTTGAAAACTTTAAAATGAACTCTAGCTGGTCTCGATCGGACCAATAGTTTAGGCTCCAGAGGCAAAAGCATCGGTTTTTACCATTTTCCAAACTCTCGTTTTATACACAATATTCTCATTGCTTAGAATGTGCAAAAAAACTGCCAAAATTGTGCCATTTGAGGGTTTTTTCATGCGGAGGAAACCAAAAAGTGGTTCAAACTTTATATTGCGTTTTCTCAGCTCATTGTGGACCGATTGACTTGAAATTTGGCACAGATTTTCTTTAATAGGATAAGAAAACTCCCTTAAAATTTGAAGTCAATCGGTCCATAGGGAGCTGAGAAAACGCAACATCATTTTTTGAGTTTCTACATTCAGAAACTGGACTGTATCGAGGTTTAGGAAATTTTTCGATTTGCCAGTATTTGCTTGTTAAGATTGGATCAGACTTAAAAAATTGTGTCTCCAGAAGACACGAGGATATTCGTGATTGAATCGAATTATTTATAATAGCATTCAACTGGTCGATATAAAACAAACGTCACTTTACAAAATGGAAAAGGCAAAAGACAATTTCCGTCTAATCGTGGTCGTTAAGAGGAAAATATAAATCGGAGTTTATAAACTCCGCAACTATTTTAACACCTTCGACCTCTTCAGGTTGCGTGTGGGGGTTTGGCAAAATCCAAGGTCGGAATCGAAGAAAAATAGAATTTCCGTAAAGCACGAAATTTAAAAATGAACGCTTTTTTAAAAATAAATGGCGACTGGTCGTGAGATTTTCTATTTGAATCAATGAAAAGCGATTGCGTTCGAGCACGCATCTAATTTCGAATAACCAGCAATAAAAGGGTTGTCTCATTTCGTCCCCGTTTTATAAACAGGTTTCAACATGAAAACTTTCAGGTATCCAATGAAAGGAATGGATAAGTACGAAGTGATCGAATTGGTCGGTGAAGGATCTTACGGACAGGTTATAAAATGTCGTCACAAACAATCTGGACAGTTGGTCGCCATCAAAAAGTTCATCGAGACCGAAGAAGATTTCGCTGCCAGGAAAATGGCGCTCAGGGAAATCAGAATGCTAAAAGTATACAATATAAAATTAGGACGTTTTTAAAGGTTTTTTAAAGAAACTAAGACATGACAATTTGGTCAACATGCTTGAGGTCTTCAGAAGGAAGAAAAGGTATCATATCGTTTTCGAGTTTATGAAGGAAACGCTTTTGGACAAATTTGAGCACACAGCAGGCCTTCCTGAGTCCAAAGCTCGAGAGTACACTTACCAGATAATCCGCGGTCTCGACTTCTGCCACAACAACAACGTATGTGAACTGGAAATCCCCTGAATACTGACAAGGGGAGGACACGGTGAGTGGGTCGCCGATCAGCCAAATTTTTTGTGTGGTGATTCTACATCAAAAAATAGTTGACCACAAGTGTTAACTATTTTTTGATGTAGAATCACCAAAAAAAATTGTGGCCTGATCGGTGACCCACTCACCGTGAACTCCCCTTGTGAGAACCAATGTCCTTTTCAACCCACCAAACACAAGAACCTAAAAATTTTTCAGATCGTCCATCGAGATTTGAAGCCAGAAAACGTACTCGTCTCGGAAAACGAAGTCGTCAAACTTTGCGATTTCGGTTTCGCCAGATTCGTCACGATATCCCAAGACCCTTTCACCGAATACGTGGCCACGAGATGGTACAGGGCTCCTGAACTTTTAGTCGGCGACGTTAAATACGGAAGGGCTGTCGATATTTGGGCACTGGGGTGCATGATCTTAGAAATGATAACGTCAGAACCATTATTCCCCGGAGACTCAGATATCGACCAACTTTACAAAATAGTTACCGTCATAGGTAAGCAAAAAAAAGAAAATAAATTGAAATCACAATTATTTTTAGGGCGTTTAACAACGAGACACATGCAGTGTCTTCTTAATAGAAATGATATTGGCGATAAAAGACACGATAACGTCCTTCTGGACCAATTTCAGAGGAAAGACGAAGATGAGGAACCCAAAGGATATCTTGCCCTTCAAAAAATGTATCCGAAAGTTGAAAGCAGAACGCTCGAACTTGTTTCAGCTTGTTTACGGTAATTGGAGATCCAAATTTTCATTTAATGACTCCTACATTAGGATGGAACCGACAGAAAGGCTTCGAAGTCATCAGCTTTTTAACCACGTGTATTTCACGTGGGATCACTTTCCGCGGAGGTTTTTACCAGAGCTGTACCAAAAGATTGAGCTAGACAATGCTAAAAGGCCGGTAGTGAATCAAGTACCGTGTACACCCACAACTGTAGATCAATCAGGTATTAGAAGGTTAGAAGGCGATTTATTTTATTGAACTTTCAGAACTGCTTGCGAGTTCGGTGACGTGTCCCAAACCGAGTGAGTGGAAAATGGATTTTATTGCTACACCAAAAGAAGTAAGTGGGTCTTTAGCGGTTCTGAGAATGCAACTTTTCCCATGTCTGCAGTCTTTCTCTTCATATGGAAAAGCTGGGGATTGAGGAGGCTGTGGTTTAGACAGTATCAAGCCAAGTGAAGTCGCACTTCCAATGATTTGTAGAAATGTTCTGCTACTCTAAACAAGGGAACCAGCAGAACTCATCGGTACTGCTGGTCTATCAAGCCTAATGCTGATACCGACGAGTTCTGAGGCCACATTTTTCACGTTTAGTTACTACTTTTTAGTAGATGGGAGGGGTTGAAGGATGCAACTGGCTGGCAGTTGGGTACAGAAGTGGGCTAAAGCTTGGATGTGTCCACAGAACTCATAAGTTTGGTGGTTGACAAAAGCGTGATACCTTGGACACTCATACCCATGAGCTAATACGCCAGTTTTCATGTTTTTCCTCCCTCTTTAAATAGACAATGGGTTTAGTATGCATAACTGGCGGATAATGTAGTTGGACCAGCTTGATGCTAAACCCGCAGAACTCATCGGTTTGGAGGGTCTATCAAGCTAAATGCAGAAACCATGGGCCAAGTGTGAGGCCGCGTTGCTCATCTTACTTAGTCTCTAATAGAGGGGATGGGGTGAAGGAGGCATTTCAGGCATGCAGTAGGCTACAGCCATCGGGCCAATTCTTGATGCTATACCAACAGGACTCCTCAGTTTGGCGGGTCTCCTTACCCAAAGCCTGATACCGCGGTCACTGAAACATAGTTGGAGGCCACAGTTCTCATGTCTTAAGTCCCCCATAGAAGCTATTGCTACAAAATGCTTCATCTTTTTAGGCAAGCTACGATAAAATAGTGTCTCCTGTTCCAAGTAAAGGTTCATATCTTACATTGCCGACTGCTCAAATTGGAACCCAGCAGCCACCTAAGATCACGTTATCGGATGACAAGTCCCAAAGTTGGGTCTTCAGTAACAAATCTGGATCAACAATACCACCACTCAAAAGAAGGTATTTTAAATTATTTGAGGATATTTTTCAACTTTTTAAAAAGGGAAGGCGATCAAACATATAAAGACGATGGTATGCCTGGGCTACTTCGGAGTTGCAAGCTGATGGCTCGCTACAGACGCGATTACGTCCCGCAGACAAAGCACATTGTCCAAATGAATGGAAGACTCGGAATTGACGATTCAACGGAAAAAAACGTCTGCAACCATTCAATGGTGAAACCGAAACCAAAAGATTTCTGCTTACCAGATCTCCCAGGAGGTGACCACCACCAATAACCTAAACCTTTCATAACTATTTTTTCCAGATCCAAAGAAACGAAAAAAAGAAAATTCCATCATTTTCGGAACTCCTGTAAGTAAAGACTCTAAATTATAGTCCCAAATGAAAGGATTGTACAGAACAAAAAAACATGTATATACACTTAGTTTCAGAATATGTTCAGTACAAAGCCAGCCAAAGTCGGCAGGTGGGCTTATCTACCAAAATAGGTACCTTAATTTTTAGGCCTTTAGAGGTACCCCACTTAGAAAATCGCATCATTTTCTAGTTTTTAATTTTTTAAATTTTTTTTCCAGTCAAAAGAAGAGAGCGATTGTTTTCATTTTACTCGGAAGCTTTCATACTGTTCGATATGTGCCAGCGCAGCAGCAAAATGCGAAAGTAGATCTTCAGACTCATAATTTTTTTAATGATATTGTAAATTATTTTTTTGTTCTTAAAATACAAAAATTTAATAATTAATTTTTATTGAATCGTTACAAATTATAAAAACTAGCCTAATAAACTGTTAAGATAGGAAAACCACCATAAAAAAGCGAGTTTAAGTTAAGCTTAACAGGAGACCAAAGTTTAACTTATCTAAAAATTCTAAAATACTAAAAAAAGGCTTAGGAATATTTTTATGGCATCTTAAAAATAAAATTTACAGAAAAAAATGACTGCGGAAGCGAACTTAGAATATGAATGTTCACACTTGGATATCACAAAACTTAGTACGATACTGGGGTGGTTATCTGGCGCGGATGGAAAGGCCCTGGAAGACGAGAGGGAGAGGTTTCGTCCTGTGGCAGGCATGGCCGAGGAGTTCGCCGCCGGCTTCCGTGATTGGCCGGTTTGCGTGGTAGGTGATGAGGTCGCCAAGTGTTTTATGGGAGATTTGGTTTGTGCCGAGAAACTGGTAGGCACAAACCAAATCTCCCATAAAACACTTGGCGACCTCATCACCTACCACGCAAACCCGGCCAATCACGGAAGCCGGCGGCGAACTCCTCGGCCATGCCTGCCACAGGACGAAACCTCTCCTCTCGTCTTCCAGGGCCTTTCCATCCGCGCCAGATAACCACCCCAGTATCGTACTAAGTTTTGTGATATCCAAGTGTGAACATTATATTCTAAGTTCGCTTCCGCAGTCATTTTTTTTTCTGTAAATTTTATTTTTAAGATGCCATAAAAATATTCCTAAGCCTTTTTTTAGTATTTTAGAATTTTTAGATAAGTTAAACTTTGGTCTCCTGTTAAGCTTAACTTAACTCGCTTTTTTATGGTGGTTTTCCTATCTTAACAGTTTATTAGGCTAGTTTTTATAATTTGTAACGATTCAATAAAAATTAATTATTAAATTTTTGTATTTTAAGAACAAAAAAATAATTTACAATATCATTAAAAAAATTATGAGTCTGAAGATCTACTTTCGCATTTTGCTGCTGCGCTGGCACATATCGAACAGTATGAAAGCTTCCGAGTAAAATGAAAACAATCGCTCTCTTCTTTTGACTGGAAAAAAAATGTTAGAAAATTAAAAACTAGAAAATGATGCGATTTTCTAAGTGGGGTACCTCTAAAGGCCTAAAAATTAAGGTACCTATTTTGGTAGATAAGCCCACCTGCCGACTTTGGCTGGCTTTGTACTGAACATATTCTGAAACTAAGTGTATATACATGTTTTTTGTTCTGTACAATCCTTTCATTTGGGACTATAATTTAGAGTCTTTACTTACAGGAGTTCCGAAAATGATGGAATTTTCTTTTTTTCGTTTCTTTGGATCTGGAAAAAAATAGTTATGAAAGGTATAGGTTATTGGTGGTGGTCACCTCCTGGGAGATCTGGTAAGCAGAAATCTTTTGGTTTCGGTTTCACCATTGAATGGTTGCAGACGTTTTTTTCCGTTGAATCGTCAATTCCGAGTCTTCCATTCATTTGCACAATGTGCTTTGTCTGCGGGACGTAATCGCGTCTGTAGCGAGCCATCAGCTTGCAACTCCGAAGTAGCCCAGGCATACCATCGTCTTTATATGTTTGGTCGCCTTCCCTTTTTAAAAAGTTGAAAAATATCCTCAAATAATTTAAAATACCTTCTTTTGAGTGGTGGTATTGTTGATCCAGATTTGTTACTGAAGACCCAACTTTGGGACTTGTCATCCGATAACGTGATCTTAGGTGGCTGCTGGGTTCCAATTTGAGCAGTCGGCAATGTAAGATATGAACCTTTACTTGGAACAGGAGACACTATTTTATCGTAGCTTGCCTAAAAAGATGAAGCATTTTGTAGCAATAGCTTCTATGGGGGACTTAAGACATGAGAACTGTGGCCTCCAACTATGTTTCAGTGACCGCGGTATCAGGCTTTGGGTAAGGAGACCCGCCAAACTGAGGAGTCCTGTTGGTATAGCATCAAGATTTGGCCCAATGGCTGTAGCCTACTGCATGCCTGAAATGCCTCCTTCACCACATCCCCTCTATTAGAGACTAAGTAAGATGAGCAATGCGGCCTCACACTTGGCCCATGGGTTTCTGCATTTAGCTTGATAGACCCTCCAAACCGATGAGTTCTGCGGGTTTAGCATCAAGCTGGTCCAACTACATTATCCGCCAGTTATGCATACTAAACCCATTGTCTATTTAAAGAGGGAGGAAAAACATGAAAACTGGCGTATTAGCTCATGGGTATGAGTGTCCAAGGTATCACGCTTTTGTCAACCACCAAACTTATGAGTTCTGTGGACACATCCAAGCTTTAGCCCACTTCTGTACCCAACTGCCAGCCAGTTGCATCCTTCAACCCCTCCCATCTACTAAAAAGTAGTAACTAAACGTGAAAAATGTGGCCTCATAACTCGTCGGTATCAGCATTTGGCTTGATAGACCAGCAGTACCGATGAGTTCTGCTGGTTCCCTTGTTTAGAGTAGCAGAACATTTCTACAAATCATTGGAAGTGCGACTTCACTTGGCTTGATACTGTCTAAACCACAGCCTCCTCAATCCCCAGCTTTTCCACATGAAGAGAAAGACTGCAGACATGGGAAAAGTTGCATTCTCAGAACCGCCAAAGACCTTAACCACTTACTTCTTTTGGTGTAGCAATAAAGTCCATTTTCCACTCACTCGGTTTGGGACACGTCACCGAACTCGCAAGCAGTTCTGAAAGTTCAATAAAATAAATCGCCTTCTAACCTAACCTTCTAATACCTGATTGATCAACAGTTGTGGGTGTACACGGTACTTGATTCACTACCGGCCTTTTAGCATTGTCTAGCTCAATCTTTTGGTACAGCTCTGGTAAAAACCTCCGCGGAAAGTGATCCCACGTGAAATACACGTGGTTAAAAAGCTGATGACTTCGAAGTCTTTCTGTCGGTTCCATCCTAATGTAGGAGTCATTAAATGAAAATTTGGATCTCCAAATTACCGTAAACAAGCTGAAACAAGTTCGAGCGTTCTGCTTTCAACTTTCGGATACATTTTTTGAAGGGCAAGATATCCTTTGGGTTCCTCATCTTCGTCTTTCCTCTGAAATTGGTCCAGAAGGACGTTATCGTGTCTTTTATCGCCAATATCATTTCTATTAAGAAGACACTGCATGTGTCTCGTTGTTAAACGCCCTAAAAATAATTGTGATTTCAATTTATTTTCTTTTTTTGCTTACCTATGACGGTAACTATTTTGTAAAGTTGGTCGATATCTGAGTCTCCGGGGAATAATGGTTCTGACGTTATCATTTCTAAGATCATGCACCCCAGTGCCCAAATATCGACAGCCCTTCCGTATTTAACGTCGCCGACTAAAAGTTCAGGAGCCCTGTACCATCTCGTGGCCACGTATTCGGTGAAAGGGTCTTGGGATATCGTGACGAATCTGGCGAAACCGAAATCGCAAAGTTTGACGACTTCGTTTTCCGAGACGAGTACGTTTTCTGGCTTCAAATCTCGATGGACGATCTGAAAAAATTTTAGGTTCTTGTGTTTGGTGGGTTGAAAAGGACATTGGTTCTCACAAGGGGAGTTCACGGTGAGTGGGTCACCGATCAGGCCACAATTTTTTTTGGTGATTCTACATCAAAAAATAGTTAACACTTGTGGTCAACTATTTTTTGATGTAGAATCACCACACAAAAAATTTGGCTGATCGGCGACCCACTCACCGTGTCCTCCCCTTGTCAGTATTCAGGGGATTTCCAGTTCACGTACGTTGTTGTTGTGGCAGAAGTCGAGACCGCGGATTATCTGGTAAGTGTACTCTCGAGCTTTGGACTCAGGAAGACCTGTTGTGTGCTCAAATTTGTCCAAAAGCGTTTCCTTCATAAACTCGAAGACGATATGATACCTTTTCTTCCTTCTGAAGACCTCAAGCATGTTGACCAAATTGTCATGTCTTAGTTTCTTTAAAAAAACCTTTAAAAACGTCCTAATTTTATATTGTATACTTTTAGCATTCTGATTTCCCTGAGCGCCATTTTCCTGGCAGCGAAATCTTCTTCGGTCTCGATGAACTTTTTGATGGCGACCAACTGTCCAGATTGTTTGTGACGACATTTTATAACCTGTCCGTAAGATCCTTCACCGACCAATTCGATCACTTCGTACTTATCCATTCCTTTCATTGGATACCTGAAAGTTTTCATGTTGAAACCTGTTTATAAAACGGGGACGAAATGAGACAATCCTTTTATTGCTGGTTATTCGAAATTAGATGCGTGCTCGAACGCAATCGCTTTTCATTGATTCAAATAGAAAATCTCACGACCAGTCGCCATTTATTTTTAAAAAAGCGTTCATTTTAAAATTTCGTGCTTTACGGAAATTCTATTTTTCTTCGATTCCGACCTTGGATTTTGCCAAACCCCACACGCAACCTGAAGAGGTCGAAGGTGTTAAAATAGTTGCGGAGTTTATAAACTCCGATTTATATTTTCCTCTTAACGACCACGATTAGACGGAAATTGTCTTTTGCCTTTTCCATTTTGTAAAGTGACGTTTGTTTTATATCGACCAGTTGAATGCTATTATAAATAATTCGATTCAATCACGAATATCCTCGTGTCTTCTGGAGACACAATTTTTTAAGTCTGATCCAATCTTAACAAGCAAATACTGGCAAATCGAAAAATTTCCTAACCTCGATACAGTCCAGTTTCTGAATGTAGAAACTCAAAAAATGATGTTGCGTTTTCTCAGCTCCCTATGGACCGATTGACTTGAAATTTTAAGGGAGTTTTCTTATCCTATTAAAGAAAATCTGTGCCAAATTTCAAGTCAATCGGTCCACAATGAGCTGAGAAAACGCAATATAAAGTTTGAACCAATTCTTTTTGGTTTCCTCCGCATGAAAAAAAGCTCAAATGGCACAATTTTGGCAGTTTTTTGCACATTCTAAGCAATGAGAATATTGTGTATAAAACGAGAGTTTGGAAAATGGTAAAAACCGATGCTTTTGACTCTGTAGCCTAAACTATTGGTCCGATCGAGACCAGCTAGAGTTCATTTTAAAGTTTTCAAGTTCCAAAAGCTGCCACCCATAAATATTATCTTTCATTCTCGACCTAAAGACTTGTAAAACAATTCCATGATTCATTGTTGTTTCCATTATCTACCATTTTTGAAAATGCAAAACGTTGCTTTTTTTTATTCAATGAGCTCAACTCCTAAACGACACAAAACGTTGAGAAAATTAATCAGAGGTCAAAAAGGTGGCGATCAAAATTATGGCATTGAAAGCAACAAGAACAATGTCTGCCCTTGAACTTTTAAACAACAATGCTAACTTAAAACGATTTTTATGAGGTTATAAATAAATTTTTATTATTCTAGATTCTAGAATAATGAAATAGTCATATTTCAAGGAGATTTCTATTTTATTTTAAAAATTCATTCGTATGGAAATGTATTTAAATTTGTATTATTGTTAGTGTCACTGATTATGAGAAAGTTATAGGTGTGATGAAATTTTTTTGTGATTTTTTTAGCTTACCGGTTTCATCTTTCGTTCCTGTCGGTAAAAACCGGTAAAGGGTGCAGTCGAACATTTCCGTCTGTGAAATTTGTTCCATGGAAAGGGCTAATATCGATTTAACAAACATTGGTGGCAGCGTAAAGAAGCCATCCCCACCAAACTCGAGGTGCATTTTTTTTTCCGAACCTACGCCTCTTTTCGACGTCGAATCGCCGAGATTCTTTTCAAACCGCATTTCCGTTCGATAACTTTAATGGCCCTTTTTTCTTTTCTTTTTTTCCCCAAGGACGACCAATCCAATTCATTATAATGGTCGAAGTTTTTCGGAAAAGCATGTGATAAAATTTTCACTTACTCGTGCAGCTTAAAAAGACATTCTGTGGCTTCATTTCGGACTTAACGAAAAATTTGGAAAATCATAAAACATTTTCTTTCACATAACTTGACACATGGATTACCTTTTTTTATTTATTTTTAGATAATCGAACTTCTTGGTGACGAAAATGTAAGATTTTCCATGCTGAAGACTACCCATCATGGATTGCTCAGTACCTCTTCATCGTAGTCATGCACTACCTACCGGCTACCTATCATGCATTTCGACTGTGCATTTTGATACTTCTCATCACGCCATAATAGATCAGTTGCCAGAGTAATTCCATGCAAAGCCAAAAGGTGCACTATTTGATTTCATGATTTGTTTAGGACCACGAGGTACATAGTTCTAAATCCAAGTTATCTCCCTCTCCCCTGTACTTTGTTCGCTATATTGAAAAAACCGTCCCAAATAGGTACTCTTTTTTTTTTTTTTTCTATTTGTGACCTCTATCTCAAAAACTATAGTTTCTAGCGACTTGATCACGAAGTACAAAATTAAAGATCATTAAATTTTGCTTCTTATGAGCTTTCAAAAGTTAAAATCGGTTCAGCCGTTCAGGAGAAATCGATCGTCAAAGTTGAACTTTTTATAAGATCTATTTTGAAAAATTTCTCATTTCCTCCAGCATAAGCGGGAAAACGTGGAGGTTACATTTTAAACCTTAGGAGCTCTCTATCTTTCATTGGTTATTACAAGCAATTTCGACTTTTTGAGCCTACGGGAGAACCAGTCATCCGGTCGAGTCGAAACTATCCCAAAAAGTCCGAGCTCTCATCTATATGGTGGTTTTTGAAATCATAGAGCTTTTAACGGTTTCAAATTATGGTTATAAGTCATAGAAAGTAGAGATTATACTAATTTTAAAGGAACTTCATTCAATATTTAGAGCAACATTTCCATTCCTTTTTCTGAGATGAATTACTGATCTATTCTCCTGAACATTTCACCAAGTCCATAGCAACTCTTGAGTCAAACCCTATCTGTGAGAGCATCAAGGAACTAGAGCCAAATCCACCTACCTGTTTATTCCTGCTAGATGTAGCTGTAAAGTTCAATGAATTGAATTTCCTTATAAATTTTTATTTTAATTTACATTCATTTTTAAAATCATTGTTTACATATTCTTCAAAAAACGGGTTTATTTCACAAGTCGATTTTATATTAGTTTTTTCGGCTACATGCGGCCTCAATTTTAGACTTTCGGCCGTTTTGGGAGGCACCACTTCAGGCTTTTTCTTGAGATGTCTTTTGAATTCTTCTTTGAAATAAGTGTCAGTCGCTTTCCAGACGATATTGCTGTAAAATACGACCACCACTAGGACTCCAATGGCGTACACGGATTGTCCCAACGGACATTCTTAAAACGGAACAAAAATCTAGTCCTTGAGGAATTTTTTATGTGAATTTTAGTCGAAAAAGGACATTAGGATTTCGTAAGATGACTGAATTTGGGGCCAGGTCATGGTGAGGAAGACGATTATTGAATTACCGATGACGAACAATCTCATGTACTCGACGCCGTTTCCTGAAGCTAACCACTCGCCGAATCCGGAGTTGACTTCCTCGTCTAGATTTTGGGTTTTGTCCGTTTTTTTGTCTTTTTTGGCCGGCTCGACTATTTGAACGGTTTTTCCCTTTTTTTTCATACTCCGACACCTCTCGTTTCCCAACTCAGACTGAAAGGTTTTTACGCCCTTTCTCAGAAATTGAAGCCACACAAAGGTAATTCAATTACAGCATTACATAACTTGAAACTAAATTACGTTTGATCTCCATTGTACAAAATAATTAATCGAATCCTTGAGAAATGTGTCAAACATCGAGTGTATTGGGATTTTGCGGCACTTTTAAATGGCGGACTCATGTCTCTCGTTCAGAAACATGATTTTTCTTTTAGGGCCTCATGACGTCATTGTTTTTAAATACGGAATCACCATTAAAGAGATCAAAAGGTATCAACTCGTCGAAATCACGATAAAACGTAGAACGAATATGATGATTAGCTAAGACCAGGATTTTGATTGACCTATTTGAAGGTATAAATATAAAAAGAAACTAGTAAAATAGAAAATACATAAAAGTCTTGACTAAAACGATGTGACTTATGTGACTTATGTGACGATGTGACAGAAAGAGGTTTCATGATGGTTACAAGGAAACATCTCTAACCGTTTTGTCTTGGTGGAAAAGTAGTTTTTCCTTCCGTAATTCAATATTTATCTTACTTTTTTCTTTTAAAATCGTTTGTGCGACTATTCGTTTACCTAAAGAACTCTAATCATCGCTGTTTTCCGTTAAAATGTCGACATCTCCGAAGTACGTCTCTACCCGCTCACGTGGTCGTGGTCCAAGGTCTACCAATACTCACTCCCAACGGACTTCTCTGACCAACTTTTCCGGTAATCTTATTGAGGAGAAATCTGTCGCTGAAGCAATCGCAGCTGGCATCAGAAAAGGACTCAGCGAATCTTTAAAAATTGGTGAGACACTTGAAGTTACAAAAGAATTCATGGATGGCTTGCAATCCAAAGTTGTGGAAAACGTTATGACCGAAGTTAATCGTCTGATCAACGAATTTAACACTATCGTTACCACCAAACCAGATTAATCGATAATAACGATCAAAAAGGTAGGCAGATGAATGTAATCATACATGGTCTGGCTGAAACAGATGAGTCGACTACGGAACTTGAGGTCTCTGACTTTTTCAAACAGCGCCTTAAACTTGAAGAAGTTTCTCCAGCTGACATTGCCAAAGTTCGGCGTGTTGGTCGAGTCAATGTCGCTAATCGTGACTCCTCTGTCGTAACATCAAGTCCTCTGTCAATCCGCACCAGACCCGTCGTCGTCACGTTCCTAAGGCTACCACAAAAACATCGGTTATGAAAAACAAGAAACTCTTGAAGGCTTCAGGATTTTTGATTACTGAAGATCTCTCGCCTAGTCGTCGCATGGTATACCAGAAAGCCGTTCCACTTTTGGTCGCAGCAACGTATGGACTTCCGGTGGTGTAATCAAAATTGCTCATCAAGAAAGGATCTTCTCCGCTACAAGCACCGATCATTTCCCATCCGTTGTCAATGAATCTTAAGTATTTAATTTATTTTTATTTTCATACCGAAATATAAGTAAGTACCTAAGTATTCAAAATCCTGGTCATAACTAGTCACATCGTTTTAGTCAAGACTTTTATGTATTTTCTATTTTACTAGTTTCTTTTTATATTTATACCTTCAAATAGGTCAATCAAAATCCTGGTCTTAGCTAATCATCATATCATTTTAGTTAAGACTATATTGAATTTTATTGGTATATCAATCGAATCCTGGTCATAACTTGTCATATCATTTTAGTTAAGACTATACTGAATTTTTAAATTTTTTATATTCTTCTAGTTTTATTTTCACACCAAAATATAAGCAGGTTTTCAAAATTCTGGTCATAACTAGTTACAAAGTTTTAGTTAAGACTTAGATGTATTTTCTATTTTTACTAGTTTCTTTTTATACCTTCAAATAGGTCGATCAAAATCCTGGTCTTAGCTAATCATCGTATCATTTTGGTTAAGACTATATTGAATTTCATTTGATACTTTTTAAATTAAGTTTTCCTTTTATAGCACATAATAATTAGTATTTTTCTGCAATATTGTGCTGTGATTTTGTACAGTTAGATTAGTTATTTTACTTTTTTTTCCGCCTAGATGCATATCGGCCTTAGATGCTCTTGAATTTCATGAAACTTGCGCTTTTTTGGTGTTAAGTTGTGCTCAAATTCCAAACTGTCTTATGGATATGTATTTGCAATTTCTCTCATCTTCTTCTCCTTCTTTCGCTTTCCTCTCTTTTTCTGTAGTCCTAGTAACCCCTGAATATCTCCTTTGCACCCACGCCTGGTTTGTGGCCTCGGGCCAGGGCTGATATGGCTGGCCCTCCTCCGTCTTCGCTCCAAGCTATCCCTTCGAACTCTAAGTTTAACCATGCCCAGCCAAAGCTCTCCTTTGCGTATTTTAATGCTCAGAGCCTTTATAAAAATATTGACAGTATTAATTATTATATCAATAACCTCAGCATTTCGTTCATATGTATATCAGAAACTTGGCTGAAGCCCTCGCTCAATTCTACTCCGATAGGCATTCCTGGATATGATATCATAAGAAATGATAGAATACATTGCAGAGGTGGTGGTGTTTGTATCTATATCTCGAACCAGTTCCAGTTCTCTGTCGTCTTGAAGTCTCCCCCTAATAACTATTTGGAATACATTTTTGTCAGGCTGCAGTTGAAAGGTCTTAAAATTCTGATTGGGTCAGTTTACCGTCCTCCTAAAAGATCTAAAAAAACTAATAACTTGTCGACTGGCGAAAATAATAATAACCCTTTTGCTGATTTGTTGGAATTTCAGAATATACTAGCTGATTTGGTCACAAAGTTTGATGATGCATTCATTCTCGGGGACCTTAACACGAATTTGCTCGATGACGCCAGCCCTCGCACTGTGAAGCTTCTAGATATTTTAACCTCTCTAAACCTTTTTGTACTTCCTTCTGGCCCCACTCACATTCTCCCTGGTAGCGAAACCTTGCTTGACCTTTGTATTGTCAAAAATCCTTGTAACGTCCTAAACTTCGAAACTAGGGATGCATCCTCTGTATCCGCTCATAAGATGTTACATGGACTAGCAGACTTTCCATCATACAAACCTGTACCTCATAAAATTCATTTTCGTAAACTCAAAGATATAACACCTGAACAAGTCGTTCAAGCATGTTCTGAAGTGGCATGGGATGGTATATATCAACTCCATGACACCAATGTTATGGTTAGCCTCCTAAATTCTAATCTTAACGCCGTTCTTGATATTGTCGCCCCATTAAAAACTTGCTATATTAAAAAGAAACACTCCCCCTGGTTCAACCAAAGCATAGCTCTAGCTTACAAAAAACGTGACAACGCTCGTGCTCGTTGGATGAAATCTAAGAATCCTGGAGACCTAACAACATACAAAATGCTTAGGAATAGGGCTAAAAACATGACAACAGCTGCTAAACGGGAGCACTATTTAAAGTCTCTGGACCCAAAACTTGATTCCAAATCGTTGTGGCATAACATTAACAGCTTAGGCTTTACAAATAAAAGCAAGAGAAATGATCAATGTAAACTTAACCCTGAGGATCTGAATACCTTCTTTGCTCCTTCCACCAACCCATCCACACTTTCCTTCCCTTGCACTCCAACCTTTAACTGCTCAAAACCTTTGTCATTCACTCATGTCACTCCTGCAGATGTCTTAGAAGCTATTACTTCCATTAAATCAAATGCAACAGGCTCCGACAACATACCACTGAAGCTCCTCATATTCTCCCTTCCTGCCACTTTGAACCTCATCACACACATATTTAATCATATAATAACAACTTCATGTTTCCCTGCCGAGTGGAAAAAATCAATAGTAGTTCCTCTCCCTAAGATTGCTAACCCTACATCTCCTAAAGACTACCGTCCCATATGCATTCTGCCTGCATTATCCAAAGCTTTTGAGAAAATTCTCCACCGAAAGATAACGTCTCATTTGGATTGCTTCAATTTGATTAATCCCTTTCAATCCGGTTTCAGAAAGAATTATGGATGCGAATCAGCACTTTTAAAAATAACCGAGGATATAAGGTCTGGTCTGGAAAAAAGACATTGCACCATTCTTGTCTTACTAGATTTTAGTAATGCTTTCCCTTCAGTCCATCATAACATCCTCCTAGATAAATTGGAACATTTTTTTGGCTTCTCTTCCTCTGCAATTAAGCTACTTGGGTCATTTCTTGCTGATCGATATCAATGTGTAAAATCTAACGACAGTTTTTCGTCCGAGCGACCTGTCCCTCTAGGGGTACCTCAGGGATCTATCCTAGGGCCTTTACTATTTTCTATGTTTATCAATGATCTGCCTTCCCACCTAACATATTCCTCCTACCATCTTTATGCTGATGACACTCAGCTATATGTCCAGTGCAATCCAGAAGATCTTGAGAACGCTGTGACCTGCCTCAATATTGACTTAGCTGCTATTTCTGAATGGTCATCCAGCAACGGTCTACAGCTTAACCCTGTCAAATCTCAAGCCATTATTATCTTTGATAGGCAGCTGGATTCTCCTGCTGATTCTTCCCTTACCCTCAATGGAACAAAAATCGATTTTAGTGAGAAAGTCACTAACTTAGGAGTTGTTTTCAACACAACATTCTCTTGGAAAGACCATATTAACAAAATTAGAAAGAAAGTTTATTTTAGTTTGCATACTCTGTTTCGCTTAAGTTCTTTTACTCCATCAACATTAAAATCTACACTTGTCAAATCCTTAATATTACCTCACTTCACTTACTGCAGCTCCATTTTTGTGAACTCCCTCGACTCGGCCTCTACCCATAGTTTACAAATGGCTTTTAACTCATGTCTACGTTATGTCTTTACCCTCCGCTCACGAGATCATATTTCTCCCTATTCTTCCAGCCTTACAGGACTTAGCTTATTCAATTATCTTACACTAAAATTTCTCCTACTAATATTTGACGTGCGTTCTTCTCGATGCCCTCACTACTTTCTAAATTTTTATCCACCATCTTTTATACCTCGCGGACATAAAATCCCATTGGTTTTCCATAAAACTAGAGCAATGAGTAACTCCCTTAGGGTGGCTGGAGCCAGAAGCTGGAATGGCTTGCCGCTGTCCGCCCGGGCCGCTCCCGAGCGTGGGCAGTTTAAGGAGCTGGTTACTACATATCTTAAAACAAAGAATTAAAATAGGACTGTTCCCTTCTCTTCTTTTCCCTATCCTATCTCTCTTCTCCTTCTCTTTTGTCTCTTGTAAATACATATTCTAACGAATGTACCAATTGTATATCATATCTATGTACATATGTTAAATCTTCTAGGTATTTTTGTATCATATTGTGTACCAAACTTGTATCTTGTAAATTCTTGTAAATTTAACACCAATAATTTGTAATATTGTCATTATAACAAACCTAATAATGGCTCCTCGGAGCTACAGGTCCAAACTAAAAATAAAAATTTTATTTATTTATTTATTAAATT
>JAGWEN010000280.1:2500-133635 GCA_018703685.1 Orius laevigatus
GCGGCTTACAAAAATTCCCTTTTTCCCTTTTAGGTAACACTAAGAGGAGAAAATATTCCTCTTATTGCTACCCTCTTAATGTTACCTCAAAAGTACATTAAGAGGTCCTGGAGGTATAAAGTAACAATAAGAGTAAAATACATAGTTATATATAATATATATATATATATATATATATATATATATATATATATATATATATATATCTTTTAGTTTGGAGAATGGTTACCAGGCTCCAAATATATCATGTCAGGCCTAAAATCATCAACTTTTTACCAAATATGCATAATATCGCACACTTCTGCTGGACAAATCAGCCATTATTTTCATACAACTACTAAAGCAGCAGAAGGAGGTAAGTTAAAAAAAAAAAAAATTAAATATATAAAATTAAATATATTGCAGAAGCGAGTCAGATAGATAATCCTTGGGAGCCGAGGGAGCAGCCGAAACCATTTTATTTAGATTTGCACACAACGTTGCCAATAATCGCATCCATTCTGGCCCTTATTTTGGCAGTCGTGACAATCATCATATGCCTCAAGCACAGTATACTTTTCTAATATTTTTTTATTTTTTTATACAATTTTTTTTTTCAGAAATATGGAACTGCAATAATATGGAAGAACCCACAGCAGAGGTTGTACCTCATCCAGAATATTATTCAGCGATCGATAAGAAAGCTGAACCTCCTCATAGAGGAGAGCCAGGTAATCTTTTTAAATTTAAATTTTTATGTTTTTTTCTTCTTTTTTTTCAATTTAAGAGTATGCTGATGATATTTATCCATATGCGACGTTTCAAATGCCGAAGGCTACTAAAGAAAAGCTTCCCCATGATTTCCAGCCATTTCTTTACCAAGGATCATCCATCGTCGATGTCAATCATTATCCAACTCCTAAAAACAAAGTGAATATTTTTTTTAAATAACTAGGGTGAAGAACCCTTTTAAATAGCAATACTTGGCTTAATTTAACTAATCTTGTTTTTTCAAGCATTATGGGGATCGTGTCATTCCTCCTGATGAATACGATAGCCTTGACGATGCTCATTTTCAAATGTCTTTACACAGACATGTGAAGCAAAGTGAGTATTGACACTTAAATATATGGGTGCCTGGAATAAGGGATTTTAAGAGATTTACAGCAAAAGTCTGTTTGCATTTTTATTGAATTTTTTGTTTAAATTGTATTTTAGAAACACCAAAATCATAAAAACGCAAAATTGGATCTTAAATTTCAATAGAAACTAGACCAAAAACTGTGAAATCTCTATTGTAAAGTTGTTAGGTTATGAGTGTTCTAGCACTGATAATAGCTGATAACAAAGGCCCTGAGATTTTTCTAACCTCTTTCGGCCATCTTTACTACTAAAAACCACATATTTCACGAAAAATCTAGATGGTGCTCTATAAAAAAAAGTCAAACTAATTAAATTCCAATTTTTATAGATCGAATAACAAGCATGAAAGCTTCGAGTCCAATCGAAATCTCTCCACACCATGCCAAAAACCACACTTTTCGCAAAAACAAATACGTCTACACCAATTTAATTAAATAAAACGATCATAAATGCGATCAAATTGTGCTATTGCAAAAAAAAAAATGACAATGTAAACAGATGACTGTTTTAAATCCTATGAAATTATATTTTTTAATTGAAATATTTTAGACTAAAAGTCGGTTTTTTTATGTAATAGTGTTGTAATAAATGGTTTCTTATCTTTTATTACTAAAAAGAAATTTTATATAAATGCCATAAGCTTCAAGACTTGAAAAAAGTTGCACTTAGTAATGCCAAACTTTATTTTTTAAGTTTTCAGAAAATTTTTGTTTTGAGCCAAAATTGGACTCAAGGTACAGTTCTCGTGCAATGAAAGTTCCTTAGGCCTATTTTCTGGGAAGAATCATACCTAATTAGCTTCTCAAACTATGTTTCTCTGCTCATATCAATAAGTATCAAATTTTCACTTTTATTTTCCCCTACAATTTCTATTCATAGCTTGTGAAATGAATTCTCAAATGATACACAGGGTGGTGTATTTTTTTTTTTTTTTTTAATCTAAAACACATAAGTCTTAACAATACTGAAAAACCTGTTTTCCACTAATTTCCAACTAATTTCTCAGTTCTGTTTTTTACGCGTCAGATAATTTGCCACTCGGTAAATGCTATATGTTTTATTTTTAAAAATTTCTTAATGTTTCAAATAATTTACAATAAGTTTGTAACTATATCGCTTGTAAGCCTGTGATATCTTTTTTGAATTATTGTAATAAATATATTGTTATTGTTATCAAGGCTCATAAAATTAGTTTTAGAATTGGATCAAATTATTTATTTCATTTATTGGACAAATTGAAGTATGACCATTTAAAAAGAAATCTAAAAAAAAAAATTGGAAAAAGGTTTGAAATGTCAAAAACCTCAGGACAGATTTTAGTACAATAAATGAAAAATTGTATCCATAGTAATTTTATTTAAAATGTAATGTTTGCCATGAAATGTATAAAGCGAGCGAATTTTCAAAGGGATGAAAAGTTCGGTACCTTCGGAAATTTGCTTAAAATAAAAAATTTATAATAACGTTAAATTGTACATAATATTACCTATATTCGAAAACGAAAAAATTTTTATTCTTCCATTACGTTTATCCATGGGCTTGTAGTCGCTAGATTTGTTTATAACAGGGTAAAAATTTTTCATTTAATTTGCATTTATATTGTATAGGTGGCTTCATCTAAATATATATTTTTTTAAATTTTTAATTTTTCCCATATTTTCTCGTACTTCTAGAAGGGTTATAGATATAGCTTTTTTTTTTTTTTTTTTTTACAAAATTGTACATAAAATACTAATTTAAATAAACTCCCTATTTTCCTTATTGTGATGTTGCTTTTAAATGTATTTAGAGAAAAAAATATTTTCATGTAGTTTCATTAACTAAGTGTAAAGGTTATGAGGGTTAACAAAAAAAAATTCCATGGACTCAATTCATGTTCTCATTTCCAGATCTGCATGTTTAAAAACGATGTTAAATGTTTTTCAGAACCAAAGAGGCTGAATGAGACAAAAAAAAGCCCCTAATGTATTGATGTGATATCTATTTTTAAGAAAATCAAAACAATGTTAGCATCTAGCGAAAATTCTGCAATCAATATGTCAGTTTCATGCAATTAATTGCATTGTTAACTTTTATTTTGAAACTTTCGAGTGCCAACTTACGGCTATGAAATTATGAAAAGAAGCCATTTTAATTAGTTCTGTAGGTATATACTAAGACAAATAATAATGTAAATGTCATTTTTTTAATGTGATAATGTATAAAAAACATGATAAATAAAAAGTTTTGTTATTCATGTATATTTTAATGCCCTTTTTGGAAAAGAACCAGGTCCGAAATTAAAGATTATTAAATTTCCTACAGATTTTATTCAGTCAAATTTTTTGTAGGACCAAAGGTATCCGAGCTACTCACAAAGAAAATAACAACAGTATATTTATTTTGAAGCTTCGTAGCTCAGAAACGGTTGGTCCAGCAAAACATTTTACTAAATAAAATCTGTAGCAAATTTAATTATCTTTAATTTTTTACTTAATATTTTTTCGCCTACAACGTACGGTTTACGAGATATTGACAAAAAACCGAAAACATCCTCCTTTAAAAGTTTAAATTCAACCAAAAAACTTTCTAGTGTTCACCGCTTTTTGGATCACGCAGGTTAAAAATAAATCAATATATAATTAACATTTTCTTTTTAATTTAAAAACACAAAAGACAAATCATAATATGAATATAATATAATTACACTATGATCACTTATTTATAAATTCACCAGCCGAAGGCTGTCTTCTCCAGTGACAAGAATACACGTGTGCGTCCCTTTGTACATTATAATATTTAATTTTCGAACAAACACGCCTTTATTTATAAAATATATTGTAATTTAAATACAACTTTTGTTGAGAACACGGTTTTTTAATAAGTCAAAAAGAAAACGTTTTATGGGCAATGGTGAAGGGGCAAAGATCCAATAATTAAGGTAAAAGGCATTATTCGGACGGATATTTATATAAAAATAAGCCAAAGTTTGAAATAGAAAACAGAAAAATTTCATTTCAGTTGCCGTATTCTCAAAAAAATTGTCCTTTAAACAAACATTTAAGTAATAATTTTCATAATTCTTAAAAATCCATAAAATCTATGTCTTAAACAAATAATGTAAAGCTCAATGTTCACTTTTTTTATAATTTATTTCATTTTTTACAAATTAACAAGTAAATAATTCATTTTCGCTATCTACAATATGTTACAAAACGTGGTAAAAAGCTAGGAAATTCAATGACAAAAGAGGCATTTTCCATTGTCGCAGTTTTTAAATTTTCGAGTGCAAATAATGTACGAACAATTTTCAGGTCCTATAAATATACTTTACAATTATGCCTTATTTTATAATTCGCTGTAAAAATATATAATTATTTTAAAATTTTCCCTTAACTTTTTTATTTATATTTTTTTTCTTTTTTTCAATTCATTATGAAAATAAAAATACACTCTGAAGTGGCTTAAAGCCATTATGCCACAAAATGGCACGTTGAAGTTTCAATAAAAGATTTGAAATGTGATTCAGAGCCAAGACGTTTCCTAAAATTGTCATACTAAAGATTCTAAGAAGAAATTTATCAAAATTTTAAAAATTTATCACTGCTAAAAATTAAAACTAGTTTTTGCTTTTTCAGACTAGCTCAAAAACTAAAGGGAACTTCTAAAAAGACACCCATGATTATATATTCAAAAGTTTTTTTTTCCTTTTTTACACATTAGGGGTTATCCCAGGACATCACAGAGGTTCAAATTGTGATAGGGTAACATGACCCTTTGAAATCGACAAACTTTGGAGAGTAACTCAAAATTGAGCAAGATTGTGAAAAGCATGATTATCTCAAAAAGGCTTCACAAGGACGCCTCCATAAGCTTGTCGATAAATAGGCTCAAAAAACTATCGACTACTATGGCACTTGTTTAATGAAAAAACTGCATTAACCCCAACCTGTATATACAATAATGGTAACAGTTTTACCTCACAGGATGTTCAAAAAAAAGAAAAAAATTTTAAAATTGGCATTTTACTAAATTCACATGGTTAACTTTCTCCGTGAACACATAAAATTAAAAAACGAGTGGAAATCGGATAGCAACAAAGGAAAACAGAAACAAAACAAAAAAATGGGCAAACTCGAAGTTTTTTCTCTTAAAAATAATTATTTTTATAAAAAAAAAACTTGAGAAATTACCTCTATGATTAGTAAAATCACAAAACTTAAATTATGCACAAAAAAAAAAAGAATAAATTTGCACTGAATATACACAAAATTGATATAAAATGAAAATATTTGGACTTTTACTAACACTATCAGGTATCGAATTCATTCTTCCTTTGGACAATCATAAGCCGGTAATAAGAAAAACAAATTTTAAGGAGGCTAAATAAGAAAAACAAATTTTAAGGAGGCTAATCTACATAAAGTGTAAACTTTGAAAAAAAGTTGATTTTTAACACGAAAAAAATTTGTGATATGAATTTTTACATCTAATGGCTTTTTGATACTACGGACAATTTAGAAAAACTTTAGGCAAAATATCTATACTTTTGAATAAATTACAATCAAAATATATTCTTTTTTTGATTTATATTTGATTTTGAAAAACCGTGCCATAAAAATAATTCTTTATCACTGGCAGTTTTGGCTAGAAAACCCCTTGATTTTAAGGCCATTTTAGTTAACAAATCTATGCGTCGATGAGGGAAATAAAGGAAGCCCCCTAGAAATGATTGTAAATTAATTCAAAGATAGCAGTGGTCGTGCTCTTTTGGAGCCACCTAAATGGTAAAATACAGAAAAAAACGATTTTCTTTGGAAAAAAAAGAGAGCTTTTAACAAAAAATGATGAAACGAGCACGACCTAAGCTAAAAAGTTTCGTAATACCCAAATGAGCATTGTCTGTCAAAATTTTCATACACAGCCAACAATTGCAGGCTATTTACAAATAACCTTTTGTAATATTACTCTTTTCTTTTTTACAAAATATATTACAAATGTATAAATCATGTTCCATACAGATCACCTAAAAAACCCACATTTTGTACAACGGCTTAAAAAGTTAAAATATGTACAAAAAAAGATGCTGAAATTAAAAATGACTTGAGAAAATAAAGATTTAATGATTTGGTTGAAACATGATTGTGATAGAAATGTTTAGATTTCTTTACGTTTGCAGCCAGTGCAGATATAGACGTCGGGGATTTTTGATTTTTTGACTTTGGCGCACCTGAGATGGATCCAAGTGCGGCAACTGCTGCATTCGATCATCGGGCGACCGGCGAAAGGTTTGTTGCAGAAACAAGTGACGAGGTCGTACGAGTCTTCATCGGCGGACTCAACGAGGATGTTCTGCGACTCGTCGGACGAGTTCGACGATGAACTTTTCGCTTCTTTTTTCCTCTCTTTGCTTTTACGCTCGGGTATCTTTTCATGGTGTTCCTTAAAAACGAAATCACAATTAGATAACGATTTGATTCATTGTAAACAGATAAATAGCAGATTGTTGGATAAGAATCTTTTGTTTATTAATGTTTGAGACTTACTGACTCATGTTTTTGAAGACAAAAGAATTTTTTTCAAGTTCAAGGCTAAAAAATTTCGAAAAGATCAAGAAAGATAAGAAATTTAGCAGAAAAAAACGATGGTAGGCGACATGGTCCAAGCAGAGTTGCCAGATAAGGCTCCCCAGGAGCCCGATTTGCGATAAATTTCCCATACTGGCAACACTGTCTGAAAGCCCAACTTTTTGGGATGCAGGGTTGCCAGATTAGGCCCCGAAAAGTAGCCCAATTTGCTATAACTCGCCATATAAGGAACCAAAAAAAGTAGACTAATTGCAATAACTCGCCAGACAAGGTCCTATAAGTACCCCAATTCGCCAGATAAGGCAGTCCAATTTGCGATAACTCACCATATAAGGTCCCAAAAAGTAGCAATAACTCGGCAGGTAAGCCCCCAAAAAGTAGCCCAATTGAGATAACTCGCCAGATAAGGCTCCAACAGAGTAGCCCAATTGGAATAACTTGCTAGATAAGGCTCCAAAAGTTAGCCCGATTGCAATAAATCGCCAGAATAGGCCCCATAGAGTAGCCCAATTGGAATAACTCGCCAGATAAGGACCCAAAAAGTAGACTAATTGCAATAACTCGCCAGATAAGGTCCTATAAGTAGCCCAATTTGCTATAACTCGCCATATAAGGTTCCAAAAAGTAGCCCACTTGCAATAACTCGCCTGATAAGGCCCCAAAAAGTAGCCCAATTGGAATAAATCGCCAGGTAAGCCCCCAAAAAGTAGCCCAATTGCGATAACTCACCAGATAAGGCCCCAAAAAATAGCCCAATTGGAATAACTCGCCAGGTAAGCCCCCCCCAAAAAATTATCCCAATTGAGATAACTCGCCAGATAAGGCCCCAAAAAGTAGCCCAATTGAGATAACTCGCCAAAAAAAAGGCCCCAAAAAGTAGCCCAATTTGTGATAACTCGCTAAACTAGCAATACTTTCAAAAGTCCAACAACATGGTAGTGCAGGGTTGTCAGATAATACCCCTAAAAAAGTAGCCCAATTTGCAATAAATTGCCCATTCGGCAGCACTCTCAAAAGCCCGGCCTTGTGAGATTTCAGGGTTGCCAGATAATGGCCCAAATAAAGTAGCTCAATTAGCGATAAATCCCCCGAGCTGGCAACACTGTCATTAGCCCAACCCTGTGGGATTGCAGGGTTGCCAGATATGGGCCCAAAAATGTAGCCAAACATGCAATAACTTGCCCAAACTGGCAACACTGTCAAAATCCCAACCTTTTAAGATTGCACGATTGCCAGATTATGCCCCAAAAAGCATCCCAATTTGCTTTAAATCGTCCAAACTGGCAACCCTGCAGGGCGGGACAGATTTGTGCCACACTTAGTGTTGATTATGCCACAGAAATCACCATTAAAACTTCCCAAAGTTGACCAGTCCTTTGGTCACTTACATCATTGCTATCAAATGCATGCTGTATCCCATATGAAACGTAACAAAATCTAAGCCAGTGATAGCCCCACCTGCACAGTTCATTCTGTACATTGAGAAGCAGGGTGGGGCAAATCTGTTGCACAGAAACCAGCAAACTTCCACAGTTGAACACTCTTCCAGGGGTCACTTTCTCCTAACACTGATATCCAATGTACCCACTACAATGTGTCCACATGGCAAGCAAACACTAGCACCTTGGTCACTTATGCTCAAAACACCCTATAACCACAGTCCCCCATGACCTATTTTAGAAAACTTCAAACCCCTCACTTTCCACCATTTAACTTCACAATCCCAGAAAACAGGACTAACCCAATTCACCCAAACCTACCTAATTTGGCATAGCAAGCTAACACTCTAAGCTTGGTCACTTTTGCTCACAACACCCTATAACCACAGTCCCCTATGACCTATTTTATCTTCAAAACTTCAAACCCCTCACTTCCCACCATTTAACTTCACACCCAGAAAACAGGACTAACCCAATTCACCCAAACCTACCTAATTTGGCATAGCAAGCTAACACTCTAAGCACCTTGGTCACTTTTGCTCACAACACCCTATAACCACAGTCCCCTATGACCTATTTTATCTTCAAAACTTCAAACCCCTCACTTCCCACCATTTAACTTCACACCCAGAAAACAGGACTAACCCAATTCACCCAAACCTACCTAATTTGGCATAGCAAGCTAACACTCTAAGCACCTTGGTCACTTTTGCTCACAACACCCTATAACCACAGTCCCCTATGACCTATTTTATCTTCAAAACTTCAAACCCCTCACTTTCCACCATTTAACTTCACACAAACTCCCAGAAAACTAACCCCATTCACCCAAACCTACAGATATATCACCAAATTTGGCATAGCAAGCTAACACTCTAAGCTTGGTCACTTTTGCTCACAACACCCTATAACCACAGTCCCCTATGACCTATTTTATCTTCAAAACTTCAAACCCCTCACTTCCCACCATTTAACTTCACACCCAGAAAACAGGACTAACCCAATTCACCCAAACCTACCTAATTTGGCATAGCAAGCTAACACTCTAAGCACCTTGGTCACTTTTGCTCACAACACCCTATAACCACAGTCCCCTATGACCTATTTTAGATAACTTCAAACCCCTCACTTTCCACCATTTAACTTCACACAAACTCCCAGAAAACTAACCCCATTCACCCAAACCTACAGATATATCACCAAATTTGGCATCCAGCCAAAAAAATGAAAACCCAACAACATAAGAGGCTTTATTACACACAAAAAGTCCCTTTTAACTAAGCAATAAGGGTCACTCAAAGAAAACTCAATAATGACGGAAAAGTCGGAAAAAAAGCCACTTACCTCCTCCTTTTTCACGTCGTAATTCTCGTATTCCAATATAAATTTACAAAAAAGGTAAAAATCTTCTGAAGTCCTTGGCTTTTTTGGGATGGACTCGGATCCGACCTTAAACAAAATGAAACCATTTTCAAATAAAAACCTTAAAAATAAAAAATAAAAACTTGAAAAATCCATAATTTAATTTTCATTAAACTAACCTCATCATCCTTTAGTTGCGACGATTTTCTAGTTTCTGAAAATAAATCAAAAAACGAATAAAATATGAAAGTTTATAAAAATAGTCAAAATGAGGTTAATAAATGGAGAAAATGAAGAAATGAGCTTCCAGATGGGAAAAAATTACAAAAAAAATAAAAACAATAAAATTCTCAATTTGTGTCATAAAGTTAGGAAACGAATTGAGTTATTATTTTAAATGTTAAAAATATTTTAAAAAATGATAAATTTGAGGAAAAGGGGAAGTTGGTGGAAAATATAGTTACCTCTAAGTATATCGTCAGTCATGTTTGGGATTTTTTGAGAAAACTGTGAAATTAAAATTTTGAAAGAAAAGGGCTTTAAAAAAAGGTTCCCAAGTAGTCAGAGTGATGGGATTGAAGAAAAGTTCCCTTCGGTTTTCTGAGCCATTTTTCAACTCTCGCGGAAAATGAGGAGGGGCGCCCTTTGAGGGGGGTCGGTTGAGGAAAAACGAAGACGAAAAAAGGTGTCCCAATTAATAAAATATTCGAAGAGGGGAACGAAAATGAAAAAAGGGCTAAAAACCTAACGTCGGAGAAACCCGAGGTCCGAGACTCAAACCAATGTGGTAAAATAGCGGCGTTCGACTTGTCTGCTGCGCCGTCAGAATGGCCAAAACAATAAATCCAAATTTACCCGAGTTTCCATTACCCCCACTCCACATTTTTATGTCTCATTTATTCAATTCAAAAGACTTTTTGAATACGTCATGTCTAACTTTATGACTTTTAGAAAATGAAAATGTGAATTTAAAGCTTAAAAATTGGAAAAACGAAGGAATGGGCGCCCCTCCAGGATTCATGGATTTGCCTCTCTAGCGTTCAAATTTTATTGATCCTTTTTGGACTCGAGGGGCCCTTTTAGCTTGATTTTTGATCCTTTATTGGACAAGATGCGGCCCTTTTTAGCTTGAATTTTGATCTTTTTTGGACACTAGGGGCCCTTTTAGCTTGAATTTTGATCCTTTATTGGACAAGATGGGGCCCTTTTTAGCTTGAATTTTGATCCTTTCTGGACACTAGGGGCCCTTTTAGCTTGAATTTTGATCCTTTCTGGACACTAGGGGATCTTTTTAGGTAGGTTTTTAATCTTTTTTGGACACTATGGGCCCTTTTTACCAGATTTTGTTAGTTTACCATAAAAAGGGCCCATTTTAGCTTTATTTTTTTTATACACTAGGGGCCATTTTTACCTCGATTTTTTAAAATCCTTTTTTGACACTAGGGGCCCCTTTTTAGCTGGATATTTGATCCTTTATTGGACAAGATGGGGCCCTTTTAGCTTGATTTTTTATCATTTTTGGAACCTAGGGGCCCTTTTTAGGTAGGTATTTGATCTTTTTTGGACACAAGGGGCCCTTTTAACCAGATTTTGTTCCTTTACTATGAAAAGGGCCCTTTTACCTTGAATTTTGATCCTTTTTGGGCACTAGGGGCTCCTTTTTAGCTTGATTTTTTTTATCCTTTTTGGATATTAGGGGCTCATTTAACCAGATTTTGTCCTTTTACCATGAAAAGGGCCCCTTTTTAGCTTGATTTTTGATCTTTTTTGGACACTAGGGGGCCTTTATAGGTAGGGTTTTTTTTTTTTTTTTTTCTTTTTTGGACACAAGGGGCCCATTTAACCAGATTTTGTTCCTTTACTATGGAAAGGGCCCTTTTAGCTTGAATTTTGATCCTTTTTGGACTCTAAGGGCCCTTTTAGCTTGATTTGTGATCCTTTATTGGACAAGATTTAGCCCTTTTTAGCTTGAATTTTGATAGTTTTGGGACACTAGGAGCCCTTTTAGCTTGAATTTTGATTCTTTTTGGACACTAGAGGCCCTTTTTGGGTAGGTTTTGATCCTTTTTGGACACTGGGGGCCCTTTTAGCTTGAATTTTGATCCTTTTTGGACACTAGAGGCCCCTTTTTAGCTTGATTTTTGATCCTTTTGGACACTCCTTAGGCTTCGGAGAATCGTACACAGGGCCCTTTTTAGCTTGATTTTTCATCCTTTTTATACACTAGGGGCCATTTTTACCTTTTAATACACTTAGGGGCCCTATTAGTTTGATTTTATATCCTTTTTACCCCACAAAGTTGACCCTTTGACATTCTTGCCAGTTTGGGTTTTTTTTTTTTTTTTTGCAAATTGGACTACCTACTTTGTTGGGCCCAATCTGGCAGCATTGCTACCCAACAAAATCGGGGACATAGTGCAAGGTGGGGGAGGAAGGTTTGGGGATGTGGTTGATGGTAGGAGAATGTTGGGGATGTTGGAGGGTGTTATGAGAATTAAGGGAGGTTATGGGATACAGGGACCTTATTTCATACTTAGGGCTTTAATGATAATTATCACAGCATGTCCACGACAGAATAAACGTTAAATTCCATCAAGAAATAATCCTCATCTGGGCGGAACGCTACCACGTTCCTATACACCAATTCTCCCTACATTACGTCACTCTAAAATCTCCACCATTTTCTCTTATCAACGAGTTATCAAAATTCAGCTGTTGTTTGTACATATCGATACCTGAAAGAGGCTTTCAGAAGGAAAACTGTAACATTCATTTTCCTAAATCCTATTTTGATATTTTTGAGTCGTCCATAAACAAAGACTTCATTAAATATTTTTTTCAATTCTTTCCTACTATCAAATAAAAAATATGATGCAATCCGTGACTCGTTAATTAAATTGTGATTTTTCATGTGTTTTTTTATGGGATAAAACTTTTTGAGGAAATCTTGGAAAATGTTGCCTTCCAGGGGATACTTTTCCTCGATGAGCTGCCCCTTTTATATCAGCGGCAACTGTGATCGTCCTCACTGTCACTATAGGCATTGCAAAACACCGAGTAAGCACTTTTTTGAAATATTCTACACTTTTGACGTTTCCTGAGCAGCTCATCTTCCAGCTTCTGATTATCTGGACCGCCCTGTCTGCAGTTTCTTTAAAAATTACTCCTAGAGATGATAGTTTTTGAGGGGGAAAGTTTTATTTCGAGAACGTTTGATTCCGAAGAGTATTCTGTGACCACATTGTCAAAATCTTAAAAATTCGAAGATAAAACACGTCATATAAACCATACGTAGCTTCTTCCAATGTGGGGCTCATATTAGCTTCTTGGCAGGTCTTGATGACGTCAATTTTTTGTTTATTTCGCTGCTCTGGTACAATAATATGAGGGAAAAACAAAATGGGTGATGAGCATAACTGGAACGGCGAAATTCGTGGCTTTGGAGACTTTTTCGTGAATACCAAATATGGAGCTCGTCCGGAGTTCTTTCACTCGAACATCACCTCCCCTACCCTCTTTGACAATCGCTCTACCTCCCCCAACATTCTGCCACTCTAACATCACCTCCCTTACTCTTTTGGACTCTCCCCATTCCTCCCCCATCATTCCTTCACTCTAACATCATCTCCCCTTCTCTCCTGGACCTTCCCTCTACCTCCCGCAATATTACTCCACTATGAATCACTTCCCATACCCTCTTGGACCCTCCCCCTACCTCCCCGAACATTCCCTACCTCTAACATTACCTCCCCTACTCTCTTTGACAATCCCTCTACCCAACCCAACATTTCTTCACTCCTTCACACCTTCCTTACCCTCTTTGACCCTCCCGCAACATTCCTCCACTCTCCCATCACCTTTCCTACCCTTTTAGATCCCCCTACCTCCCCCGAAATTCCTCCACTCTATCAACACCTCCCCTGCTCTCCTGGATCCTCCCCCGATATTCCTCTACTCTCCCATCACCTCCTCTACCCTCTTGGATCCTCCACCAACCTCCCCAAACATTTCTCCGCTCTCCCATCACCTCCTCTACCCTCTTTGACCCTCCCCTATCTCCCCCAGCATTCCTCCACTCTCCCATCACCTCCCCTCCGCTCTTGGACCCTCCCCTACCTCCCCGAACATTCCTCCACTCTCCCATTACCTCCCCTACCCTCTTTGACCCTCCCCCAACATTCCTCCACTCTCCCATTACCTCCCCTACCCTCTTTGACCCTCCCCCAACATTCCTCCACTTTCCCATTACCTTCCCTACCTTCTTGGACACTCCCCCTACCTCCCCGAGCATTCCTCCACTCTCCCATCACCTTTCCTGCCCTTTTGGACCCTCCCCCAACATTCCTCCACTCTTCCATCACCTTCCTTACCCTCTTGGACCCTCCCCATACCTCCCCGAACATTCCTCCACTCTCCCATTACCTCCCCTACCCTCTTTTACCCTCCCCCAACATTCCTCCACTCTCCCATTACCTCCCCTACCCTCTTTGAACCTCCCCCAACATTCCTCCACTCTCCCATTACCTTCCCTACCTTCTTGGACACTCCCCCTACCTCCCCGAACATTCCTCCACTCTCCCATTACCTCCCCTACCCTCTTTGACCCTCCCCCAACATTCCTCCACTCTCCCATTACCTTCCCTGCCCTCTTTGACCCTCCCCAAACATTCTCCCACTCTAACATCACCTCCCCTACCCTCTTTGACCCTCACCCTACCACCCCCCAACATTCCTCCACTCTCCCATCACCTTCCCTACCCTCTTGGACCCTCCCCCTACCTCCCCGAACATTCTTCCTCTCTAAAATCACCCCAGTTCCATACTAAGAAACAACTAATTCTTTGTTGATGTTTCAGCGAAAGAATACGACGATGCGGAACCAATCGGAAAACGCTTGCATCGCATTCAGGCAACACTTTCGCACGAGATGCGGACTCATTTCGAGGAGGAGAAAATCCGCTCGGAGAAAGAAGGCCTCCAAAACATCTACAGCGGAATCCCACATCCATCCGGAAACAACAGACCATCCAACGGCGACTACTACAAACGCCACATTCCGGTCGTCTATGCCCCAGCGAAACCAACGATCGTCCGACGAAGCAGCCAATATGTCCCATCAGTTCCTCAAAATTGCGCCCGACCATCAAACATCAACTACACACCATCAAGCAGACATGGGTCGAACCCAGCTTCCGAGTACAAGCCTCAAAGTACTACTCGATTTGATGATTCCGTCTCCTATAAACCAAGCCCACCTACTGTGAGAAATCCAAATTCTTCATATACACCTTCCCAAACTGGCAGAAGTGATCCTTCTGTTTCTTATACACCGAGCACCACTGTACGGACCAACTCGGACTCTTTCTACACACCCAGCCAAACAGGGAAAAGCTATCCCACGGCATCCTATTCACCAAGCCCTACGCTCAGAACTAACACAGATGCAATGTATGCACCTAAAGGATCAAGCAATATCACCGCTTCTTATTCACCAAGCCCATCTACAAACAGCTGTGATGCATCATATTCCCCTAGTGGAACCATCGGAACTAACGACTCAGCAAATTCATCTTCTCTCAGCTCTTCCTACACACCAACCCAAATGGTCAAAAGCTCTTCAACGCCAATTTCCAAAAGCGACGAATCTGATGTCCCAAAAGTCAAAAACATCACCGATGCTCAAACAAGTCCTATCAACAGCCCAAAAAGAGATGAAGAATTCACCATTTTAAGCCCAAAAACTTCGCTTAAAAGTGAATTTTCCGATACAGGAATAAACACAGATCCTCCTAAAAACGATCATGTTTCAGATGAAGAAAAAGACATGATGGATGTGGACAAAAACATCGAGAAAACGAAACATAAAGAGAAAAAATCTTCAGAAAAGAAAGTGAAGAAAGAGCATTCAAAGAGAGAAGAGACTAGCGATTCGAAAAAGAAATCTAAAAGTTCCTCAGAAAAATCTTCAAAATCCAAAGAAAAAGAAGTAAAAAGCAAAAGCTCCAAAGATTCAAAAAGCGACCGCCATGCTGAAAAATCGAAAAGCTCTGATAAGAAAGTCAAATCTGAATCCAAAGATTCGTCCAAAAGCAACAAAGATAAGAGCATTAAAAAAGAAGGGCATTCGTCTAAAAATGACAAAAAACCGTCAAAAGACGATAAAGATAAAACGAACGGACATTCAAAATCGACACATTCGAAATCATCGAAGAGCAGCCACCATAAGTCTGAACATTCACATAAAAGCAGCGAAAAAGAGCATAAATCGACTGAAAAGAAACACAGCACATCTAGGCATCGACATTCATCCTCAAAGAGCGACTCATCCCGACATAAACATTCCTCATCCTCGAAAAGTTCATCTTTCAAAAGAAGCTCTTCTACTGAAGATGATCTCAAAATCAAAAGTAAGTTTTGGTCCAATTTCTTATCACATCCATGAATTATTGTTATTTTTATTGTTTTAGAGCTCAAGTTGGATGATCATATTCTAATAGAAGAAGATTCTGATGATGATAATCAAGGTCAAGTCATTTGCCTTGATTCCGAGGACGATGAATGCAATGAGAGCGATGACTTTGATTTCGCCTCTTCTAATCATATGGTAATTCCAACTTTTTAGAAAATTTTTGTTTTTTTTGTAATTTCAGCTGATCAGATTTAATGAAAAAATTATTTTTCTCCTTCTAGTTTTAACTTTGCATTACCTTGTATATTGAACAGTAACCTGACTTTTCCAAAAACCAACTTTTCAATAATAACTCTTTATTAAATTATGAACAAAACTTTAAATTACAAAAAAACGTTTGTCTCTAAAAACAAACACGTTACAAAATCAAAAAACACACAGGTAAAATAAAGTTTTTTTTATTATTTTTTATTTATTTTTTTTAACCTTTAATTTTAAAGGAGAAATTTTAAGATTAGGATCCAGTAAAAAAATTTGGACCTTTCATCAACTAACAAATATAGCCTCTAACTCCCGATACCTCCCCCCCAACATCCCATCACTTCCCCCACCCTCCCATCATTTCCCCACAATCCCATCATTACCCCCACCCTCCCATCATTTCCCCTACCCTACCATCACTTCCCCACCACTCCATCACTTACCCCCCTCCCATCTCGTACCCCCCTCCCTTCACTTCCCCAACCTCCCATCACTTACCCCCCCTCCCATCACCACCACCCTCCCATCACCTCCCCCACCTCACATTACCTCCCCAACCTCCCATCACCTCCCCCACCTCACATTACCTCCCCAACCTCCCATACTTCCCCACCCTCCCATCACTTCACCCACCCTCCCACCACATCCCCCACCCCTCCCATCACATTCCCCCCAACATCCCATCACTTCCCCCACCCTCCATTACCTCCCATAACTTCCCACCCTCCCATCATTTCCCCACAATCCCATCATTACCCCACCCTCCCTTCATTTCCCCTACCCTACCATCACTCCCCCACCACTCCCATCACTTACCCCCCTCCCATCACTTCCCCTACCATCACTTCCCCTACCATCACTTCCCCCACCACTCCCATCACTTACCCCCCTCCACTCCCATCACTTACCCCCCTCCACTCCCATCACTTACCCCCTCCCATCTCTTACCCCCCTCCCTTCACTTCCCAAACCTCCCATCACTTACCCCCCTCCCATCGCCACCACCCTCCCATCACCTCCCCACCTCACATTACCTCCCCACCTCCCATTACTTTCCCAACCTCCCATTACTTCCCCCACCCTCCCATCACTTCCCGACCCTCCCATCACCTCCCCCACCTCACATTACTTCCCCCACCCTCCCATCAATACCCCACCCTCCCATCACTTCCCCACCCTCCCATAACTTCCCCCATCTTCCCATCACTTCCCCCACCTTCTCCCATCACTTCCCCCACCACTCTCGTCACTTACCCCTCTCCCCCGTCACTTCTCACTCTCCCATCACTCCCCCCACCTCCCATCACTTCCCCCACCTTCCCATTATTACCCCTACCCCACTTTGCCATCATTTCCCCCGCCCTCCTATCACCCCCGCCCTCATACCTTTGGGAAAGCCTATTATATTTGTTGGTTCTCTTTTGGTTGTGACTATTATTTTTAATTTGATTTATTACTTTTTCCAGGAAGAAGAGCAGCAAACACCTAAAGAAGCCCCAGTTGAAAATGTATTAAAATTATTCTAATACTCAAAACAAATATTTAATCGTCATTTATTTTATTTTCAGTCCGTAGACCGCTGGGTAAAAGCTCGAGAAACAATAAATCGAAATTCGCAAGGTAATCCCCTTCCCAATCTCCAAAAAACTAAAATAAATACTTTTTTTTTTTTTGTTAAACATAGGACGAGTTAGAATCGCACACGTACCCAACGTTTCCTCCCTTCTATCAGCGAAACAAATGATAATGTCGAGAAACAGCAGGAATCAAAATAACAGATCAAATGCTAGTTTGGTTGAAAAAACAGAGCCTGAAGTAAATGTCGATGCTGTCCAGCCTAAAATAGCCAAAAGAGTAGCTCATGCTCCTAAAGTGAGTAATTTTTATTCAAAAAAATGATTCACCGTTTTTCACACCCCAACTATCGTATTTATCATTTTTCAGCCGGAAACCTTAAAGTATCCCACTGTACGAAATGACTCGCAAATAAGAATTAATCTTTTCACAAGGCAGACGTGTTTACGAAACCTTTTTGATGAATTTGTCAAACATATCCGCGAGGAGGATGCCAGCAAAATGGTAATTTTTTTAAATTTTTGCTTGATGCCCTCCCAAGGAGGAGGAATTTTCGACTTTTGTGGTTGCAGGCTATCGAAGAAGAATTTGAAATCGCCAAAAGAATGAACATCCCGAAAACATATCAGAATTCGGTGGCTCTTCTAGTTTTGAAAATAAGGAAAAACAAGGGTATTATAGATAAAAGTAAGCAGCTAATGTCTCCAGGGTTAGAGAAATGCAGGGTATCTAAAGAATCAACTGCATTTAATATAAAACCCCCCTTGATTTAATATATATATAAATATATAAAATAAAAATAAAAATATATATATATATATATATCTGGTGCTTAATGAATTTTTATTATTTTAGACACTGGACCAGTAGTCGAAATTTTATCTTCTAATTCCATCCCATCTTTCACTTATGGTGAGATTTAAAAGACAAATTATTAATACCTTTTTTGATATAAAATTCTTAATTATCCAACCTCCCAAACCTTTATCTTAAGTTCTTTTTTGTTGGGGTGAAAAAGTGAATTTAAAAAAATAAACTTTTCAGGACATACGATTTATAAATGCTGCCTCAACTATTTGGTATCGGATGAAGAATTGAAACGAAATGGGTTCCCTCAGAAAATAAAAGGTCGACCTGGTTATGCAAAATTTGATACAACGCTGACCAATAGATTCCCCGAAAAGCAAGAAGGGACTGAAAGAGTTTGCATAAACTGCAGCAAAAGTTATTCGATTGATGATAACGGGCTGCCTATCATGAATGACGAGTGTGTCTATCATTGGGGACGCATTTTCAAGTCTAAAGGTATGATGAAAGACCAATTATCTGCCACATTTTTGACTTGATGAAAAAAAGTATATAAGTAAACCTCCCTTAGATTTCACCAAAAAATCAATTGGAATCAATAATTTTTGGATCCGGCCTACAGGGAGCTCCAGAATGGCCTTAACTTGGTTATTTTAAGTGCTAACCCTATATTTTGACGATGGAAATCAATACTAAACTTGATTTCCAGTAACTTTTACTTAAATCACTTTTTTGAGAAAACCAAATGTTTCCGAGTTATGAATAGGATCCAAAAAGTATTGAAACGTTTGGTCCTATCAAAAAAGTGCTTTAAGTAAAATTTGCTGGAAATGAAGCGTAGAATTGATTTCCATCGTCAAAATATAGGGTTTGCATTTAAAATAATGAAGTTAAGGTCGTTCTGGAGCACCCTGTAGGTCAGATCCAAAAGTTATTGATTCCAATCTATTTTTTGATAATATCTAAGGGGGGTTTACTCAAATGATTTTTTTCCGTCAGGTCAAAATTCTGGCTGGCACGCTGTTTTTTCAGTTTTTAATCTATAAAATTTCAGTTGGAGGAAACTGGACGGATTATTACTCTTGTTGCAACCGGGATGTGATGATGACTGGGTGTGAAATAGGAGCGTTTCATCTGTCGAATACCTTCGATTGGAATGCTTTAGGAGGATTTGTGAGCACCTCACCTCCTCCTCTATATGTCGCAGAAGATGAAGCTGGTGTCTACGCTTTGGATTGTGAAATGTGCCACACGACACGAGGATCTGAGCTTACAAGATGCACCGTCATCGATTTGAATGGCAACATCAAATACGATGCCATAGTTCGCCCTGAAAATACAATATTGGACTATTGCACAAGGTTCGCTTCTTTAGCTGTAGCTCGTTCTCTAAATGTTTCCCTTTGTATTTAGGTTCAGTGGTATCACCGAAGAAATAATGAGCCATGCAAAAGCCAGATTGACGGATGTTCAGTCTGACCTTTTAGACATTTTCAACTCGAATACCATTTTGATTGGGCATTCCCTTGAAAATGACTTAAAAGCTCTTAGGGTAAGTTTAATTCTCAACACTTAACTTAATACCTTCTTTTATAGATATTCCACGACAGAATAATCGATACTAGTATCATGTTTCCTCATAAGCAAGGGTTCCCTTATAAAAAAGCTCTTAAAACATTGACTAAAGAATTTCTCGGGCGAGAAATTCAGGTTAACGGTAAGCCGCCGAATTTCCTGTGATTTATTTATTAATTTTTTTTTTTTTTTTTTTTTTGCTGAAGAATCTGGTCATGACAGCAAAGAAGATGCGATCGCGTGTTTAGATTTATTGATGTACAAAATTAAACAAGACTCGAAAGTGCGCAAACCGAGGGTATGTATGATAAAAAAAAGAAGCCTTAATTTGTAACTTCCATTACCACCACCAATCTACAATTTATTCTCCTACCTTCCTTGACCCTCCCATAACCTCCTCCAACCTTCCGCTAGGTTCTCCATCCTCCTGGGCCCTCCCATCACCTCCTCTACCCTCATCGACACCCCATCACCTCCCCTGCCCTTCTCGACACCCCATCACCTCCCCTACCCTCCTCGACACTCCCCATCACCTCCCCTACCCTCCTCGACATCCCCATCACCTCCCCTACCCTCCTCGACACTCCCATCACCTCCCCTACCCTCCTCGACACTCCCATCACCTCCCCTACCCTCCTCGACACTCCCATCACCTCCCCTACCCTCCTCGACACTCCCATCACCTCCCCTACCCTCCCATCACCTCCCCTACCCTCCTCGACCCTCCCATCACCTCCCCTACCCTCCTCGACCCTCCCATCACCTCCCTAATCCTTCACTTCCTCCTCCTTTTTACCATCACCTTCCCTACCCTCCTTGACTCTCCCATCACTTCCCCCAATATTTCATCACCTCTCCCCCCCCCTTTACCATCACCTTCCCTTTTTATGAATTTTGAAGTGAGGGCTATTTTTATTTTATTTTATTTATGTTTTTCAGGTGATCATCAGCTTACCATCATAACTCACAAAATAAAAAATTAAAAAGTTCCATATTTTCTTCCAAAAAAATTCTTTTACATAAAATAAATGTTTTTGTCATATTCAAAAAAGTTTTTTTTTTTCTTTCTTTCTTTTTTTGTTAAATGTGTTTTTTCCACAGCCTTTGAAATGTCAAAGTCCTTCAATATGTAAAAATGATGCTCTTTTGTATATTGTTATATTTTCGTCAATTTTTTTTATGTACAAAAATCTTGTATATAATGGTTAACACTTTAATTTTCTATTTTTTGAAAAGTAATATTTATGTATGACATTATTTTTGTGATAGTTCTCTGTACTTAAGATGTATGCTTCCATTCCTTCTTGGTTTGTGCGGTTATATGGGATTTTCTTTTAAATTCCATAGGCCTTCAATGGTGTAATTTATCCCACCCCTCATTATATGGAATCCTCTTTAATTTTTCTTTCTTTTTTTCGTTTTTTGCTAAATGATAAGCTCAGATGTACTGTACAAACGAGCCCTGTACAGTCTGTTTAAAACGTTGAATGTTTTTTTTTCTGTTTCTAATGAGATAGTATTACTTATTTTTGTATTTGGGCATTCAGGTATGGATGATATATTTGACTAACGATGATTTTTAACCAGTATTGTCAACACCAAAAGGACTTAAAAGCCGGTCCTGACAAAATTAAAACGTTGCAAACATAGAGGGTCTACAAGGTGCTGACATTTCTGCATATTTCGCTCAGTTTTGCCCGATTCCTCGAAGGAGGAGGTTCCTAATTGAAAGAGAAAAAAAAAAAAAAAAAAAAAAAAAAAAAAATCATGCAACCGCCGCAGTCTAACCTCAAAACTTTTCTAACCTCAAAGTTTTCCAGTTACGTTTTAAGCTGTGCATGTCTGGACCGGCCTTTTCAGATAAAAAGTATTTACCCTCGACTAAATTGAGGGTCCACTCAAATTTCCGAGTTAAGTTTTGTGTAATCTAATAATCTCCATTAAACCAAAGAGTGTTTAAATAGTAAGACTATAAATGTGAGAAATGATGTTTAGGGAGTGGATATAATAAATAAAATATTTATATTCCAAGTGTTGATTTTAAAGTGCCTTAGTTTCTCTTATTTATGTTTTATGTGGGAATGTTCCAAATACTGTGATGAATCGGCCAGTTTTATCTCCTTTTTTTTCATATATTAGTTCGCTTTATGTAATTATGACTAAATAAACGTTCTGTGGCTACTTTGCTTCTTTTTTCCCGTAGAATCTTTATCATTTTGTGCAGTAGATAGGATAATAAAAAAAATCAACTTGAATATTTTTATTTTATCACATTAATTAGAAAAATATAAGTAATCCAATATTAAAGGCGTTCACAAATTGATTTCATAACCTGAAAGAAAGATAACCTGAAAATTTTGATTTATAGGAATGCTAGGGGGATCCATGTTTTTGATTATAAATGGCCTTTTCTTAATCTGCCTTCCTTTTATGGAAAAGGCAGTAAAACCTATTCTAAAAAAAAAAAAATATATTGTATAAAATCTGTTAAACAATGCCTAATTATGGCACAAATCTTAAATGATAGAAAAGCGTTAATTTCAATAGAAAGGCACCTACGAGGTTTTCGAGGTTTTCCCACAAAAATCTTGGGAATAGAAAAGATACAGACACAATTTGCATGACAATGTCCCATTCACAGCCGAAAATAATAGTTTTAGCTACGAGTTTACGGTCTACCAGTGGAATGTTAATTTTGAAGTTTTTTAAGAAAATTGAGGTTTTAAAAATGTTGATTTTGAGGTTTTTGACAAAATAAATTGCACTTAAAACGCTGATTCTGAGGAATTTTGACGAAAAATTGGCTCTAAAAACCATGATTTTGAGGTTTTTGACGAAAAAAGGCTGTTAAAACTTTGATTTTGAGGTTTTTGGACGAAAATTGGGCTTTAATAATGTTGAAATTGAGGTTTTTGGACGAAAATTTGGCTCTTAAAACCTTGTTTTGAGGTTTTTGACGAAAAATGTCTCTTGAAAGTTTGATTTTGAGGTTTTTGGACGAAAATTGGGCTTTCATAATGTTGAAATTTAGGTTTTAGGACGAAAATTGGCTTTACAAATGTTGAAACTGAGGTTTTTGACGAAAAATTGCCTCTTAAAACTTTTGATTTTGAGGTTTTTGGACGAAAATTAGGCTTTAAAAACGTTGATTTTGAGGTTTTTGAAGAAAAATTTCCTCCTAAAATGTCAATTTTAAGGTTTTTGATGAAAAATAGCATTAAAATATATTCACAAAGAAAAGAAGAACTAAATTTTTGGGAAATATTTGAAAAGAAAAATCTTGAGCCCCCTCCCCCCCCTCTCCCATAGGACAGCTTACTCCCAGTTAGGGAACCACTTTTAGACCGAAAAACGTGTAGCTGAAACTCCCTGTCTACTCTACATTAATTTAGATGCGACCAAAGAGTACCTTAAATAATATTGTTTTATAAGCAATAAGGCACATTTAGTAATACGTTAGGAACAAAACGTGTAGATACACATAGAGCACAAGTAGAATCCCAATTTTATGTCAAAAGCTGAAAAATCGCAATTTTTACGCCCAATTTGGTGGGATTCTACTTCAGCTTTACAATGGGATGGATCTTTTCTGTAAAAAACGAAGTCGATTCTGAGCACCAATACATTGTCTTTTTTTAAATTTTGAACTCAAGTCTCTAAAAAAATCGAAAATGTGTCAAATGTTGGTTTCGGATTGATGAGACAAGGCTTTTTCTTTGAGCATCTCGGTCACGTTTGGCCTTTGGGTGTAAGGGTTGACATTGGGAATGCATGGAACTATGGCGTTTGGCCCTATTGGCCCTCGATTCATCGATCTTAGCCTATATTCGATTTCAAGCAAAAGAGCCGATCTGTAAGCCTCATATCGCATGACAATCCCTTCAAGTTCGTGTTTGTAAAGGCGGTTCAGCATTGCATTAAAACAGTCAAGCTCAGGTAGTCTGAAAAGTTCCCAACGTAATTTGTAATCCAATTCTTGTGACGTCCTCGTGTAAACTTCCAACCATCGAGGTATTTCTAAAAATCATTATTTTAAGTTTTTTACCCTAATGAGGCCCAAAAAAATGGGTTTTACTTTGCTTTAGGTATTTCTAAATCCAAGTTTTCGTCTCCCTCCTACCTCATTTTGAAAAAAAAACCATCTTAAGTCACTTTTTGACCTCTAGCTCGAAAACTACGGGTTTTAGCAACTTGACCGCTAAGTAAAAAATGAAAGATTATTAAATTTTGCATCTAATGAGCTTTGAAAAGACAAAATCGGTTCAGCCGTTCAGGGGATTTCAGGAGTTTAAAAAAATGGTTTTTTGATATAATCTGAACGGTTGGACCTATTTTGACTTTTGAAAGCTCATTAGAAGAAGAATTTAATAATCTTTCATTTTGGACTTACAATGGGCCAAAAATTTTTTCCAATGGGCACCTTGAAGCCAAAATTTGTCAAAATCGACAAACAGGATATTGATTTTTATGTAAAATTGCATGAGGAATCCGATGGTATCAATTAAAAAATTGTAGGACCATTGTTTTTCAAGTTATTGCTACAAAACCGCATTTGGAACTAAGTAAACTACCCCAGGAAAAATTTTCTCGTCAAAAACAACATTATATTCGTACTCAACACCCCAAAAAACTTATAGATATCAAATTTTATCAAGATTAAAAAATTATTTTTTCCCCCCTTAGTGATTCCTTGATAAAATTTAATATCATTAGGTTTTTTGGGGTGCTAAGTACGAATATAATGTTGTTTTTGACCAAAAAAACTTTTCCTGGGGTAGTTTACTTAGTTCCAAAAGCGGTTTTTTAGCGATAACTTGAAAAATAATGGTCCTAGAATTTTTTAATTGATGTCATTGGATTCCTTGTGCTATTTTACATAGGAATCAATAACCTAATTCGTATTTTGACTAGGGGAGGGAGACAAAAACTTGGATTTAATAAGCACTAGCATAGTATAATCCCCTTAGAATAAAAAATTACCTTGATTTAGATAAGGGTTGGCAGGTACCAAGGCGTTATGAGAATGGAACTGCGTATGTCGGGGAGGATTCGGATGAGGAGGTCCTAATTCCATCGCCATCCTCATCTCATGCTGATAAATATACAAAGAACATGGGTGTTCATACTGAGCAGCTCGTGTTATATGACTATTTGGAGTTTTAAAAACAATCGTTAAAAAAAAAGAGATTTAACGAAATAATTACTTGACATAGTAGACACCATATTCGGGACTGTCGATTCTCTCCCAGCCAGTAGGAAGGCCCTCTTTTTCCAAAGGATGGCTCCAATGGGTCGTCTTTGTATTGTGGTCGATGTAATATTTTCGCCCTCGGAGGGTCGAATCTGAGGTCCAGCCAGGAGGCAAAGGCAACTCTCCTGTGTCTACGTATAAAAATATAAAAAAATGTAAAAATGATGAAAAATTTACCTCTATTTAAAGGTGCGATAGCTTGGTTTTGAATTATTATGTTCTCAGGCATGTAATTTACATGCTGTAAATTAGGATCTGGTGGTTTGTCTTCTTCTAATACTGAAAAAAACAATTTTTTACTAAGAAGAAAACAGAAAACTGATTAATTGGCCATTTTGATGAGTGAACAGGCAAGAAAAATGTCCAAATAAGCTGATTTTGTACATAAAAGTGGAACAAATGGCAGATCTGGACTGTGTGAGGGGTCAAAAAGGGTCAAAGTCCGTGAATTCGCAAATATGAGGTGCCTAAACATACTGGAGTATTGGAGTATTTAGTCTTTTTTCATCAGTTCCCCCGCCCTCCCGTCACTTCCTCCACACTCCCGTCACTTCCCCCACCCTCCCGTCACTTTCCCCACCCTCCCGTCACTTCCCCCACCATCCCGACATTCCCCCCCCACCCTCCCCCTGTACATTCTCCACTCTCCCATCACTTCCCCGCCATCCCATAACTTCCCCGCCATCCCATCACTTCCCCGCCATCCCATCACTTCCCCGCCCTACCATCACTTTCCCGTCCACTCATCACTTCCCCCACCCTCCCATAACTTCACCCTCTCCCCTTACACATTCTCCACTCTCCCATCACTTCCCCGCCCTCCCATCACGTCCCCACCCTCCCATCACTTCCCCGCCTTCCCATAACTTCCCCGCCATCCCATCACTTCCCCGCCCTACCATAACTTCCCCGCCATCCCATCACTTCCCCGCCCTACCATCACTTTCCCGTCCTCTCATCACTTCCCCCACCCTCCCATAACTTCACCCTCCCCCCTTACACATTCTCCAATTCTCCACTCTCCCATCACTTCCCCGCCCTCCCATCACGTCCCCACCCTCCCATCACTTTCCCCCGCCTTCCCATAACTTCCCCGCCATCCCATCACTTCCCCCTCCCATCATTTCCCGCCATCCCCTTATACATTCTCCACTCTCCCAACACTTCCCATACTCTCCTATCACTTCCCTCAACCTCCCCCACCATCCCATCACTTCCCTCAACCTCCCCCACCATCCCATCACTTCCCTCAACCTCCCCCACCATCCCATCACTTCCCCCACCATCCCGTTACTTCCTCCACACTCCCGTCACTTCCCCCACCCTCCCGTCACATTCCCCACCCTCCCGTCACTTCCCCCACCATCCCGACACTCCCCCCCCACCCTCCCCCTGTACATTCTCCACTCTCCCATCACTTCCCCGCCATCCCATAACTTCCCCGCCATCCCATCACTACCCCGCTCTACCATAACTTCCCCGCCATCCCATCACTTCCCCGCCCTACCATCACTTTCCCGTCCTCTCATCACTTCCCCCACCCTCCCATAACTTCACCCTCCCCCCCCTTACTCACTCTCCACTCTCCCATCACTTCCCCGCCCTCCCATCACGTCCCCACCCTCCCATCACTTCCCCGCCTTCCCATAACTTCCCCGCCATCCCATCACTTCCCCCTCCCATCATTTCCCGCCATAACCTTATACATTCTCCACTCTCCCAACACTTCCCATACTCTCCTATCATTTCCCCCAACCTCCCCCACCCTCTCATCATTTCCCTCAATCCTCCACCCTCCCATCACTTCCCTCAACCTCCCCCATCCTCCCATCACCTCCCCATTCTTCCAACATGATGAAAAAAAGAATCTAATCAAAATGACCTCATAATAAGCATAAACAAGAGATGCCAGCATAATAATGTAATCTATTTCTAATACCTTTAGCGGCACCCAAATTATGCTGAGAATGTCTTGAAGGAGATGGCAAACACTGAACCAGTTGAGGACGATAAACCTTACAAAAAAAATTACTTGTCAGTAATTATTATACTCGACATTCTACCAATTATAAAATTGCAAGTTTGTTTCTTGATAACTTGATGCTTACCTGGTGATACTGGTTAAATGAATAATCATACGACGGACTTTGATTAAACCTCAAATCATTCGCATAATCATTCCTTCTCACAGCATTCATCGTATGAGGAAAGTCTGCCTGAAAAATTCAAAATTTCATTCCAGAAAAATCCAGAACTGATAATACCTGAGGTTTGTCTAAATTATACTGAGAGCCTGCATATTGATAGTTGTAAGGATGATTGATATTTGTCAAAATGTTATTCGCCGGAGTTGTATATAATGGAGGTTGCGCAATCAAAGGTGGCCCATCGCTACTGGCAACGGAGATGCTCGCAAATCTATTTTAACAAAAATAATTTTTTTTTTTTTTTTTTTTTGGCATATTTGAGTTCATAAATAAATGAAAACCTTTGAGCTAAATCAGGTACAGAAGTGCTCGGCGTGTATTTTCCTTCATGGCCCAAAACAGCCGGTGTCTGTGTAGTCAGACGATGAATGCCAAATTTTTCCGACGTTGAATTTTGAACCTTAAAAAATAACGTAATAATTAAGCAATAAATGGAACTATAATCTTTTCAAGTTTAGTGTTTGCTTTGTAACTTTTTCATTTTTATTTTATTTTTATTTTTTTTTATTAAGCAATAAATGGGGTTTTACCTGCGTTTGCCGAGAGCTGCCGATATTGTCGGGCCGACTGAAGCCAGCACGTCGTGTCGGTTTTTTCACAGGTTCAGTCGTCCAGACATTTATAACTAAAAGAAACAAAAAAAGCTTTTCCATTTATATGACTCTCAAAAGGGGAAAAATTGAGTAAAAAAGGGAAATTTATTGGTTACCCTTTGGTCTTAGCCCTAAGGGTAGAGGTTCCCATTTTTAAACAAATGAAAACCTGTGCAAAACTTTTCAAGGTTTTTGAGGGTTTTGAAGAAAATAAAGGTTTTAAAAATGTTGATTTTGAGGTTTTTGACAAAAAATTGTCTCTTAAAACCTTAATTTGGTTGTTTTTTTGGCTTCTTAAACGTTGATTTTGAGGTTTTTGACAACAAAAATCGTCTCTTAAAACCTTAATTTTGAAGTTTTTTAGCTTCATAAACGTTGATTTTGAGGTTTTTGACGAAAATTGGTCTCTTAAAACGTTGATTTTGACAAAAAAAAAATTGTCCCTTAAAACCTTAATTTTGTTGTTTTTTTGGCTTCTCAATTGTGGATTCTGAGGTTTTTTGAGGAAAAATTGGCTCTTAAAACCTTGATTTTGAGGTTTTTGGACGAAAATTGGTCTCTTAAAACGTTGATTTTGACACAAAAAAAAATTGTCCCTTAAAACCTTAATTTTTTGTTGTTTTTTTTTTGCTTCTCAATTGTGGATTCTGAGGTTTTTTGACGAAAAATTGGTTCTTAAAACGTTGATTTTGAGGTTTATGGACGAAAATTTGGCTCTTAAAACCTTTATTTTGAGGTTTTTGACGGAAAATGTCTCTTAAAACTTTGATTTTGAGGTTTTTGACAAAAATTTGGATCTAATAACTTTGATTTTTTTTTTTTTTACAAAAATTTGGCTCTTGAAACGTTGATTTTGAGATTTTTGACAAAAAAAATGGCTCCTAAAAGTTTGATTTTGAGGTTTTTGGACGAAAATGGGGATTAAAAACGTTTAATTTTGAGGTTTTTCGAAGAAAATTTGGCTCCTAAAACCTTGAGGTTTTTGACGAAAAATGTCTCTTAAAACTTTGATTTTGAGGTTTTTGGACAAAAATTGGGCTTTACAAATGTTGATTTTGAGTTTTTTGACGACAATTTGTCTCTTAAAACCTTGATTTTGAGGTTTTTTGACAAAAATTGGACATTACAAATGTTGATTTTGAGGTTTTTGGGCGAGAATTTGACACTTAAAACTTTGATGGTGAGGTTTTTGGACGGAAATTGGGCTTTAAAAATGTTGATTTTGAGATTTTTGACGAAAAAATGCTCATAAAACTTTGATTTTAGGTTTTTGGACGAAAATGGGGCTTTAAAAACGTTGATTTTGAGGTTTTTGGACGAAAATTTGGCTCTTAAAACTTTGATTTTGAGGTTTTTGGACGAAAATTGGGCTTAAAAACCGTTAATTTTGAGGTTTTTGCCTTAGGTGATGTCTCAAGGGCAGATGGATTTCCAAGCCCCCTGTGGACGGATCGACTTAAAATTTGGTACAGTTTTCAATTATTATGATGAGAAGAAGCCCTAAAAATTTCAAGTCGATCAGTCATAAGGGTGTTGGGAAATGGCAATGTCCTCAGAACACAGCGTCCAGTTAAAGCACTCTTGAAACTTAAAATTTAAAAAAAAGATGAATTACTGGGCATTTCAGGTGGAGTGTCCTTCTTGACGTATTTTCCGACGACGCCTTCCTTGACACTCCTCGAGTCTTTGTTCTTCCTTGAGAGCATCTTTAAGGGTTTCCGCCTTTTGGATGTTGAAAAGAAGCGACCGATGGATCGCTCCAAGTTTTGGAATCCAGGATTGAGTTCGAATAGAGGAACTGCGAAGACGCGAAGAGTCACGGACGTGTAACCGGGCGAAAGGAAATTCTTCTGTTATCAGTCAAATGAGAATTCCACAACCTCTCCACTGATAAGGACTATGACGTCATAAAGAAACAACGTCATAGATTGGGTGTTCTTTGACAGGATCAGACAGGATGACTCATCCCATCTTGTCACGAATTTCTCTGTCTTAGGTACGCATTATGCGTAATTTTAAGCATTTTCGAAGATTTTTGAGCAATGTCCTTATGTATTTTTGCGACGACAGAATTTTTGATAAGAAAATTACACTTTTCGGCCTAATTTTGAACCCTTTTTGATAAGAAAAGGACCTTTTTTTGCTTAATTTTCAACATTTTTGATGAAAAAATACCCCTTTCTAGTCCAATTTTGACCCTTTTTGACGAAGAAAGACACTTTTCAGGCAGACTGTGACCCTTTTAGCTTAATTTTTAACAGTTTTGATGAGAAAAGACCCCTTTATAGTCCCATTTAGACCCATTTTTTGACGAGGAAAGATACTTTTCAGACAGATTTTGACCCTTTTTGATGATAAAATGACCTATTTTGCTTAATTTTCAACATTTTTGACGAGAAAAGGCCCCTTTTCATTCCAATTTTGACCCTTTTTGACAAGGAAAGACACTTTTCAGACAGATTTTGGCACTTTTGACCAAAAAAGACACCTTTCAGCCTAATTTTGAACCTTTTTTGGATAATAAAAGGCCCTTTTCAGCAAAATGTAGACCCCTTTTTTACAAGGAAAGACACTTTTCAGACATATTTTGACCCTTTTGACAATAAAGGACCCGTTCTAACCCTGATTTTGAACCTTGTATGATAAGAAAAGACCCTTTTTACAATAAAAGACATTTTTCAGACAGATTTTGACCCTTTTTTATAAGAAGAGACCCTTCTCACGCAGACTTTGACCCTTTGTTGACAAAAATCGACCGCTTTAGCCTGACTTTGACCCTTTTTTGCTAGGAAAGATACTTTATGACCATTTTCGACAAGAAACCCATTTCAGCCTGGTTTTGAACCTTTTTTGATAAAACAAGGACCCTTTTTACCCAAATTTTGACCCTTTTAAGCAAAAAAATACCCTTTTGGCCTAATTTGGAACCTTTAACAAGAAAATACCCTTTTTAGGAAGATTTTGTATCTTTTCGACAAGAAAAGCCCTTTTTGGCCAAATGTGGTGAAAAGATTTGGTAAAAATTAAAACAGCTAGAATAAGAAAAGTTATATTTCAATATAAGCTGAACTGAAAAAAGACTCGAAAATAAAGAAAAAGACGGGAAATGTTATACAACAACAGTATCACATGTGACGTCAATGAAGGTCTCGCTCGACCAGGAACCGTCGTGATTCAACTTGATCTCCTTTATCGGGGTTCCGTAGTCGATTTTTCAGAGTTGGTCCTAGAAAGGGCCAGTGAAATACGAGAGGCTACGGTCCCGACGTTTACGCCCTACCGGGTACTCCGTGAGTGTGCACGACACACGTAAGCACCTTTCGAACGCAGCCGTAGGGGTGCGAAGACTCCCTCGCGTAGTAGAGAAGGGAGAGGGAGGAACCCTGCTGAGAACGGCCGTCTTACCGGGACCGCTCAATCGTAAAATACAAAAGAGGCGGCCCTTTCGTACGGGGTTCGGAGCGAGGTGAGAGAGGGTTCGGCTTTCTCGGTTGGGGTGTAACCGAGAAGGTGCGAAGAGACTCGAAGGCGATGCTAATTCTCGAAAGGGCCGAGAATTCAGTGAGATTCGAGGGGTCCGATTTCTTGAACGGCTTGGCGTGTAGAGCTGCGGTCTAGGAGCGGGCAAGCGAGTTCTTCAAGGCGGACGGCAATAAGTTGTCTCTTCGTATTCCTCTCTTCGCAGTCAGATAGTGATCGTTTGAAGTTTTAATAAAAACTGATTAAAATGGCGAGTGCCCTCGCGTTTATATATGTTTCGAGGGTAGGTATGGAGGGGATATTGAGCAGCCAATGAGAGGAATGAGAGGTAGGGATTGGCTGAGGAGTTTCGCGCGAGGACACTCTGTATATTTACATTTTTATTTTATAAATTTACAATTTTTACACTGCGATCTAGTGGACAAGATGCCTTTTGACTTCTTCGGTGGAGATCCGAGAGGAGCCGCCACATGACTCCCCCCAAAAGGCGTCGGTCTAGATGTCGAAGTGTACCGTCTTCTTCACTGTCCGTCCAGACCGAGTGACGAGTGGTGGAGCTGCGTCATGAGGCGGGAGGCGCGAAGTCAGTTCTGGAGAAAGCGATTCTGGAGCCGTGTTGTCCGTTGTTCCGAAGTCCTGTTCGATGTGGGCTGGTTTGACCTTGTCGACCGAGAGGGTTGTCTCCCTGTCCGGGAGTTGAATTCGAATGGTTTTTTCAGTCCGGGCAAGGACTCTGTAGGGTCCCTCGTACGGCGGCGTCAGCGATCGCTTCAGTCCTTCGACTTTTACGAAGACGTGGCTGCAGGATTGTAGCTCCTTGGGGACGAATGTCTTCGTATTCGCTGATCTTGGCGGGGTTGGTCGAAGGGCTGCCATACTGTCTTGTAGTTGACGTAAGAATTCCTCTTTGTCAGCCGGAGCTTCTGAAGTCACTACTAGATCGCCTGGTAGTCGTAAGGTAGCTCCATACACCATCAGAGCCGGCGAGCGGTTGTCGTCATTCAGGGTTGAGCGGAGGCCGAGCAAGACGATTGGGAGGTGTCGTGTCCAGCTGGCGTGTGCACTGCGTGCGATGAGAGCCGTCTTTAGCGTCCTGTGAAAACGTTCCACTTGGCCGTTGGCCTGTGGATGATATGGGGTCGTCCTTATCCGCTCGATTCCGAGTAGTTCCGAGAGTCGATTGAAGAGGTTCGACTCGAACTGGCGGCCCTGGTCCGTGGTAAGCCGCCGTGGAGTGCCAAACCGGGAGATCCAGTGATCTATGAAGGCTCTGGCGACGGTTTCGGCTGTGACGTCAGGGATGGGGACTGCTTCTGGCCATCTAGTAAAACGGTCGACCATCGTAAGGCAGTACTGCATACTCTCAGATGTCGGAAGAGGTCCAATTAGGTCGATGTGGACGTGATCGAATCGTCCAGACGGCTGGAACACTCCAAGAGGCGAAATGGTGTGCCGGGAGATCTTGGCCTTCTGGCAGGCCGTGCACGATCTGGCCCACTTCCCGATGTCCGCGTTCATTCCGGGCCAAAAGTAGCGTTTTTTGACCATCCTCCGGCTGGCTCGAACTCCAGGGTGGCTTGGGGAGTGGATCCGGTTGAATGCTGCTCGTCGGAAAGCTGTAGGCAGATAAGGCCGAGGTGGGTCCGACGACGTTTCGCAGATTATGTCCGTGAGTGATCCGGGAACGGTGATCTTTTCCAAGTGGAAGGATTCCCCAGAAGGCAGACTTTGTTGGTCTTCTTCTTCCTGCTGGGCTTTGGCCAGGTCGTCCCAAGTGGATGTGTCCAATTCTTCTATCCGGGATAGGGCGTCGGCCACCGGGTTGTCTTCTCCTTTTATATGCGAGATGTCGGTAGAAAATTGGGCGATGAAGTTCAGATAACGAGTCCTTATCGGCGAGGCTTCAGCTGAGGTCTTAGCGAAAGCGAAAGTCAGCGGCTTGTGATCGGTCCTGATCTTGAAATTTCGGCCTTCCAAAAGAGGTCGAAAATGTCGCACTGCCATGTAAATCGCAAGGAGTTCCCGGTCGTAGGTAGAATATTTTTGTTGAGCCGGGGACAGCGCTTTGGAAAAGAATCCAAGAGGCACCCAGTAGTTTTCTACGCGTTGCTGTAGTACTGCTCCCATGCCGATATCCGATGCATCGCAGTCAAGGGCGATTTCAACGTTTGGTGCTGGGTGACCGAGGCGGATGGCGTTCAGTAAGGCTTCCTTAGTTCTGTCGAACGCTTGGGTAGACTCCGCAGTCCAGAGGACCGGCCGTTTGTCGTTTTTTGTGCTGCCTTTGAGGTACTGGTTCAGAGGCCGTTGAACCTCGGCAGCGTGTGGCAGGCAGCGTCTGTAAAAGTTGGTCATCGCTAGAAACCGACGAAGATCTCGAATCGTAGAAGGTTTCGGGTACGAAGTGAGGGCGTCTACTTTGGATCGGAGCGGTGCAATACCATCCTTATTCACGTTGTAACCCAGGAACGTCACTTCGTCCTGGCCGAAGACGCATTTGTTGACTTTCAGAGATAGGCCGTGAGTTTGGAGGCGTCGAAGGACTTGTCGGAGATGACTTCTGTGCTCTTCTTCCGAAGAGGAAGCGACTAGCACATCGTCAATATAGGCGAAAACGAAAGGCAGGTCACGAAAGATGGAGTCCATGAACCTCTGGAACGTCTGCGCTGCGTTTCGAAGTCCGAAACACATTCGAGTAAACTCGAAGAGTCCGAAAGGCGTTATGATCGCTGTCTTCGGGATGTCGCTTTCCGCAATTGGGATCTGGAAATATGCTCGCTCCAAGTCCAGAGTAGAGTAAATTCTCGTCCCGTGGAGATGGATGTTTAGGTCGCTGATATTGGGAACGCCGTATTTATCAGGCGTTGTCCTTTCGTTGAGTCGGCGGTAATCCCCGCAGGGACGTATAGAGCCGTCAGGCTTCTTGACGATGTGGAGTGGGCTGGCCCACTGACTTTTGGAAGGCCTGCAGATTCCTTCTTCCATCATCCTTGCGAATTCTTGCTTCGCAGCGTCGAATTTCTCAGGTGGAAGACGTCGGGCTTTCGCAGCAACTGGGCGACCTGTCGTTTCTATAAAATGTTCCACGTCGTGTTTTATTTGTCCGGTCGCAAATGCAGGTCTGGTGACATCTTGATATTCATTAAGAATATCGGAGAATTGATGGTTGACCGGTATCGTGCTGAGGACTTCAATGCTGGCGAGCCCTGTGTTTCCTTTGGAAACAAGGCGAGTTTCTCGATCGGTGATGCTTTTCCCACGAAGGTCAATAATAAGGCCGTGGTGGGTCAAAAGATCAGCCCCTATGATAGGCTTCTTCACGTCTGCGACGATAAAGTTCCAGCGATAGGTCCGGCGAAGTCCCAAGTCGAGGACGAGTGTCTTCGTGCCATAGGTAGGAATCGGAGTGCCGTTTGCGGCGAAGAGAACTTGGTCGTCTCGTGGTATTGATCCAGGTTGTCGGGGTATGACAGAAACAGCAGCGCCAGTGTCGATTAGAAATGTCATTCGAGTGAGGTTGTCGGTAAAAAAGAGACGGGCCGAGATCGAGGCAATGTCGTCGGCAGACTCAGCCCGTGGAGCCGCCGGCATGATTAGTTTTTTGGGGCTTTGAGGCAAGGCGTGGTGCATTTGAATGCCTTGTCACCAAAGCGCCTGTGATAGAAGCATATTCCGGATTCTTCTGTTTTTGCCGGGGTCTGATCTCGTTTTTTGGAAGATGATCTTGACCGGCTTCGTCCGCGAGGTTTACCAAGGTCTTCGAGTCGACGTGTAAGCTCAGCTACTTGTTTACTGAGCTCGGCAATGGCGCCGGCGTCTTGGTTTTTCGATATCGGGTCGGAAAGGCGTTGTTCGACGGCGTAGATCGGAGATGGTTCGACTTCGGCGATTTTGTCAGCAGTCATGGCTAACTTATCTAAGTCTTGGGTGTCGACAGTAGCTAGGATTTCTTGTATACGTTTCGGCAGAGCTCGCAGCCATAAATTTCGGAGGACTGCGTCATTGACCAATGTTCCCGCCGTCTGTCGCATGCTGCGAAGGTATTGAGAAGGTTTTTCGTCGCCAATGGTCTTGTTCTCGAGAAGGGATTTAACTTTGGAACTGGCACTTTCTTCAAAAGTGTTGACAAGTCGGGTCTTTAATCGTTCGTAAGGGTTTTCTCCCGGTGCCCGGACGATATCGGCGACTTGGCGGAGCTGACTCAATTCCAAGTGGGCAACCACTAATTGGTATTTTGAGATACTTGACGTAATTCTGGCTGTCGCAAATACTGCTTCTATCTGGTGGAACCACAAGTCGGGATCAGATTTCCAGAAGTTCGGAATTTTCGGGGCTGGGCCGACGGCGAGTACTTGTGGAGCCGGAATTTCTTCTGGGACACCACCCGGAGGAGGGTCATTTCGGACCACATTTAGTGGTGGATCGCCAGCGGGTGGGTCCTGTGGAGCCTGCTGCTGCTGTTGGTTGTCAGACATAATGTGTTCTAACGATGGGGTCACCAGTTATCGGGGTTCCGTAGTTAGTGATGTGCGATACCGAGAAATATTCGATACCAGTACTCGATACTCGAATCGAAAGGAATATTCGATACTACTCATATACTCGAATGAAATATTCGATACTTTGAAGTACTCATATCATATGAGTACTTTTTACCATAGCTGCCTCAAATCAAATAAAATAATTACTTTTCAACACATATTGATGTGATTATGACATAAGGCTGTTCTAAACCTAACACTTTCAACAGTGTAAAATACTAAAAACGGCATTGTTGGATCAAATTAACGGAGTTTGTTTTTTATTGTTGAATTTCAATGTTGAAGTAAATTTTAGTTGAAAAAAATTAACGTCAGACGGTAGCATCTGAAGATTGGTTTTTAAATTTCGATTTCCCGTGTTTTCTCCGAAACTACTGAACCGATTTTTGATTTCTCAGTCTTATTCGTTCTAGAAAAAATTAAGAATCTCCATCATGTCTCAAAAATTCGTGAGCATAGGATCTATAAGGCTCTTTCAGAAAATATTTTTCAAAACAGTAAAAAATCGCACCTGTAGACATCAGTTTATTTTTTTTATGATTGAAAAAAAGATATTATTAAAAAATATTCATTAGAGCCGGAGAAAAAGCCGGAATAGTGAATCCACGTGGTTTAGCACAAGTGAGTAAAAGAGTAAAAAGATTTAAATCTATGGAGGAGCACTGGGGTGGCCGGAGGGTTCCCGTCATTCGAACAATAAAATTCGACAAGATCGATTCGAATATTTTTTATTTTATTTTTTCTTTCAGATTTACGAGTAAAACCCTATAAAAACTAATACATAAAACGAATGCTTTAAGCACTTGGTGTCTGTATACTTTGCATTTGAGTACTTTTTTCGATACCAGTAAAAGTACTCGATACCAGTACTCATATCGAAACTAAGTATTCGATACCAAAAGTACTCGGTATCGAAAGAGAATATTCGATACTTTACTCATATCGATAAGTATCGCACATCACTATCCGTAGTCGATTTTTCAGAGTTGGTCCTAGAAAGGGCCAGTGAAATACGAGAGGCTACGGTCCCGACGTTTACGCCCTACCGGGTACTCCGTGAGTGTGCACGACACACGTAAGCACCTTTCGAACGCAGCCGTAGGGGTGCGAAGACTCCCTCGCGTAGTAGAGAAGGGAGAGGGAGGAACCCTGCTGAGAACGGCCGTCTTACCGGGACCGCTCAATCGTAAAATACAAAAGAGGCGGCCCTTTCGTACGGGGTTCGGAGCGAGGTGAGAGAGGGTTCGGCTTTCTCGGTTGGGGTGTAACCGAGAAGGTGCGAAGAGACTCGAAGGCGATGCTAATTCTCGAAAGGGCCGAGAATTCAGTGAGATTCGAGGGGTCCGATTTCTTGAACGGCTTGGCGTGTAGAGCTGCGGTCTAGGAGCGGGCAAGCGAGTTCTTCAAGGCGGACGGCAATAAGTTGTCTCTTCGTATTCCTCTCTTCGCAGTCAGATAGTGATCGTTTGAAGTTTTAATAAAAACTGATTAAAATGGCGAGTGCCCTCGCGTTTATATATGTTTCGAGGGTAGGTATGGAGGGGATATTGAGCAGCCAATGAGAGGAATGAGAGGTAGGGATTGGCTGAGGAGTTTCGCGCGAGGACACTCTGTATATTTACATTTTTATTTTATAAATTTACAATTTTTACACTGCGATCTAGTGGACAAGATGCCTTTTGACTTCTTCGGTGGAGATCCGAGAGGAGCCGCCACATCCTTGACGTCAGAAGGGAGGAGGGGTGAGGAGAGCACCTTTAAGAAATATTCGTCGACGACGAGGTCTTCTTAAAGGGCCATCTTGTTGCAATGCGGGCATAACCAAGTGGGAGTCTTTTCGTTCATCAGGATATAAGCGGAGGCGTCAAAGCATTAAAGATGGCGGCACTTAGAGGAGCGACAAGGCGTCACAATACGAGTCTTCCCAAGCGGACAAATGAATGAGCGAAACACGGAGCATCGTCGTCAAAATTTCGCTATCTTTTTCGTTCAGCTTTTCTTTAATAAAGTTCGTCGTCCATTCGGGTTTTAGCGAATTTTTCATCTTCAGTCGCAGGAAGAGATCCGATGCACTGAACCTTCTCACTAGATACACCCCGCAAGCGTAAATCTGCGGTTGGGTTCCTGGTTTCCATGAAATTTTCAAAATATTTTCTGTCCCTGGACATACATAATTTAATCAAATGCGATATGTCCAGGGCGCTTGCGATGCTTTTAGGAGGTTTCTTGCTCATTTGAGGCTCCTGAAACATTTCCAAAATTTTCTTGACGTTTCGAAATTCTGGAAGGAAGAAAAAACTCGAAGATGACGTAATTCGAAATTTTGTGTTTTTGTTCTTCCTTCGTTTTTCTCGTCTTTTTTTAAAAAACAACATTATACAACATTATCTTTACAACATTATCTTTCTTTATAATTTGTTGGAGGGCACTAAAGAATAATAAAAAAACGAAAAAAAAAACTCACATAGAAAAAGATATTTCAGCGTCCTTGCGAATTCGGTCGGTTGAGAAATGAACGTTGGACTTCGCAGGAGGTTCCCGGTTCGACGGTTATCGTGGTGACGCGGCATGACGTCATCTTACGAGAAGTTCTTCTTAGCTTGGTTTTGGATCTATTTTGGACACTAAAGGTCCTTTGAGCTAGATAGTTTTTAATTGTGACAAATTTACCTCGATTTTTGGACGTTAGTGGCTGTTTTGACTAGATTTTCTTTACGAAGGCCCTTTTTAGCTCGATTTTGACCCTTTTTGGACACTAGGGGTCCTTTTAACTTACTATTTCTTTGGCGACAAAAAGGGACCTTTTTAGCTTGGTTTTTGGTCTTTTTTGGACATGAGAGGTTATTTTTAACCATTTTAATATTCCTAAGCGATTGGGGGGGGGGGGTCAATAAGGAGGATAAGTGATTCTTTAAATAATTTTAAATAATCAAACTTTTATTTATTTACATTTGTAATAACATCCTAGTTAGGTAAGTGCTTACCAATTCAACTTTATTTGCATTATCACAGAATAGTTTTTTTACCAACGCACTCAGTGTAGCTATCGATGGTATCAACATTTGAAAAACCTAAAAATTATCTTTTTTAGAATCTTCGGAATTATTGCAAAGCGCATCGATTCCATTGGTCATGGGTTCTCGGACGAAAGCCAAGACTTTTTCAAGCTTCATTATTTCCAAACGATGCGGCTCGATGACTCCCAGCTTTTTGGGCGCTTTGGTAGGAAGTCGACAGTTCGGGGATACCTTCATGGACACTACATGACCTCTGAAAACGAAATAATTTAAAAATATGCAAATAAATTAACAAAAAGGCCGGCCGCACATGACTCAACATCAACCGCAACGCAGGGATTACCGCAGAGTTTTTCAATTATTTACACCTAGAGGCTACTTTTGATAACATTTTTCTGGACATATGCAGCTCGGTCTTTATTAAGAACATTTTTCTCACTTGCTATCGCCAGCCAATATTATAGGTATTTTATTATTAAAACGAAGTCTTGTGCAAATCGACTGTTCTATTGCAAATACAGCTTGAATACAAATCGCATCATGTTTGTTAATATTCAGATCATAAATGTGAATATTTCCATCTGAAGTGACAGCTGCAAAAACGGTGCTTGAATATGGTGCCCATTGAATGTCACCGACAACGCATTCCAAGTCGAACACAAAAAGAGGTTCGCTGGAAAAAAAAAATTAGCTGCGAGTTATAAAATGCACAAACCTTCTTTTGTCTTCCCAAATTTTGACACGCCAATCATCACTACATGATGCGAAAATATCGCATAAATGGTTATTGTAGCTTATTTTATTGACAGGCATATCGTGAGCGCAGTATAGCTGCAGGTAGGACGAAGCATAAGAAACGCTGCATTTGTAAATATATCCTTCGGCAGTTCCAACAAGGAATATTTCGTAGTTTTCCGGATCGAATGCAATACATCTTGGTGATGCTGAAATCAAGTTTTTCAAACTGTAATTGATAAGCAGAAATGTACCAGTTAAGGAAAACGATAAACCATCTGGACCGTCCATTTCATCTGCGTCTAAATACAAAGTTATGACTGGGGTTTGGGCTAACTCGTTGGGAAGGACGAGCCATTTGCAAATTTTTCCGTCAGAACCGACAGAATAGAAGCACAACTGGGTATCCCGCGGATCGTCACACCAATGCACCTAAAATTAGGTTGGTAAGCGGTGATCTGTGAATCAGAAGTTAGGGAGTAAAGAACTAGTTTCAGCTTTCACCAAAAGATGGCTGTGGCTTGGGTGATAAAAATAAAACATACCTCCCAAACTGACCCTGAATGTTTTTTCCAAACGTTGCTGTACAAGAGAGGATGGTTGTCACCTTCTTTAACATTGTAGACGCTCACGGAACCATCATAGAGTCCAATAGCCAAGTAGTAGGGTCTGCTCGTGTGAAAATCGATACACATAGCGCCGCTTCTGAAACGTATTATTTTCTCCGGATATGCTGGATTTTTGAGGGAATATACGCAAACTGCTCCTTTTCTCAATTTATGGCGATAAGTGACTGCAACGAAGTTATTTGATAAAATGTATTATTTAGTGCGTACAAGAGCCAAAAGAGACGCCAAACATGTCGTAATATTTTGGATTCCATGTCAAGTCGGTGACGGTGAGCCCTTTCGATTCGTCATGTCTGAACTCCCAGAGGGGAAGAACTGCGCCTTCATTCTGCCTATATTTGTCTGCAGGATCGTCATAAAATTGGCAATCTAGAACAAACAAATAAGAGCATTCCAATGGAATCAATATACCGAATGCTATTTCTTCGAATGTGTTCTGATTGACCATCCTTTCCATGATCTTTGTCGCCTGTGATAAACGATGGTTGTAGGATTCGTCGGAAGAAAGGTTGGCCGATTTCCTCGAATCTTCTTCTTTTTTACCGACTACTGTCTTCACCATTCGATCTTTTTCTCTTTGAGCTTGAAGGTTTTCATAATCTTGTTGGTAATAATCGTAAATCCTCCACTGGGTCACTTGCCCTGCTGTGGTCGCTGTAGGAGGCGGAACCGTTTGAGTCATACCATCCTAAAAAAATCTTCAGATTATTTCCATTTCGAAAAAAAAAAAAAAAAGAAAAAAAAAAAGTCTTACTCGAACAACCACGGAACACGTAAGAGCTCCTCGATCGCTGAAATTGAATTGATTCGTCAGTTTTTTCTTTTTCCCTTTTTTCTTTCCGGTCGAATCCGAAGTAGAATCTTCCACGACCTGCTCTCCTTCTTCTCCTTCTTCGTCACCTTTTTCTTCATCTTGTCGATCTCCTGCGTCACTCAAAGCCTCTTCATCTTCTCCCTGAGTTTCAACCGCTTCTTCTTCCTCTTCCAAAGGAGCACCGTCCTCCTCGGCTTCTTTTTCTTCCTCAACCTCCTCTTTTTCTTCACCCAAATCATAAAATTCTCTATTTACTACCTCTATTTTTCCTCTACTCTCTTGAAAACCCCAAATTGTTTACCCTACTTAAAAACAACTAAAATGTTAATCTATGTTAAGCTTGTGGAAGTGTTTTTACTTATTGTGACAACTTTTTATGTTTTATTTGAATTTTTATGTGTATACAGTCTGTAGAATAACTATAGAAGATTTTACTACCTATGTATATATTGCCTAATAATTGCTTTAGTTTTGTTTATGTTTTCTTTGTTATGTTATAAATATTGTGTTTTTTATTAATTAGTTGTTAATTTTTACTTAAAATAATGCAGAATTGTTTAATAAATAGTTAAATAATACTATAATACCTGCAAATGTATATGGTGTTCCAAAAATACCAGCTATAATTCGTTTCAGAAAAAGTTAGACAAAAAAAAAAGCCTTGAAAAGCATACATTTTAAGCTTTTGGATACGAAATTGGAGATCGGAATATCCAGAGGGTGGCGATCAGGATGTTCAAAGGGAGGCAAGTGTGCTGATCAAGGTTTCAGCGGGTGGCGATCAGGTTATTCACTATACTATGAGATAGGCGATCAGGGTATACAATGATCATGGTATTCAGATGGTGATGATCAGGATATTCAAAGGGTGGCAGGCTGACTGTAGCCCAGGCATCTTAGGATATTTAGCGGGAAAATTAGGTACAGTCGTAATCTCCATCTTATTTTATGTTTTTTGGGTCGCTGATTACGAATCTGAAGTTTGCCAACAAAAATTTTGCCCGGAACGTTGTCAAAATTGCAAAAAAAAGTCAAAATTTTGGCACTTTTTGAGGTTTTTTGATTATATCTCAAAAACTATAGGTTTTGGCGATTTGGCCGTTTAGTAAAAAAAGAAAGCCTATAAAATTGCCTAAAAATCCATTAATCATTTGTCTAATTCGGTCCAGCCGTTCGGCAGCAATCGACGGTCAAAACAGACCTCCGTTTTATGACCGATAAGGATTAAAACAATTAAGGTGGGTTGGACGGCGGTCAATGGTGTGGGAGAACTTTCCGCCCGATTGAGCTCGGACTAGTCTCATTTTAAAGGTAATTTAGTGCTTGTTCTTTTAAAATTTGTCCGAATCCTGTATCTATTATAGTTTTGGCTCCAGAGCCAAAAACGTAAGTCGAAACGTGAACGGCAATTCTAGGTTTTACACACATATTTGGCTCTGGAGCCAAAGCTATTATAGATAACGAACCCGGACTACTTTTGATTAAACAAGTGATAAATTACCTTTAAAATGAGGGTAGTCCGGTTTTGTTGCAACGAATAGCTTTGGCTCCAGAGCCAAACGTATAATTGAAAAATTGAAGGTAACTGATATTTTTTCATACATATTTGGCTCTGGAGCCAAAAGTATTATAGATACCGTATTCGGACAGCTTTTAAAAGAACAAGTGATAAATTACCTTTAACATGAGGGTAGTCCGGTTTTGGTGCAACGAATAGCTTTGGCTCCAGAGCCAAAAACGTAATCGATATTTTAGCGATGTGTCAAATTTGCACTTACATATTTGGCTCTAAAAAAAAGGTATTATAGATACCGTATTCCGGCTACTTTTACGGTAATAAGCGCTAAATTACCTTTAAAATGAGTCTAGTCCGGTTTGGCTCCGACCATTAGCTTTGGCTCCAGAGCCAAAAAAGTCTTCGAAAATTGGATCGACCACTCAAATTTTTACATACAAATTAGGCTTTAAAACCAAAGGCATTATAGATACTGCATCCGGACAACATTGGCAGCAATAAACAGTAAAGTACCTTTAAAATGAGATTAGTCCGGTTTGGATCCGACTATTAGCCTTGGCTCCAGAGCCTAAAACGTTCTCTAATAATGAGCGAAAATTCAAATTAAATAGATAATTTAAAAAATCTAGGAACGCGGTTGCGTTCCGCCCAGTATAGGCTTGCATAGACAAGCCATACTTAAAAAAATTTAATAAAATAAATAATAAAAATCATTAAAAAAAAAAAAAAATATGGTAGTAGTCATGGCGCGAATTTAATTTTCGAGTGCTAGTGTTTTAGGTTTTAAGGCACCCCGTCGCGTTGTTTTAAAAACTCCACCCCACCTCGAGTTGGGACCGGGCTTGGGAGTTTTTATCATATTTATATTTACCCTTTTTTTTTCATACCTACATATCTCATACATACCTAATTTCTTTAGCCCGCTTTAGTTGATGACCACTACTTTTAATTTTGAACATTCTCCTGGACAGCGATCCCACTACTGAGTCCATTAATAAGTGTAATTAATACAATTTGATATCATTAATACCATAAAGTATCAAAATAGAAGTGGTTCCCTCTAAAATAGAACGTAAAAATTGGTGTTTTACCCGTTTTTGAATTTTGACCTTTTTCAGCGCTCTCTAACGGCCGTTTCTTGAGACCGAATTTCGCAAATCTTTAACAGATTTTATAGCAAATTTTATGAGCTTTCATTTTGTACTGAGTAGAAAAGTTGCTTAAATCAATAGTTTTTGAGATATAATCAAAAAACCTCAAAAAGTGCCAAAATTTTGACTTTTTTTGCAATTTTGACAAGGTTCCGGGAAAAATTTTTGTTGGCAAACTTCAGATTCGTAATCAGCGACCCAAAAAACATAAAATAAGATGGAGATTACGACTGTACCTAATTTTCCAGCTAACTGCCCTTTTTTGATCTAAGATGCCTGGGCTACTGAGATATTCAAGGCGATATTGGACTATCAAAATGGCATTCAGAGTATCATTGTGTGGCTTTTTTGTACCCTCTCCCTTTTTTCAAAATCAGCGCTATCTTTGAAACACCCAATATGGTAATATAAATCAACTACCTTGGTATTTATTGTAAAATTTTAGGTTTAGGTGATGTGTGAGTGTTTCCATACGTAGAGAAGTCGTAATTTTTACCGTAAATATCCTCTAAAAACTGTTCGTTAATTTCTTGTAAAGTTGTACAAGAATCTGCACAAAAAGATTTTTTTTTTAACATCGTTGAATTAAAGGAAAAATCGATTTTTAGTATAGAGGGTGCAAATAGTTTGAATTTTACCTATTTTGCCCGGAATGGGGGGAAAAAAGCATACAAAAAAGTTGAGCTGCGCGGAGATATTCAGTGGATTCAGGTAAAAAAAAGGTTTAGCACGGCCAAAGGTAATTTGAAACAGGTAGAGTAAGTGAAGGATCCGTTTTCGTTTTGAAGGCAAATATAATTTCTAGGATTTTTTTTTTTTTCACCACCAATTTTGATGAGATTTCATTAGGGTTACCTGCTTCGTTGTCTTTTTCTTCTTCTTCGTTCGTTTCGTCGACGTCGGGTTCTTTTTCGACAAGATTTCCTTCAATCTCGCAGAGTACGACTTCGGATCGACTTTCTGTCGATTCGCGGAATTCGAATGTTTTGAAATTGAATTCGACGACGTTGGAGTCAAAATGTGGGTTCACCTGCACCAGAGCTCGGTGGAATACTTCTTCCAGCACCTTTGAAACAACAAAATTGATTGGTATAATCTGATCGAAGACATAGTGGAACGAAAATTTGGTGGGGGAAAAAATTCTGTATTTGTACGTTCGGTTTGAGTCCTGGAAATAGGACCCTCATAGTTCGCAATTGTGTACACAAAAGTTCGGTTAATGTTCATTTTGAAAAGAGAAGTTCTATTGAAAAGGATACACAAAAGGGAACCTACACCTGTTGAGCATGCGAATTCAAGAACGCCCGGAAGGGTCCCGAAAGATACTCAGAAAAAGGAACTGAAGATGCCACCAGAAATTCCCGGAGATCGGAGTCCCTTGGGAAGGTCAAGTCGGGAGTAACGAGGTTGAAATACGGCGCATCACAGGAGTCACGAGGGGGAGAGTAAAAACAATTACCTCCGGAAAAACTTTATTACCTTCACATTTGGGATAATGGACGAAAATGTTTCCCTTGTAATCGCCAATTCCACACATCCCTTCCAATAAATGGAGTTAACCGAATTATGTTATCATTACAACAGAAATTTTATGATTACTTACTATAGAGGATACGATACGCCTTTGAATACCCTGATTGCCATCCTCTAGGTGACCTGATCGCCACCATATGCATACCCTGATAATCACTCTCTAAGAATTCTGAATACCACATTGATCCTCTAAATATCATCCTGAATACACAGACGATCACCCCTCTCGACATTTTGGATACCACTATGAGACTCTGAATACCTTAATCACACCATCTGAATACTATGATCACCACCTTCTGAGTATTCTGAATACAGCCCTGAATTATTATTCAGATCTAGAGATACCACCCTGGGACTCTGAATACCCTAATCACACCCTCTGAATACCCTGATCACCACCTTCTGAGTATTATGAATACAGCCTGAATTTGAATACAGCCCTGAATACCATAATCACACCCTCTGAAAACCCTGATCACCACCTTCTGAGTATTCTGAATACAGCCCTGAATAATACTATTGATACCACCATGAGACTCTGAATATCCTAATCACACCCTCTGAATATCCTGATCACCACCTTCTGAGTATTCTGAATACAGCCCTGAATTATTATTCAGATCTAGAGATACCACCATGGGACTCTGAATACCCTAATCACAATATCTGAATACCCTTAAAGCGTTTGTAGATGCTTTAATAATTAATTGTGTCTTTAAATATTTGAATACATACCTATATTTTCCGACTGACTTTTCATATTAATTACATATGTTTGTAGCTGGACGTTGTTGTCCGCTACACCCTGATCACACCCTCTGAATACCCTGATCACCACCTTCTTAGTATTCTGAATACAGCCCTGAATTATAATTCAGATCTAGAGATACCACCTTGGGACTCTGAATACCCTAATCACAATATCTGAATACCCTGATCACACCTTCTGAATACCCTGATCACCACCTTCTGAGTATTCTGAATACAGCCCTGAATAATACTATTGATACCACTATGAGACTCTGAATATCCTAATCACACCCTCTGAATACCCTGATCACCACCTTCTGAGTATTCTGAATACAGCCCTGAATACCCTAATCACAATATCTGAATACCCTGATCACACCACCTGAATACCATGATCACCACCTTCTGAGTATTCTGAATACAGCCCTGAATAATACTATAGATACCATCAAGAGACTCTGAATATCCAAATCACACCCTCTGAATACCCTGATCACCACCTTCTTAGTATTCTGAATACAGCCCTGAATTATAATTCAGATCTAGAGATACCACCTTGGGACTCTGAATACCCTAATCACAATATCTGAATACCCTGATCACACCTTCTGAATACCCTGATCACCACCTTCTGAGTATTCTGAATACAGCCCTGAATTGATTGACTATTGATACCACCATGAGACTCTGAATATCCTAATCACACCCTCTGAACACCCTGATCACCATCTTCAGAGTATTCTGAATACCATCCTGAATCTGAATACAGCCCTGAATAATACTAGGGATGCCACCAGTAGACTCTGAATATCGCTAATTTTTGGAGGGAAAATAGTGCGTAGTTTCTTTCGGGGTAACCCAGGTAAATTTTCCTCGTTCAATTCGTCTTCTGGAGAGAAAAAAAATCTGTCATTTACGGGTGAATGACATTTCGGGTCATTTTACCTGTGGAGTCTTACATTTGACCACCCTTTACTAATTTGTCCAAGAAAATACCGTTTTTTTTTATTCGTTTTTTATACATGCGGAAGGAAGAGGGTGTTTTTTCCGCAGGGGTGCTGTGTTTTTTCAACTACCTAACATCAGCAGGAGGTGGCCATGCTGTCAAAGTGAAAATCCCATTCAAATAGCCGAAATCTGGTAAAAATCCCAGCAACCCCTTGTGGAGATGAAATTGCAGCGTTTCTCCAAGCGATCCAATAGAGTGGTCCTCAATTTTCGGGTGCGTTGAACGAATTTTAAAAGGTTTGAGGGCGTTGTTATGTTTAGAAGAAAGCATTGAAATGGAACGAAGTGTAAAAGATGGGTATTCAATAAAATCGAGCAAAGAGAGTTATTTACTCAGGTATAGGGAATACATAGAAAATGGAACTGGAAGAAGAAATAAAATAGAATATTCTCAAAAGACCGTAAATCACTATTCACCTGTCTTGAAAGCCTCGGAGTTTCCTCTTCTTTCTTGTTGGGTACCGTTTTTAGTGCGCTTTGTGGTTGAGCGACTTCGTTGCTCGTTTTCGGACCTTTAGCAGAGCCGGAATTGACGGCGGCGGCGTTTCCTTCGACGGCCTTGACGGTTTTCGCGGCTGCCGCCGGTGGAGTCGAAGTTGGCGCACCGATAGCCGCATCCGCTGCAGCTTTTGCCTTGGATTGTGCGGAAGCTTCTTTGACAAGCTTTATCAAGTTTTTTCCTACTTCGGATAATGCTATCGCTGGCTTCTCTTCTTTGGCTCCGTTCTGCGGAGGGGCCTCTTCAGATGCCGTCTCTGCTTTTTTATCCTTCATCGTCTATCGCATATTTCACAAATTCTTCCACCTGCAAAATGGTCAGGAACATCGAATTGTTTAAACAATATTTATCTTTAAGTGCCTATCTACATCTTGGACCTGTTTTGCCCCTTCTGTACAGTTCACAATACAATTTCACCTACCTGCTAAGAAAAAAAAAGTTCTTTTGGGATTAGTGCAAGTGCATAGATGGATTTACGATAGGAAGGCTAATAAACCAAAATGGATATTTGACAGTTTCCCAAAAAGGGAAGAAAAGTGTAGGTAGCAGAAGTTTGGACACAAAAAATAAGGGGCGAAGTAGTTGAAATAACATTGGTGGACTAGCAAATTTTAAGCAAACGGAAATAAACTTATCTATGGTTGTTTCTCATCCCCCCCCCTGGAACCTTCTACCCTCATCAAGGAGAGCAAGAGGGGAATCAACACCCCCGAAAGTTAGTCAAGAGGGGTGGAATTTCCCCAACAGCCTTCATCATCATCACAGTCTCCCTCGTTCACCGTGAGCCGTCCCTTCGGGGAAGATCGTTGTTCGTGCATGCCTGCAGCATTCAGTACCCACTCTCCCAATGGTATGAAAAGAAGAATTTATTATGCATTACGCAAATAAAATCCATAGTTCTACCAACTTAGCTACGTTTCCAGCCTCTTGAAGCTTCACAGAAAATCTACGATGGCGAAATGTCTAGATCTCGGCTCCCTGAAGACCGATTTACTTGAAACTGACATTCTTTAATAAGATAATAGGAAGCCCTGAAAATTTCAAGTCGATCGGTCCTCACGGAGCAGAGAGAACTTCAAAACGCGGATGCTTTTACTATTGTTGATATTTATTCCGAGTTGGACAGCTTTTTTAGCCATTATTGGACCCATTTCTGAATATTTTGTCTGCAGGATGGTTTTTCTATCTCAATGTTCGTGCTACTGCGAGTTTTGGACTAATGGGTAGTCAGGAAAAATGGCCTACTGACGTAGCCAGTGCCAAAATGGACTAAAGCGGCAGCTTAGAATTCCTTATTTCTACATTTTATCAAAGGGGCGTTAATTTTCTTCATTGCGGATAAGTTCCGGGATAACTACATGGCAGGACAAACTACACTTTTTCATGCCATTTCTTCATAAGCAGCATTTTTGCTTAAAAAAAGATCTGGGGAGGACTACCCCCCTCTCCCGGAGAAGTGTGCCATACCCTGAATTTTCCGGATTTTTTCAAATTTTACGTGCACCTTGAAATTATTCCATTTTATAATCCTGTATTGGGCATAAACAAACCGTATTTTAATCCTTGGTTTTGCGATAAGATCGGTTTTAGATCGAAAAAAAGGCCATTTTAGCGCACGAAGTTGGCAAGTTCACATCCACGGTCGCAGCATGCCTTGCCCTAGCACTAATTGGGTAAGTTAATTTCTTGATTTTTTTACCTTACCTCCACTCTAACTAAACCTGGAGCACTATTTAATATAGATTTAACACGACGTTTTCCTTAGCGACCACTAAGTAGGACAAATCCATTTATTCGATTTTTCACCATAAACAGGCTATGGAAACACCTACTAATAATTTAAAATCTCCAATTACGCTTCAGTTTTCAGGATTCTAGTCCTCTTTTTCATCCCTTTCTCGTTTTTTTCTAGCTTCTAGCCCCTCTTTCCACCACACTTATTTCCTAGTGCGAGATAAGATAGCGGAGTCATAACTCCAGCATATGACTTGCTTTTCGACCTCCCTTCCTTAAGTCATCAGGGGGGGGACTTGATGATCGTGCACCGTGTGGCGAAAACTTTGATTTTGAACTTCATTAAAAACCTTCGAAGTAATCCTATCATAGAAAGGCAATTAAATTGTGAGGCTAAAATTAGAAGGAATAAGATAGTGGTTCTATTAATATTTTTGATTAAATATTGATATTTTGTACATAATATTGATTTTTTTTTAAATTTCTTGTGTGAATTGGAACTCGGGAGAGCCGACAGGTTAGTTCTTGCAAAATAGAGAAGAGGGGGAAAACCAAAAGTTTGTCACCATGAAGCTTCACGTATGAATTTTTTTCCTTTTTTTGTCTATTTTCTTGGTCTTTTGCGACGAGCCATCTGCCTCCATCCAGAAAGGATGCAATTTGTATTATCCCAAACGTACCCCCCTCTTCTTTTATTCAATCTGGAGGTTCTGAATTCTGGCGATTGCTTATTGTCTGATTCGATTTGAAACGTGAGAGGTTCGCACTCCCTCATACACCTTGCACCCCTTTTTCGTGCTTGCTCTATCGAGAAACCAGTTTTAAAAATTTCGCCATTCAAATATCTGTATAATAGGCTTTTTTTGCTTGATGACAGTAGGACCTGTTTGCTAACAATAAGCTTTTAACTTTTTTTTTATTATTTGTATACCTATGTACGAAAAAAGCTGGATACTCCAGTTCTATCATTAGATGGCACCTTGAGTTCATACTCTAGTGGCGTACTGTGCGCTTTACTCCTATTTTTGTCGAGTGGTCTCCCAAAGAGCCAAAATAGACTGAATTTTAGATTTTAAAACCTTAAAAGGAACAAAATTCAAGTTAAAAGGGCCCTTAGTGTCCAAAAAAGGATCAAAAATGTACCTAAAAAGGGCCCCAAGTGTCCAAAAAGGATCGAAATTCAAGCTAAAAGGGCCCCTAGTGTCCAAAAAGGATCAAAATTTAAGCTAAAGGGGCCCGTAGTGTCTAACAAAGATACAAATCGAGCAAAAAGGCCCTTTTCGTCACAAAGAACCGAGTTAAAACTAAAAGGGTCTCTTGTGTCCAAATAAGATCAAAAACCTAGCTAAGAAGGGCCCCAAGTGTCCAAAAAGGATCAAAAATCAATCTAAAAAGGGCCCCTAATTTCTAAAAATCGAGGTAAAAAAGGGCCCTAGTGAGCAAAAAGGGCTCAAAATTCGAGCTAAAAAGGGCCCTTTTTTATGGCAAAGGAACAAAATCTATAAAAAAGAGCCCCTAATCTCCAAAAATCGAGGTGAAAAGGGCCCCTAGTGTCGAAAAAGGATCAAAAATCAATCCAAAAAGGGCCCCTAATTTCTAAAAATCGAGGTAAAAAAGGGCCTTAGTGAGCAAAAAGGTTTAAAATTCGAGCTAAAAAGGGCCCTTTTTTATGGCAAAGGAACAAAATCTAAAAAAAAAAAAAAAAAGAGCCCCTAATCTCCAAAAATCGAGGTGAAAAGGGCCCCTAGTGTCGAAAAAGGATCAAAAATCAATCCAAAAAAGGCCCCTAATTTCTAAAAATCGAGGTAAAAAAGGGCCCTAGTGAGCAAAAAGGGCTCAAAATTCGAGCTAAAAAGGGCCCTTTTTTATGGCAAAGGAACAAAATCTGTAAAAAAGAGCCCCTAATCTCCTGCTTCCATTTGGAGCACCAATTCAATTCCATTTCTTGACCATCTATCCAAAATTTGCTTTTTCGGATAGTATTTTCTTTCGGAAATCGTTTCACCCTCAAGGGATGCCGGCTCGGGGTTGAGGGCAAAGGGCGTAGAGTTTTCGTTCGTTTCCACCTCTCCGTCACTTCGAGGGGTTGCTTGCCGGCTTCAGGATGGTGGGGATGGACTAAATGGCCTTTCGAGCTCGGGTGGGGGCGAAAATCCCTCCCCGAAACCGACGGTGGGACGTCCCGTCCCGTTTCCAGAGATCATTCCAGAAGCGGCATCCACGACAGTTCTGTTTTGTTTCCTTTTTTTTCCTTCCCCCCTTTGTTTTCTTTATTTCTTTTCGTATCTTCAGGTTATGTGATTCAACTTCGTAGCCGGTATATGCCTCATTCAAGCGCATTTGACCAAGTGAGTACCTTTTTGTTTCCAACTTTTGTTCGAATTGAGCCGGCGAAGATCCATGATAGGACATCCAAGAGGGTTTATGGCTCGTCTAGTAGGGGTAGGTTATGGATCAATACAGTACCTCACCACTATTTTTTCATTTTCTATTATTTTCATTGGCTATTCCTGCTAACCCAAATTATTTAAAAATTTATCAATGTTCGACGAAATTTTGAGCTTTTTTTCCCCTTAATTTCTCTGTATCCAAACAAGGATGTTGAGCAATATTTTGTTTACTTTTCGGCCTCAAGTTTCACTTTAATGGTGTTTTGTTATTTTGAATTAATTAATTATCGGTTCATCTCATCGGGGTTGCAAATTCACCCTCAAAATTTTTTCTTTTTTCTGAAGATAAGATAAGCCTCCGGAGTTGCGATAGATATACATGGCCGCAACGGAATCATCCAATTTCATCATAATAGAAAAATTTAAATAGTGTATTTAAATTTTTCTGATGTAGGTGGATATTATTTTTTTTTAATTTTTAGATGATGTTACCAAAAATGTTGAAAAATGAAGAGAAAAAAAAAAAAGGTGATTTTTTTGTGGAGGGATGGGAAGCGATGTTTTCGGATTGGGGTGTAGTAATTTCGCAGACCTACCCCAAGGTACTTCCCGTTGTTCCCCTAATAAGCTTCTCTCCCGGGTGCTCCCAAGTTAATATTGATTATTTCCCCGAGCAACGTGAGATACGTTTCTGACATTCAAAACGATTTTCGCTCGGCTCACGTTTCCCTTCCGCACCCCTGAATTCTTAAATGGGAAAAGAAAAACGTGAAAGAAGAGCGATGGTTATCACCCCTTTACGTTTCTTTCGGATGATTCATGTTGCTACAGCAACGATGTTGATTACGAAACTCGGAATATGCGTGGAAACTTCCAAGGGCGACCCCGAATTCCTCGTTTTTCCGTAACTTTCCACAAAATGTCTAAATACCTGCTTCCTTGACCTTTCCTAGAACCATTTTTTGTTCTTACCACGTGGGTCCAGTTTCCTGTGAAACTCCTTTTTCTACTCAAAAAATCTAGGAACGCGGTTCCGCCTCGTCATTATGGGCCACTGTTATAAAAAAATCCATCATCCTGCGATCTACCATTGAAAGAACTATTCTAGAACTATTCTACCATTGAAAGAACGGCTTTTTAAATCTCAAAGAACTCTAAAATGTAGACAAAGCATATTTTTTTAGAGCTTTCCAAATTGGTTCTTGGGAAATGGGTCGACCAGTTGCGATGATTAAAAGTTGCTGGTTTCGTGCTAAAAGAAGCTTAATATTGGAATGCTATATACATAATATAACTCACTGACGGATTATGGGGGGCCACCCAATTTTCACCAAAAACCTCAAAATCAACGTTCTAAGAACCTGAAGTCAAAAACCTCACCATTCAGAGCCAATTATTTGACAAAAACCTCAAAATCACCGTTTTTAGAGTAAATTTTTCGTCAAAAACCTCAAATTTAACATATAAACTTTTTTTTGTAGGTGTTTCGCTCGTTTTTTGCTATTATTCTTCAACCATGTAAATCGGCAATTAGCTAATAGGGGTAACAAGTGGGCTGACCTTGGATTTGGTCGCGGAATTCTCCCCATCATTATGTACGAATACGAATTTATTTGTAATCGTATCTTTAAAAAAGTGAAGAATGAATAAATTCGTATTTGTAATTGTGAATATTTTTCCCAACTCTATGTGAATTTATTCCGTATAGTATTTTATCATCGAAAGCGTTTTTTACGCGAAAAATGCTAGGTGCGAGTAATTTGAATACATCAATGATAAAAAATATTGGTAATGAGTAATGACTAATGAGAAAGAGGAGTGTTTCCGTTTTCTATAGTATGGCTATTTTTAAAATAATTTTTCTCTTTTTGATATGCACGTGTCTTTTGGGTAAGGGGGGGGGGGCAGTTTCCAAAAAAAATCACTCCGAATAATTCGGAAATTCCTGAAATCCACGAAGAGATTAGCCCGAAGAGTGTTTTTTTCCTTCTTTTGGTATCGACCCTTCCTTCTCACGTAAATGCATAGTTGAAATGGGATCCCCTATAAGAATTTAAAAAAAAGTATTCATGAGGTCATACTCCTAAAATCGAGTGCAAGTTGAAAGCTTGTCGCAGACTAGTTAGACGAGTTCCGCTCTTGAAAGGGGGTGAAAACGACGCGACGTGTCCCAGGAAAAAACGTTCAAAAAATGACCCTGCTCAAGCAGCAAGGTGCAACTAAAAAAATAAAAATAAATTTTGCCATCTCGATGTTTCGACGGCTAGTGTACCCCTCATGCCAGCAATTTGGTGGTTTTCAGTGACCAAGTTCCTTTTGTCGCTTTGCATAGCTATTGAATTCGGAAGGATTTTTTCTCTTCTCAAGTTTATTCCTTGTAGGTGATGCAAAATTTGGATGAGGAGAACGCCATTGCGCAGATGGAAATTAGGTGTAATTACTGTCTTATTTTATTACGTTCTTTAGCTTTAGGTCTCCACCAAAGGAATTTTAAGCCTCCATCAGGGATATCCACTGTACCTGCAATAGCCCAGGCATCTTAGGATATTTAGCGGGAAAATTAGGTACAGTCGTAATCTCCATCTTATTTTATGTTTTTTGGGTCGCTGATTACGAATCTGAAGTTTGCCAACAAAAATTTTGCCCGGAACCTTGTCAAAATTGCAAAAAAAAAGTCAAAATTTTGGCACTTTTTGAGGTTTTTTGATTATATCTCAAAAACTATAGGTTTTGGCGATTTGGCCGTTCAGTAAAAAAAGAAAGCCTATAAAATTACCTAAAAATCCATTAATCATTTGTCTCATTCGGTCCAGCCGTTCGGCAGCAATCGACGGTCAAAATAGACCTCCGTTTTATGACCGATAAGGATTAAAACAATTAAGGTGGGTTTGACGGCGGTCAATGGTGTGGGAGAACTTTCCGCCCGATTGAGCTCGGACTAGTCTCATTTTAAAGGTAATTTAGTGCTTGTTCTTTTAAAATTTGTCCGAATCCTGTATCTATTATAGTTTTGGCTCCAGAGCCAAAAACGTAAGTCGAAACGTGAACGGCAATTCTAGGTTTTACACACATATTTGGCTCTGGAGCCAAAGCTATTATAGATAGCGAATCCGGACTACTTTTGTTTAAACAAGTGATAAATTGCCTTTTAAATTAGGGTAGTCCGGTTTTGGTGCAACGAATAGCTTTGGCTCCCGAGCCAAACGAATAATTGAAAAATTGAAGGTAATTCATATTTTTTCATACATATTTGGCTCTAGAGCCAAAAGTATTATAGATACGGTATTCGGACAACTCTTAAAAGAACAAGTGATAAATTACCTTTAACATGAGGGTAGTCCGGTTTTGGTGCAACGAATAGCTTTGGCTCCAGAGCCAAAAACGTAATCGATATTTTAGCGATGTGTCAAATTTGCACTTACATATTTGGCTCTAAAAAAAAGGTATTATAGATACCGTATCCCGGCTACTTTTACGGTAATAAGCGCTTAATTACCTTTAAAATGAGTCTAGTCCGGTTTGGATCAGACAAGTAGCTTTGGCTCCAGAGCCAAAAACGTACCTAAAATTTGATCGATAATTCAAATTTTCACTTACAAATTATGCTATAAAACTATAGGTATTATAGATACCGTATCTGGACTACTTTTACACCAACAAGCGCTTAATTACCTTTAAAATGAGACTAATCTGGTTTGGCTCCGACCATTAGCTTTGGCTCCAGAGCCAAAAAAGTCTTCGAAAATTGGATCGCTTTAGTTGATGACCACTACTTTTAATTTTGAACATTCTCCTGGACAGCGATCCCACTACTGCGTCCATTAATAAGTGTAATTAATACAATTTGATATAATTAGTATCATAAAGTATCAAAATAGACGTGGTTCCCTCTGAAATAGCATGTAAAAATGGGTGTTTTACCCGTTTTTGAATTTTGACCTTTTTCAGCGCTCTCTAACGGCCGTTTCTTGAGTGCAAATTTCGCAAATCTTTAACAGATTTTATAGCAAATTTTATGAGCTTTCATTTTGTACTGAGTAGAAAAGTTGCTTAAATCAGTAGTTTTTGAGATATAATCAAAAAACCTCAAAAAGTGCCAAAATTTTGACTTTTTTTGCAATTTTGACAAGGTTCCGGGCAAAATTTTAGTTGGCAAACTTCAGATTCGTAATCAGCGATCCAAAAAACATAAAATAAGATGGAGATTACGACTGTACCTAATTTTCCAGCTAACTGCCCTTTTTTGATCTAAGATGCCTGGGCTACAATAATTTAACAGCCGAATAATTCTGCGAGTTCAGTAGCATTAGGGCCTACGAACCAGGTATGTATTAGGATGTTCTCGTTTCCCCTGCTTTTGTCAAAGAAAAGAAAAAAAACCTTTCTAGGAAACTTGAGGGGAATAGCATAGATGAAAGAGAAAAATAATGTTTTCTGGAGAAAAAAAAAAAAAATATTTGCCATGATTTATTCAAGCGTTATCCGCTATCTCTTATCTTGAACTAAATTAATTCGCCTTTTTTTTTTGTTAAATTTGATACGCTAAAATGATAAAGCCAGCCTACAAAAGGATTAATACAGGTTGAAATGTTATTTCTTGATTATCTAGGAAGCCCTTAAAATTTCAAGTTGGTCCACAGGGACGATATAGAATTTACTGTTTAGAACGTACGGATCGCAAATATCCACTTTTTTTGGATTTGGCCCTAATTAAACGAAAACCGGACGTTTACATACCATATCCTTGTAGGGATCCCTCCCAATTTACCGAAACTAGGGTCAACACCAGAAAAACTACCTGACTAGATGAATTCATCAACCCAGAACACTAAAATGTTACTTTTTCTGGCCTTTTTCGATCGGAATCTTTTTCTATATGTATTCTCTCTTGTAGAGATCGGAAATCGTGGTAGAAGGGAAATTAAAAACGCCCTAAATTAATATTGATAAAAGGATTCCAGAATACTAATCTAAGCTTGCCCTCCGATACCCCATCCAATGAACTGATAAACTGTTAAATGAATCACTAATAAAATTAATTGATACAAAATAAATCCAATTATAATAAAAAGCGAAGAAATTAGTAAGCCAAATTGATGTCTTGTTCATTTTAAGGCATTTTTATGGCAATAGGACAGTTTTTTTTCTTCTTTTTTTCCCCTCTACAGTTCTGTACAGACTCCTATATTATTCCCTGGTTTATTTCCACCGAGACACGTCTTTCTAATAATAAGCTTGTACTAATACTGTTGAACCACTTGTATTACTTATGATGCTACACGTCAACAGATAGTTTATATTAGTTTGAAAGCCGTCGGTTTTTTGTTTGTTGATACAGTGTTAATCTTTGCTCCCTTACTTGTACCTCAGGGTGACCAGATAGTTCGCATTGTGCGTGATTTTACGCATTTTTAAAGATTTTACGCATTTCTAGGGCGATAATAGTCCAAAGAAATAATCAAGCCATATTTTGAACTATTTTTGACAATAAAAGGCCCATTTCATTTTGAACCTTTTTTTAATAAGCATATACTCTTTTCAGCTGGAATTTGACTCTTCCAGACAAATTTTGACCCTTATGGCAAAAAAAGACAGTTTTCTGATAGATTTTGACCATTTTTGCCAGATTTTGACCCCTTTTTGAAAAGATCCTTTTCAGTCAGATTTTGACCATTTTTGACAAGTAATGACACTTTTCAGACAGACTTTGACCTTTTTTAAACAAGGAAAGACCATTTTGAGACAGATTTTGACCCTTTCTGACAAGAAAAGACCCTTTTTAGCCAGATTTTGATCCTTTTTTTGACAAGAAAAGACCCTTTTCAGCCAGATTTTGACCCCTTTTTGAAAGAAAAAAAAAAGAGACCCTTTTCAGCCAGATTTTGACCCTTTTTGACAAGTAATGACACTTTTCAGACAGATTTTGACCTTTTTTTAACAAGGAAAGACCATTTTGAGACAGATTTTGACACTTTCTGACAAAAAAAGACCCTTTTTAGCCAGATTTTGACCCCTTTTTGAAAAAAAAGGAGACCCTTTTCAGCCAGATTTTGACCCTTTTTGACAAGTAATGACACTTTTCAGACAGAGTTTGACCTTTTTTAACAAGGAAAGACCCTTTTCAGACAGATTTTGACCCTTTTTGACAAGAAAAGACCCTTTTTAGCCAGATTTTGACCCTTTTTGACATGAAAAGACCCTTTTCGGCTAGATTTGGACCCCCTTTTGAAGACCCTTTTTATCCAGATTTTGACCCTTTTTGACAAGTAATGACACTTTTCAGACTGATTTTGACCTTTTTTTTTAACAAGGAAAGACCCTTTTTAGCCAGATTTTGACCTTTTTTGACAAGTAAAGACACTTTTCATCCCGATTTTGTCCCTTTGTGGAAAAAAAAAAAGCCAGATTTCGCCCCTTTTTTTTTGACGAGAGAAGACCCTTTTCTGTCAGATTTTGACCCTTTTTGACAAGAAAAGACCATCTTTTGCCAGATTTTGACCTCTTTTTGTCAAGAGATTTTGGCCCTTTTTGACAAATAAAGACACTTTGCAGGCAGATTTTGACCCTTTTCAAACAGTTTCTGACCTTATTTGGAAAGAAAATACCCTTTTTAAGAGAGATTTTCTATCGTTTTAACTACAACAAGTAATGACACTTTTCAGACTGATTTTGACCTTTTTTTTAACAAGGAAAGACCCTTTTTAGCCAGATTTTGACCTTTTTTGACAAGTAAAGACACTTTTCATCCCGATTTTGACCCTTTGTGGAAAAAAAAAAAGCCAGATTTCGCCCCTTTTTTTTTGACGAGAGAAGACCCTTTTCTGTCAGATTTTGACCCTTTTTGACAAGAAAAGACCATCTTTTGCCAGATTTTGACCTCTTTTTGTCAAGAGATTTTGGCCCTTTTTGACAAATAAAGACACTTTGCAGGCAGATTTTGACCCTTTTCAAACAGTTTCTGACCTTATTTGGAAAGAAAATACCCTTTTTAAGAGAGATTTTCTATCGTTTTAACTAGCTTTAAAAAGAGCCCTTTTTGTCCTGATTTTGAGCCTTTTTCACAAGAAAAGATCCTTTTTAGCCAGATTTTAAGCAAAATTTCTTCTCGTTACCCTAGTGGTATTGCAAGCTGCAAGTTAAGCTTGTTTTTAAGTTTAAATCTTGGTGAAGCCGATTGAATAACTTGAAATTTGTTTGTTTTCAGGAGATGGCAACAACTTTCTCCGATCACAACACGATTTTACAATGTCTCGGAAACATATGCCAGCTTGAACCTGAAGACCTTCTCCACGATTTACTTCAAGATAAAAATGACGCGCAATTCCTATGCCACAACTGCGACGAATGTGCCAAAGCGACGTCCAGATGTAAAGACTGCGACGAGTTCCTTTGTGATAGCTGCGTTAGGGCGCATATAAGAGTGAAGTTGACGAAAGATCACTGCATCGTGCGCATCACTGACTCTCAGTCAAGTCCTACGTTTAATAATGCTTCCTCGATCGCTAGCAGCGGAAGCCCTAATAGCGGTATTTTAAACGATAATACAACATGTGATATACATTTGACCGAACTTGTTAAACTTTACTGTGATACTTGTTGCACTACGATTTGCGGAGAGTGCATGTTAAGAGAGCATCGCGGCCATGCTTTTATTTATCTTCAAGATGCTATCGAAGGTGCTAGGGCAGCATCGCTTCGCCTCATCACTGAGGCCAAAATGGGAGCTCAAGCTGTCAAAGAATGCCTCGATACTACTCAGAGGATGATCGAATCTGTCAATATGAAGACCAATTCCATCGGCGTGGAAATCAGGACTACAGTCAGAAAGGCTCAGGTCATGCTTGAAGATCGCGAAAGAGATTTATTGATGAAACTCGAAAGGATCCGTATTATGAAGCAAAAGGCGATACAGCAGCAAATCGACAGCCTCAAGGCTCTTCATAGCTCGTATTCTAACACGTCTGACGTCTTATCGGAAGTACTGGATGTTGGGACTCCTTTGGAAATCCTCCAAGCTAAAGAATCTTCATTTCTCGAGTTAAAAAGGATTCTTGGAATTCGCCAAGGCTTAAATCAAGTAGATGATGAAATGACGTTTGTTCCTCCTGATGCTTCCTTTCTGATTGCATTGAACAATATGTGCGATGTAACTTCTTCAGGATGTTCTCCACCATCATCAATTGTCGAAGGAATTCTGAGAAACGTTGCCACGCGTATTACGCCATTTTTCCCCAATAAAAATGACCTCGCTCCATTAGTGGATACCATTCCGCCATTCCTGCCGTCGACAGAGACAACTCCAAATACGGTGCCTTCAATAATGGACGATGATAAACTCAGCCTTTGGTCTTCTCTTCCATTCAAGCCGAAGGTCGACGTTGGCCTCCCTTATCACCGAGTTTTAGCCAGAAATAGAACCATCAACAACGTTTCACTTATGAGAAGAACTATAAGGGATTACACGGATGCTGGAAGGCCACATGTCGTTATCGGAGGAGAAGGTGAAAAAGATGGATTACTTTGCAGACCTTGGGGTGTTTGCTGCGATCTCGAAGGCAACATAATTGCAGCTGACAGGAGCAACAACAGAATCCAGATTTTCAAAAGCGACGGAACTTTTCTGAGAAAATTCGGTTCCCACGGATCAGAGCCCGGTTATTTCGATCGCCCAGCTTCTGTCGCCGTTGATCCTTTAGGGAGAATCGTCGTCACCGATAAAGACAACCATCGAATCCAAGTTTTCACCCCCGAAGGCCAATTCGTTTTCACTTTTGGCGAAAAAGGATCCAAAATAGGACAGTTCAATTACCCTTGGGATATCGACGTTGATTCCAGGGGGAGAATCGTTGTTTCCGATACTAGAAACCATAGAATCCAGCTTTTCTCCCTTGACGGGACTTTTCTTTGTAAATACGGATTTGAAAACACAGCGAATATGGTGAAACATTTTGATTCACCTAGAGGAGTATGCTTCGGAGCCAAAGGATGCGTGATCGTCACCGATTTTAACAATCACCGTTTAGTCGTCATCGACCCAAATTTCCGCAACGCTCGTTTCCTCGGAACCGAAGGCTCCGCTGCCAAGCAATTCCTTCGCCCCCAGGGTGTCGCCGTCGACCCCGAAGGGAACATCATCGTCGCCGATTCAAGGAACAATAGGATTCAAATCTTCGAACAAAACGGAAGCTTCCTTTGGCAGTTTGGAACTGCAGGAAAAGAACCAGGCCAGCTTGACCGCCCGAGCGGAGTTTGCTTAACTCCAGACGGAAAAGTCGTCGTCGTCGATTTCGGAAACAACAGAATTCAAGTTTTTTAAATTCTTGTCAATGATACTTAAAATTTTTACTTTTTTTTTTTAGATAAAATAATATCCCAAGGGATTTAAAATAACTTCAAAGTTAAATTTTATACCATTTTTGTGGGTGATACGAAGTCCGGATGCAATAACCCCATGCAATGTGGTTATGATGAATTTGTATTTTTTAAAAATAATTATATTTTTTGGGAATTAAGATGTTAAACATGTATCGATTGATTCCCATTTGGAAAAATTGCTTAACTATAGGCTTAAATCTCGGGTTTTGCTAAGTACAAAAATTTGTTGATCTTGTATACCTGCATTGCTTGGTACCATCCTGTGTATATCACACAAAGCCAAAAGACTGGTGAAAAAGACTGATTTTTATTACAAAAGTCACAATATTGTAATTTTAATGCACTTGCAATTTTTAAAATGACAAGTATCATTAAAAGTGATTCCTTTTTTTGTCATAGAATATTTTAAAAACAAAATTAATTATATTCAAATCTTAACCTAGTATGTAATGCGTTCAAAGACTTAGATTATAGTTTTTACTGTTAAAAGTTTACTAATCAATTTGTAAAGTTACTAATAAGAAAGTTATCAATTATTAAGACTGCAACCTTTAGGTGTGAAACCTTAGGATCTAATCAACTTTGTCTTTCTTTATTTTTTTTTTTTTTTTTGTCAATTTTTTTTTTCTATATGACTTAGTCTTTTGTTGAAATATAACATTTATATAGTTAAAAGAGGCCTTCAACATTATTAATTTCACATTTTAATGACAATTGCCTACCAGGCATTTTATGTGTCACCTGTTAAAAGATTTGGCTCTTTTGAACCCAATTCTTAAAATTTTTTGTATCATTTTATATCTTTTTTCCAACACTTCTCTGATTGGTTCATATTTTTGCGTGCATTTTTACTCGTGTGTTTAGTGATTGAACCAAGTTCGAAATTTTATAAAATTATACATTTAAAATGTAAATTAAATGTGTGCTTCCAAATTTTGTCCTGTTAGGGGGAAGTGAAATTTTCAATTTTTTTATTTAAGATAAAAAAAATTTTCGTTTCGGGCTTTTCGTGTTAAGTCTTGGCTTTAAATTTTTTTTTTTTTAATTTTCCTCGGGAAACTGAAGTTCCTTTAAATTCTAAGTTTTGCATATGCTGATAGGCATAAGTTATGGCATTTAACGAATAATTTTGAATTATTCTGATTTTTAAATAATATACATATTTATCTAATTAAAATGTTAACAATTTGATTTTTTTAAATATTGGTATTTTGCATGATCTATGAGCCTATTTAAATGTAGTTTTTTTTGTAATTTGTATGGTTAAATTAACTTAAATTTGTTTTTCTTCCAAAGTGTAAATTTTTGTGACAATTCAGTATTTTAGGCTCAAACAATCATGGAAATCCAGTTTGATTTATGGCATTTTCTAAAAGAAAGAGTAAAAAAAAAAAAGTGCATGAAAAAGGATTTTTTCCTTTAAATTATTATTTATTTAGTGATTTTTGATATATCACTGTTAAAGTTTTTATCTGTGTTTTATAATCAATTATCAAAAGAGAACTTGGCACTGAGTGTTTAGAATAAAATGTATGTATAAATAATTTTTGTTGCGTTTTTTCATTTTATTAAAGTTTTTATTTTGAGAGCATTATTTTTGAGTTCCTCAGTTTTGATTTGCCAAATATTTGATTTTACCACAAAGTTGGAGTATTATGTGCTTCTAGTTGTAAGTGTTTCATTGTATACAAAAAAAGACTTGATTAGTGCCATAATTAAATGTTATTTCTATAATTATTTAATAAAAGAAATAAAAATTAAGATGAAAGCTCAAAGAAATTTTTAGAATAAGTGTTTAAAAAGCCAACATTGAAAAATTTCAAATCCATTTTTATATTACATCAGAATGTATATAGAAATAAATAAAGTTTGAAAATTTTCTTTATTGTTATATGTGTTCACCCATTTTTTTCTTCAACTTCATCGATTTTCACATGATGTTCATTTAAGTTTTCCTGCTGGTTGAAAGGAGACGAAAAATTATGGGTAAGTCTGTATTTTGGGCGAAAGCTCTGAAATGGGAGAAACAGAATGTCCATTATCATGTAGCTAGAGGGTGATAGCCCCAGGATTAAGAGGCCTTGGGATTCTCTCTGTACCCGGACTTCTCAAAGCTTGACAGACTTCTCCAAAATCCCATTATTTAAAAGCTTTTTCTTAGAACCCACAAATTCTGGGGACGGGCATTAGGGTAGAAATGAACCTTGGTTTTTATTTTCCTTTCATAGTTATCTTAAAAATGGCAAAGTTTGCTAGGCCTCTATTTTGCCATAACCATGTTCGCGTGCTACGTGGGGGGGGGGGTGAAATGCTTAATGCGTATTTTTACGCATTTGTACCCAAAGGCGGGAAGCATAGAGCCCGTAATCGTGGAAAAAGTGATAAAAGAAAGGGGATATTTGTTCAATTTAAGTTGGTCAGACTGCTACTTTTCTCAGTGAAACCTCCTGGGCTTGCCGCTTGTTTCCGTCCGTTGGATTGTCGTCCCTCTAGTGCGCTGTGCGTTATTATTTTTGTTCAGTTTACTGTGTCTTCGTCTTAGCTCAGAATATTTCCTCAATCATGATGAAAATTTTTAGAAGATGAACTTTTATAGAGTGAGGAAGCCTCCTTGTACAGCGTTCTCGTCGATTGCTGTTGGGTAATTAGGCTTTCCGGCCATTTCACGTACTTCTTTCTTTCAAAAGCCAAAAACTCAACTACTTTCATCCTAGGGAAACCTATTGTTGAAATTATCACTACACTTATGAAGAACTCAGTTTGAAAGAGTCCATCTTGAGCTCATTTTGTGGCTTGCGTGGGAGAAATAGTCCGAATGAGTCCTCAACGACCATATTTTGAATGGTAGAGGTAAACTCTGAAATCGCGGAGGGGCCCCCCATCGATCCCTCACCTTTCTTCTTCGGAGCAACTTGAAAATCGTCGGGAAACTATTTTTTGACATTTTCATTAGATTCTTATGATGTAATCAGGTCTGAAAGAGTCCACCATGAGCGTATTTTGTGGCCTGCTTGGGAGAAATAAGAGTCCCACCTTCGAAATCGCGGAGGGGCCCCCTCATCGATCCCTCGGCGTTCCACTTTCGAGCGACTCGAGAAATCCGTCCAATCGCCGTGGTCCGAGTCGTTCAACACTGGACTAGGCCGAGCATAGAAACCAATACCGAGTCGCCTCCTCGTTCCTACAATTTTCTCATTGGTGATGATATTCCTGGCCAATCGGTGAATGGAAGAGAATTTAGAGCATCCAATGTAAGTCTAGATTTAACCCACCCTAAACAGACTAGTTTATTTGAATTTTTGCCTCGTGCTAATTAGTCGGAAATCCCTTGAGGATTCACCATTTCCGAGATACCTTTCCGAGGACAAACCATCGACGCCTCCCTTCGAAATGAGACGATGGCCGTCCTTTCCGTCTTTTCGAAAATCGAGTCCGAAAAACCCAAATGCGTCCTCGACGTTACCATGCTTCCCGACACGTCCTTGAGGCCAATATTACCATTTTCCAGCCTCAAAACGTTTTCCATCCATTTTATAATGAAAAACGATCTATTCCTATTCGCTCCTTAATTAAATCATCTTCTCCCCTTGGTCTTTTCATGTTCGATTTTTACCTATTTTCTTCAAAATTAATATAACTGTCGTCCTTTATTATGCTTACGATGTCGATTTTTGACAGTAATATACTTAAAATTTGGGCTGTACACTAGTTTCTTCACAATAGGCCCCATCATGGGCCGCAGAATCATACCATAGTCGCTTCAATTTTGAGACCTGTTGACTATTTTAGCGGAAATTTTTACAGAATTTTCTTGCTGTGCATAATTTTGATGTCTGAGGTGTGTTCTTTGAGCAATTGATGGACAAATTGGAGTTTCCCTAGACTGATAACTTGAGACTTTGTGTGCAAAATAACCAGTTCTATCAATGAAAAACTGTTAAAAACAAAGAAATCGATGATTCTTAACATCATCCGTTGATGTTTTTACTGATTGATAGAATGGATTATTTATTTTGAATATAAATGTGATCTCTACCTGGGAGACCTCCACGATCAAGCAAAATGAGGGAAAACGGAGTCCAGACCCTTTTTTGGGCAGATTTTAAACTTAGTTTTACCAGAAAGACCCTTATTGGGCAGCTTTTAAACGTTTTTTGATGATAAAGACCCTTATGGGAAAGATTCTGCATCTTTGTATATGTGGAGAAACCTTCTTTGGGAAGATTTTAACCTTTTTGGACGAAAAATACCCTTATAGGAAAGAATCTGCCTTTTTTTATATTATGTGAAGAAACCTTTTTTTGGGCAGATTTTAAACTTTCGTTTATCAGGAAGACCCTTTTTGGGCAGATTTTGAACATTTTTTTTTTTTATCCTTATAAGGAAAATTCTGAACCTTTTTTTATATGAATAAAGACCTTTTTTAGGCAGGTTTTTACTTTTCTTTTACTAAAAAGACCCTTTTTAAGCAGATTTTGAATCCTTTTTGACGATAAAGTTCCTTATCGTGAAGATTATTAATCTTTTTTATGAGAAAAGACCCCTTTTTTGGGCAGATTTGAAACTTTTACTAGAAAGACTCTTTTTGGGCAGATTTTGAACCTTTTTTGGACGATAAAGGTCCTTATCATGAAGATTATTAATCTTTTTCTGTGAGAAAAGACCCTTTTTGGGCAGATTTTAAACTTTCGTTTATTAGGAAGACCCTTTTTGGGCAGATTTTGATCGTTTTTCGATGATAAAGATTTGATGGTAAGGAAAATTCTGAACCTTTTTTTATATGGAAAAAAAGACCTTTTTTGGGGGGGGTTTTAATTTTATTTTACTAAAAAGACCTTTTTTGGACGATAAAGGTCCTTATCATGAAGATTATTAATCTTTTTCTATGAGAAAATACCCTTTTTGGGCAGATTTTGAACATTTTTTGATGATGAAGACCCCCCCCCCCCCTTATCGGGAAGATTCTGCCTATTTTATATGTGAAGAGACCTTATTTGGGCAGATTTTAAATTTTCTTTTAGCACAAAGAACCGTTTTGGGCTGGTTTTGAACCTTTTTAGATGATAAAAGTCCTTATCATGAAGCCTATGAATCTTTTTCTGTAAGAAAAGACCCTTTTTTGGGCAGATTTTCAACTTTCTTCTATTAGGAAGACCTTTTTTGGGCAGATTTTGAACGTTTTTTGATCCCTGAACCTTTTTATATGAGAAATGACCCTATTTGATCTTAAATTTTCTCTTACTAAAAAGAACGTTTTTCGTCATATTTCGTACCTTTTTCGAAGATTTTGAATCTTTTTACTTAAAAAAAAGACCCTTTTTGTGCTGATTTTGAACCTTTTTGACAATAAAAAATGTATAAGAGAATAAAGTTTTTTTTTAATGCAAATATTAACCTTTTTAGACCCTTTTTTGGGCATATTATGAACCTTTTCTGACGAGAAAAGACCCTTTTAGCAAATTAAAACCTTTTTGAGGCAAATTTAAACAAAAAGTAGACCAAAAAACAACACTTTTTTCATTTTTTCAATCAATTTTCTTTTCTTTTGCAGATAATATTGTTTTCGTCGTTCATCATCCTTCCTTGTCTACATTTATAGTTCAGCCCATATGTTTATAATGGTTTGTATTTAGATTGTTTTTATTTTTATGACACAATCAACAGAAAATTGCTTATTTGGGGTGGGTCGAGGATGGTAGGGGAGGGTCGGGAATGTTCGATGTTTGTGGAGAGGTCTGTGGAGCCCTGATTTTTTATTTTATTTTTTCAGGTGTACATTTTGTAAATGGATAATAGCATTTGTTGGAAGAGAATTAGAAAATTTATCAAAAAACAAAGGCCCCCTGAATGACATGAGCACTGAATGCGACGTCTAAAAAAATGATTTTCAAACTTTAAAATCCGATCACGAAAATGGAAAATGTAAGTACAAAATGTTCAGAAATAATAATTAACTTGCTGTATATTCTTCAGGTATTGCAAACTGGACAAGTTATTCCCAGTGCTAATGGCCAGCAAATAATAGTACACCAAGTACCCCAAAATGGTCAAGCGATCCAGCTTGCTACTCCAGGACAGCTTCAAGTTCTTCCTTTGCCAGCTCTTCAGGTACAAAAAGGTTTTTTTGACGAATTTTAGTTATTTGTTGATTTCAGGGTACCAATGGGCAACTTATTATTCAGCCGACGCATGCCCAGATAATACAAACGCCGGATGGACAAGCTTACATTTATCAGCCGGTTCAGCTGGAAAATCCGACCATTTCTACCACAGCACAGCCTACATGTAAGGAGAATAATCAAAATTGACATTTTTTATCTTTTTTTAGTGATAAGTGTGAATGGGAATCTTGTTCAGCTTACGACCGCTAGCTCGGCAGGTTCCACTGTTTCGAATGCAGCGACCGCTGGTTCTGCGGCATCTGCGCCCTCTGTTAGCGCTGTGCAGCAAACTCAAGTGCCTAGTTCATCCACAAGTACTTCGAACTCGCCTCAAAATGTCCTTATGGTAGATTTCTTTGGCTTAAAAAGCTCTTTTTACGGTTCCTTTTAGATGGTTGGCGATCGAAATGGTGGCACGTCGCAGTTTCGGTTGCCTGTGGGTGCTGCTGAGTTATTGGAGGAGGAGCCGTTGTATGTTAATGCCAAGCAGTATAAGCGTATTTTGAAAAGGAGGCAAGCTAGGGCGAAACTTGAAGCTCAAGGACGGATACCTAAGCTACGCCAGGTTTATATTTTTTCCTCGAAATTCCTCAAAATAAATTATTTTTAGAAATACCTTCATGAATCTCGGCATAAACATGCGATGAACCGAATCCGTGGCGAAGGAGGACGATTTCATTCTGGTTCGGTTAAAAAATTAAAAGAAAGGTGAAAAATAATATGAAATTTATGTCAGTTTGCTTATTTTAAATTGTTTAGGGAGGAGATGCATGATTCTGAGCATGCTCATACGTTTTTTGCTAGGCGGCCGACTCCAGGTTTACCTGTGGAACACTGCACTCATTAACGACGTGCTTGATTGGGGACACTCTCTCATGATAGAGGTAAGGCGATATTGACTGCCGTTGAGGCGGCGTGACAGAGTGGGGAGTGATGGAGAGTAGGGGAGGTGGAGGTGATGAGGAGAGGAGGGGAGCGTGGAGGTGATTTGGGAGAGGAGGGATGGTGGAGGTGATGGATGAGTAGGGGAGGTGGAGGTGATGGGAGAGTAGGGTGGGAGGGGGTGGAGCTGACAGGAGAGAAGGGGAGGTGGAAGTGATGGGAGAGTAGGGAAGTTGGAAGTGATGGGAGAGTAGCGGAGGTGGAACTGATGGGAGAGTAGGGGAGGTGGTGGAGATTGGAGAGTAGGGGAGGTGGTGGTGATGGGAGATTAGGGGAGGTGGTGGTGATGGGAGATTAGGGGAGGTGGTGGTGATGGGAGAGTAGGGGAGGTGGAGGTGATGGGAGAGTAGGGGAGGTGGAGGTGATGGGAGAGTAGGGGAGGTGAGGTGATGGAGAGTAGGTGGAGGTGGAGGTGATGGAGAGTAGGGGAGGTGCGAGGTGATGGCAGAGCGTAGGGGACGGTGGAGGTGCTGGGAGGGGAGAGTAGGGGAGGTGGAGGTGATGGGAGAGTAGGGGAGGTGGAGGTGATGGGAGAGTAGGGGAGGTGGAGGTGATGGGAGAGTAGGGGAGGTGGAGATGATTGGAGAGATAGGGTGGGAGGGAGGGAGGTGAAGGTGATGGGAGAGTAGGGGATTTGGAGGTGATTGGAGAGTATGGTGGGAGGGAGGTGGAGGTGATGGGAGAGTAGGGAAAGTGGAGGTGCAGGTGATAAGAGTGGAGAGTAGGGAAAGTGGAGGTGATGGGAGAGTTGGGTGGGAGGGGGTGGGCGATTATGGTAGGGGGAGGGAGGCGGAGGTAATGGGAGGGTTAGGTGATGTGGTGGTGATGGGATAGTAGGGGAAGGTGATGGCACAGTAGGGTAGGGAAGGTGGTGGGAGAGGAGGGTAGAGAGAGGTGATGGGAGTGGAGGGTCTGGGAGGTGATAAGAGTGGAGGGTGTGGAAGGTGACGGGAGAGGAGGGTAGGGAAGGTGTTGTGAGGAGGGTAGGGAAGGTGATGTGAGGAGGGTAGGGAACGTGATGTGAGGAGGGTCGGGGAGGTGATAGGAGAGTAGAATACCCCTCATATTATGCATTTCCAGACAATTTAAAGCAATTTTTCCTTCTTTTCCCAGGGAAATGGAGTTTTACCTGATTTAATTGATCCATTAGCAGTGGCGAGTGATTAATCACAGTTGTTGACTTTAGTCTAAAGGTATTATTTCTCTTTTTCCACCCTCTCTTTTACTTATTTATTAATTTTTTCAGAAAGAGTTTTAAACAATTTTGTAAATAAGCGGCGTAAAATTTTGTGATCTGTTTGCCGGAGCGCCCTAAAACGCGACGCATCTGTTAAAACTTTTAGTTAGCTTTAAAAGTAATTTTTTTTTTTTTGTAATCCGTGTACATATGCATGACTAGTTTTCAGGCAAGAAATGACGTTTTTCTTTAAAAAGAAGAATCATAGTTAATATTTTTTACAGTCTACACGCTTGTGATTCACATTGTTCATAGGAGGTAAAAGTCACTTTTTTTTCTTTATGAACCTTCATTTTCCTTTAAAAAAGAGAAATTTTTCGTATCAGTACAAATTGATCTCTCCATGTCTTTCTAATTGGGAACAAAACTTCCCTCTTCAGATAAGTGATATTTGCCTTCTAGGACATGATTTTTCAAATTTTTTCTTTTATGGTCCACATACGATTGTATCGTTCCAAAGTTGGGCCTTTTGCTGAGCAATTTTCTATAGATAAAAATCAAAAACAGCTCACTTGATGTGAAAATTCCGATGGAAAATTTATTTCATAGGTTAAAGCTGCTTTTTATTTTTTTATATTTTACCAAAATATAGCCTGTTTTTGTCATGTTATTTATTTTTACCATAAGGCCATGTTTATTTTATTAAGGAATTATTTATTTGTTATTTTAGAGTAACCAAATTGTTGGTTCGATCGCTGAAATTGGCCGAATTTGAATTATCTGGAATAATAAATGGGCAATTATGGTAACAGGTGTACCAACCTTCTTTTATGAATGTTTTGAGGTTAGCTTTTGGATTCGGCTGATTTTAACGATTGGGTCCAATGATAATTTTGCCCTTTAAGAGAAAGAGAAATTCTCTTTGATTCAGATGATGAAAATATATTTTTATGGACTTGAAAAATGATGAAGAATTAAAAAAAGTAAATTTTTTGAAGTTTTGATTATTTACTCCTTTTCAGACATGATGTGGACACTGTCAGTGCCTTTTTCATTAAAAACCTTAAAATTGGCATTTTTAGAGTTAATTTTTCGGCCAAAAACCTCAATCACCGTTTTTAGAGTTAATTTTTTGGCCAAAAACCTCAAAATCGCCGTTTTTAGAGTTAATTTTTCGGCCAAAAACCTCAAAATCGCCGTTTTTAGAGTTAATTTTTCGGCCGAAAACCTCAAAATCGCTGTTTTTAGAGTTAATTTTTTGGCTGAAAATCTCCGTTTTTAGAGTTAATTTTTCGGCCAAAAACCTCAAAATCGCTGTTTTTGGAGTTAATTTTCGGCCAAAAACCTCAAAATCACCGTTTTTAGAGACAGGGCTAAAAACCTCAAAATCTATTAAGAGCAAATTTTTCGTCAAAATCAACGTTTTTAGAGCCAATTTTTTGGCAAAAAACCACAAAATCTTTTAGGAGCCAATTTTTTGACAACCTGAAAATCATCATTTTTAGAGCCCAATTTTTAGCCAAAAGCCTCAAAATCACTGTTTTTAGGGCCAAAAACCTCAAAATTACTATTTCTAGAGCCCAATTTTTGGCCCCAAACCTTAAAATCGCAGTTTTAGAGCCCAATTTTTGCCTAAAAACCTCAAATACTTTTAGAAGCCTTTTTTTTTCCTTCCAAAAACCTGAAATTCACTATTTTTAGAGCCAATTTTTGGCCAAAAACCTGAAATTCACCAATTTTAGAGCCAATTTTTGGCCCAAAACCTCAAAATCATCATTTTTAGAACTAATTTTTCTTCAAAAACCTCAAACTCACCATTTTTAGAGCCAATTTTTGGCCCAGGACCTAAAAATCTCTTTAAAGAGCCTTTTTTTTTTTCTTCTTCTTCGACAAAAGCGTTTTTATTATGAAACAACTGTGCATTTATCGCAAAAATCTTTTAAAAATGAAGAAAGTAATGCAAGATACATCAAATCTTCACAAAAATAACTTTTAAGCTTGCCTAGTTCCAGTGGCGGCTCGTGGGTATTAAAACTGGGGAGGCCAGAGTATTCACCTACCTATACCCCCCTCCGCCACACACACACAACCACCACAAAAAAAAAGTTTCAAATTTGGCAAAAAAGGGTCTTTTGCCAACGAATATGAAGCGAAGGAAATACTAAATAACAATAATTTTGGTGTTGTGATTAGTTTGTTATCACAAATTAAAGATTTTGGACTCACCAGAGTGAAAAAAATGTGCTTGTTCTTTTCTTTTTCAACGCAAAAACCTTGCGAAAACCGTAATCACTTCGTTGGCGGGTCAGGTAACAGGTTATCAGACTAAAACCGAAAAACCCTTCTTGGTCGTGCCAGTGTTGCCGCCGGCTTTTTCGATCAAACGTTTTTCTGTCAGATTCAACAAAAGTTTTAAATAATAAACTCTTCTTGCCTTATTCATTGGTATTTTTGTGATTAAAAACACCATTAAAGTAATAAAATCCCTTTTTACTAATAAAAAATTCTTGGTGGCAACACTGTTTAGGTAAATTTCGCCCGCTGTGGGCCCCGCGTGACTTCAGAAATTCCCCCACTCATTTGAGGCGAGAGGACTCCTGGCCTCCGTAAAATTTAGAGGCAGCTTACCGAGCGAGTTAACCCAATGATTCAAGGCACCTCGGCGCGCCGAAATTTTTCTTGACCCTACCTCAGGCGACCCCCCGCTCCACCCTTCCCTATCGGAAAGTAGGCACTATGATGCGAGGCCTCCCCCAACGAATTTCATTTCTTTAAACGTTTTAATTCAAACCTTCGCAGCTAGATCGCACCAAATTAAGATTTTTATTTGGAACTTCGATTTTCATTTAATTTTCGACCGTTTCGTACATACTTTTTTAACATTTTAAAATAAATAATATTTAATTAGGTATTAAAATAAAATAAGAATAGTAAAAAAATAATACTTGAATTAGAAAAATAACTGTTAAATATGGTATTTTTGGATTTTTTTTCTTTCTCATAATACAGGGGAGGCCCGGCCTCCCTTGCCTCCTCCGAAGAGCCGCCACTGCCTAGTTCAGATATAAGGTTGTTTTTGCCAAGAAAAATTTCCCCAAGGCAGTTATACGAGCAAAAATAATAGAAATTGTGTGTATTAATATTTAATTACAAAAGGGAACAAAATTACGACAGAAAAAAGTACAATATAGATACATGTTATAATTAAAAGTTAAAAAAAAAGGAGGAATTTAGAAGTGATGTAAAAAAAGGAAATGAGTTTGGTAAAATAATGAGAAACGTTAAATTAAAAAGACGATGTCATCGGAAACCATGACATGGTTGTCAGTTTCCATCCTCCTGAAAGCGGCTCTAGTTTCGCTCTCGGAAAACGGCAAACCGGCCGCTTTCTCATTCACTTTCTCGACCAATTCGCCGTATTTCATCTGCAAGCAGTTCATCTCCTGGAAAGTCCTCGAAACTCCGAGTCTGAAATCGGCATGCCTGAAATTTCATCGTTAATAAATGGGATAAAAGAATGTTTATGGACCTTTCTTCGGAGATTTCGTCAGAAGTTGAAGGTTGAGTGCTTTTCGACTGGTCTGCAGATGAGACTTCCTGAACGGTGTTGTCCAATAAAGTGTCCTCAAGGTCATCATTGAGTTCGGCATTAGACCTGAGCCGTTTCTGCAAAATAAAAGTTAAATCAAAAGTTAAAAAAAATCAGCAGAATCATGAAATACTAACACTTCTTCTTTGGATCTCCTGTGGCTCATCGTCGGATTCGTCATCATCCTCGCTTTCCGCATCTTTAGACTGTCTTTTCTTCCTCTTTTTGTCTTTTACCAAAACCTTGAATAAATGATAATGAAAAATTGAATAAATGGTTAAAAATTTTACTTTTTTGAAATATGCGAATTGAACAAGCTCAATAGCAGCTTCGGCATCCCTGCTTTCTATGTTGAATGACAATCTGGCTTTAGCATGAGCTGTGGCGAGACGGATAAGGGTTTCTAATGTCCTAACGGTTACAGGTTGTGTCTAAAAGAAATTTTTTAAAATAAGTTTTAAGTTTTAAATAAGTGTAATCTCAGATCTTGACGGAACTATTTTTGATAGTTCTAGACCCCAAGTTAGCCATATCCGATGGCTTCTGCGAATCCTCAGGGAGTGAAAAATCAAGATAAAAAGGGCCCAATTTGTCATAAAGGATTATTATTTAGAGAAAAAGGCCCCTTAGTGTCCGAAAAGGGTCAAAAATCAAGCTAAAAAGGGCCTTATTTGCATTAAGGATTACTACATAGTTAACAGGGCCCCTAGTGTCCAAAATCAAGCTAAAAAAGGGCCCCATTTGTCATAAAGGAATATTATCTAGTTAAAAGGGCCCCTAGTGTCCAAAAACGGTCCAAAATCAAGCTGAAAAGGGCCTAATTTGTCATAAAGGATTAGTATCTAGTTAAAAGGGCCCTAGTGTCCAAAAACGGTCCAAAATCAAGCTGAAAAGGGCCTAATTTGTCATAAAGGATTAGTATCTAGTTAAAAGGGCCCCTAGAGTCCAAAAAAGGGTCAAAAATCAAGTTAAAAAGGGCCTTTTTCATAGTAAGAACCAAAATCTAGTTAAAAGGGCCCTTAGTGTCCAAAAAGGGTCGAAAATCTAGCTAAATACGGCCATATTTGTAAAAAATGATTAGTGTTTAGTTAAAAGGACCCCTTATGTCCAAAAAGGGTCAGTCATGTTAAAAAGGGCCCTATTTGTCAAAAGGATTAGTATCTAGTTAAAAGGGCCCCTAAGAGTACAAAAAGGGTCAAAAATCAAGCTAAAAAGGACCATATTATTCATAAAAGGATTGGTATCCAGTACAAGGGCCACAGTGTCCAAAAAGGGTAAAAAATCAAGCTAAAAAGGGCCCTATTTGTCATAAAGGATTACTATCTACTTAAAAATGCCACCAGTGTCCAAAAAAGGTCCGAAATCAAGCTAAAAATGGCCCTATTTGTCATAAAGGATTAGTATCTAGTTAAAAAGGCCCATAGTGTCCAAAAAGGGTCAAAAATTAAGCTAAAAATGGCCCTATTTGTCATTAAGGATTATAATCTAGTTAAAAGCTCCCCTAGAGTCCAAAAAAGGGTCAAAAATCAAGCTAAAAAGGACCATATTATTCATAAAAGGATTGGTATCCAGTACAAGGGCCACCAGTGTCCAAAAAGGGTCAAAAATCAAGCTAAAAAGGGCCCTATTTGTCATAAAGGATTACTATCTAGTTAAAAAGGCCACCAGTGTCCAAAAAAGGTCCGAAATCAAGCTAAAAATGGCCCTATTTGTCATAAAGGATTACTATCTAGTTAAAAAGGCCCATAGTGTCCAAAAAGGGTCAAAAATTAAGCTAAAAATGGCCCTATTTGTCATTAAGGATTATAATCTAGTTAAAAGCTCCCCTAGTGTCCAAAAAGGGTCCGAAATCAAGCTAAAAAGGGTCCTATTTGTCATAAAGGATTACTACCTAGTTTAAAGGGCCCCTGGTGTTCAAAAAGGGTCCAAAATCAAGCTGAAAAGGGCCTAATTTGTCATAAAGGATTAGTATCTAGTTAAAAGGGCCCCTAGTGTCCAAAAACGGTCCAAAATCAAGCTGAAAAGGGCCTAATTTGTCATAAAGGATTAGTATCTAGTTAAAAGGGCCCCTAGAGTCCAAAAAAGGGTCAAAAATCAAGCTAAAAAGGACCATATTATTCATAAAAGGATTGGTATCCAATACAAGGGCCACCAGTGTCCAAAAAGGGTCAAAAATCAAGCTAAAAAGGGCCCTATTTGTCATAAAGGATTACTATCTAGTTAAAAAGGCCCATAGTGTCCAAAAAGGGTCAAAAATTAAGCTAAAAATGGCCCTATTTGTCATTAAGGATTATAATCTAGTTAAAAGCTCCCCTAGTGTCCAAAAAGGGTCCGAAATCAAGCTAAAAAGGGTCCTATTTGTCATAAAGGATTACTACCTAGTTTAAAGGGCCCCTGGTGTTCAAAAAGGGTCAACAATCAAGCAAAAAAGGGCCCTATTTTATATAAAGGATTACTATCTAGTTAAAAGGGCACCTAGTGTCCAAAAATCAAGCTAAAATGGGCCTTATTTGTCATAAAGGCTTACCACCTAGTTAAAAGGGCCCAACCAATATCTCTTTTGTGAATTTTTTAAGATTTTTGGCTTTCCGAATTTTTCCTGCAGAAACCGTCAGATACGGCAGAACATTTTTGGGGTCTAGAATGACCAAGTTTCATCAAAAACTGAGGTTACATGAATCCCTTGTAAGTAATAGAAGTTACCCTCGCTTCGCCATCTTGGACAGCATCTTGAGACCTAAGACGGGCATATTCTTCGCAAATCGTAGCAGCGGCTTCATCGGTCAGTTTGGGCTTGAGGGTCTTAGCCAGGTAAATGTATATCTTCATGAATTCAACGGTGAAAACCTTTTCTCTGAAAATACAATTCAGAAAAGCAAAAAATGGAAAAAACTTTGATTACGTTCTAGAGCGGGATTGTCCATGGAGAAGTTCGTTGTATTTCTCAAACACTTTTATTGTCCCGTCGTCTTTTTTAGGTTCGGACTCTTTCTTATCTTTGTCTTCATTGTCTTCCATGTCCATTGATATGCCACAAGGTCCGAAAGGCATAACAGCCCCTGGTTTCTCCAACGGATCTCTAAGTATTGTATTATAAATAGGGAAATGGGCAGAAGATTACCTGTATCTGTGCATTCTGACGACATGGTCGGATATAATAGAATCTATGTCGCTATTTATGGTATCCAGGATGACAAACAACAAGTCAAATCGAGACAAAAGGGAATCTTGCAATCCAATGTTGTCCATGGGAGGTTTATAAGGATCATACTGGAAGAGAATTAGTCATAATCAGAGATGGGCGGATTTGTATTCGTAAATAGTTTAGATTCACACATTTTAAGGCTATTTTTCATCAAAATCAACATTTTAAGAACCAATTTTTCGTCAAAAACCTCCAAATCAACAAATGTAGAGCCTAATTTTCGTCCGAAAACCCCAAAATCAAGTTTTTAAGAGCGATTTTTCGTCAAAACATCAAAATCGAGGTTTTAAGAGCCAAATTATCGTTGAAATCCTCAAAATCAAGTTTTAAAGCCAATTCTTCGTCAAAACCATTAAAATCAACATTTGTAAAGCCTAGTTTTCATCGGAAAACCTCAAAATGAAGGTTTTAAGAGCCACTTTTCGTCAAAAACTTCAATTCATCAACATTTGAAAAGCCAAATTTTCGTCCGAAAACCACAAAATCAAGATTTATAGCCAATTTTGGTCAAAATCAACATTTGTAAAGCCTAATTTTCTTCCAAAACCCCAAAATCGAGGTTTTAAGAGCCATTTTACGTCAAAACCTCAATATGAAGGGTTCAAGAGCTAAATTTTCGTCAAAAACTTCAAAATCAAGATTTAAAACCAATTTTTCGTCAAAAACCTCCCAATCAACATTTGCAAAGATTAATTTTCGTCCAAAACCCCCAAAATCAAGGTTTCAAGAGCTAAGTTTTGAATATAACTTTTGAGAAAAGTTGGTGAGAAAAGAACAAGAAAATTTGGGTTTTAAAATGTTGATTTTGAAATTTTGGACAAAAGAAATTGCACTTATAACGTTGATTTTGAGGTTTTATTAGGAAAAATTGGCTCTTAAAAAAGCGATTTTGAGGTATTTGACAAAAAAATTTCTCTTGAAAGTCGATTTTGAAATTTTTATACGAAAATTTGGCTTTAAAAATGTCGATTTTGAGGTTTTTGACGAAAAACGGGCTCTTAAAACTATGATCGTCAGTTTTGACGAAAAATGGCTCTTAAAACCTTCATTTTGAGGTTTTTGGACGAAAATTAGGCTTTACAAATTTGTATTTTGATGTTTTTGACGAAGAATTGGCTCTAAAACTTGACCTTGAGGATTTAGACGAAAATCAATTGTGACGAAAAATCGCTCTTAAAAACTTGATTTTGGGGTTTTCGGACGAAAATTAGGCTCTACATATGTTGATTTGGAGGTTTTTGACGAAAAATTGGTTCTTAAAACCTTCATTTTGAGATTTTAGACGAAAAAAGGCTCTTGAAACTTTGATTTTGAGGTTTTTTACCAAAATTTGGCTCTTGAAACCTTGATTTTGAGGTTTTTGACGAAAAATGTCTCTTATGATTTTGAGGTTTTTTGACGAACATTGGGCTTTACAATTAATGTTGATTTTGAGGTTTTTGACGAAAATTTGGCTCTTAAAACCTTAATTTTGAGATTTTTGACGAAAAAAAGGCTCTTAAAACTTTGATTTTGAGGTTTTGGGACGAAAATTGGCCTCTTAAAACCTCAATCTTGACGTTTTGACAAAAAATTGCTATTAAAAACTTGATTTTGGGGTTTTCGGACGAAAATTAGGCTCTACATTTGTTGATTTGGAGGTTTTTGACGAAAAATTGGTTCTCAAAATGTTGATTTTGATGAAAAATAGCCTTAAAATGTGTGAAACTGAGTGTGAATCCAAACGGATTCGTAAATCCGAACGGATTCATAGATACGAATACGAAAACGAATCTATTCGTATTCACAACTGCGAATCCGAACGGATTCGTATTCGGATTCACAACTTAAGGTGAGGTGAATCCGCCCATCTCTGGTCATAAAAAGGGATGGTAACAACACAAACCTTGCCGTAAACTGGATTAGCGGCGGCGAGAACGCTACAGCGGGCATTGAGCTGCGCATGGATGCCAGCTTTAGCGATCGTCACTCGCCCTTGTTCCATCACTTCATGGATCGCCGTTCTGTCAATATCGGACATTTTGTCGAACTCGTCAATGCAGACGATGCCCCTGTCTGCTAAAACCATAGCACCAGCTTCCAGTCTGGAAAGGGAAATAGAAAATGGAAGAAAATGCATGTTGGATACCTTCTTTCGCCAGTTTCCGGATCGGAAGTGACAGCGGCTGTCAAACCGACGCCTGAACTTCCACGTCCGGTTGTAGTAATCGCTCTAGGAGCGGTGTTTAGGACGTAGCGAAGCAACTGAGATTTCGCTACACTTGGGTCTCCAATCAACAGAATATTTATGTCGCTGAAAAAAAGTTAGGAACTCATAAAAATGTGTTTATTTACCCCCTGAGGCGTGTCCCGTTGGGAAGTATTTTTTCGACTCCTCCAAGAAGCATGCAAAGAATGGCTTTTTTGACGTATTCGTGGCCATGAATTGAAGGCGCCAATGAACGACTGAGGATCTCAAAGACGTTTTTCTTTCTGGCAAGTTTACGGCAGTTGGCGATGTCAGTTCTAGATAAAGCGATTTTGCAATCTTTGGACATAACCTGGATGTTGTTGGCAAGCAGGACTGTCTTGAAAACCGCATTCGTGCGACCGTTTTGTTTCGACGGCAAACATCGGTAGAGGCCGTAAATTTGGATTCGGTCACCAGGTTTACATTTGTCGGCTAGATCGTTGTCGCAAATTACCGAAACCGCTCGTGGCAATTGGCCTAAAATCAAGTCAAACTTGAAAATTCAAAATTCAATATTACCGGCTGGAGCCGTCTCGGGCATTTCTTGAATCAATAAACTTTGGTGATCTTTGTACTTGGACAGACCGTATTCGGTCTCCAAAAGGTTGCCATCGACATCCTAAAAAAGGGTTAAAAAATGACAAATTTCAACTCTAAACGAAATCATACTCTGGTTGGGTATATTGGAGTAGAATACATCGGCTTTAAAGATGTGAAGTCTGAATAAAGCCTTTCTGATATTTTTTCAGTGGTTGGACAGTAGTGAACACTGCGAACCAACTTAGGACGAATAAGAGAACCTAAAAAAAATTATGAAAATGTTAATAAAAGAAAAGGTTTAATATTGAGGGTAGGAGAGGTGTGGGAAGGAGGGTAAAGGGAGGAAATGGGAGACGAGAATAGGGGAGGTGATGGGAGACGAGGGTAGGGAAGGTGATGGGAAACAAGGGTAGGGGAGGTGATGGGAGAAAAGGGTAGGGGTGGTGATGGGAGAAGAGGGTAGGGGTGGTGATGGGAGACAAGGGTAGGGGAGGTGATGGGAGACGAAGGTAGGGGAGGTGATGGGAAAGTAGGGTAAGGGAGGTGATGGGAGACAAGGGTTGGGAAGGTGATGGGAGACAAGGGTAGGGGGAATGGGAAAGTAGGGTAGGAGAGGTGTGGGAAACGAGGGTAGGAAAAGTGATGAGAGACGTGGGTAGGGGAGAATATGGGAGACGAGGGTAGGGGAGGTGATGGGAGACGAGGTTAGGGAGGTAATGGGAGACGAGGGTAGGGGAGGTGATGGGATCCGAGGGTAGCTGAGGTGATGGGAGACGAGAGTAGTGGAGGTGATGGGAGACGAGGGTAGGGGAGGTGATGTGAGACGAGGGTAGGGGAGGTGATGGGAAAATAGGGTAAGGGAGGTGATGGGAGACGAGGGTAGAGGGATGGGAAAGTAGGGTAGGGGAGGTGATGGGAGAAGAGGGTAGGGGAGGTGATGCGAGACGAGAGCAGGGGAGGTGATGGGAGACGAGAGTGGGGGAGGTGATGGGAGACGAGAGTAGGAGAGGTGATGGGAGATGAGGGTAGGAGAGATGATGGGAGAAGAGGGTAGGGGAGGTGATGCGAGATGAGGGTAAGGGAGGTGATGGGTGACGAGGGTAGGGGAGGTGATGGGTGACAAGGGTAGGGGAGGTGATGGGAAAGTAGGGTAAGGGAGGTGATGGGAAAGTAGGGTAAGGGAGGTGATGGGAGACGAGGGTAGGGGGAATGGGAAAGTAGGGGAGGTGACGGGTGACGAGGGAGGGGAGGTGATGGGAGAAGAGGGAGGTGGTGGAATGCTGGGGAAGTATCTTGTGGTTGTGGAGAGGTCTATAGAGCCCCGAATTGAGTTATAAGGTTCTTTTCCATACCAAATTTTTTTTCCAATAACCCCAAAATCTACACTTCAGCACATAAAATACTTCCTTCTTTTCCCCCAAAAAACATTGATGAAAATGTTAAAAAATGTTTTACATTGAGAGACGATTCCTTCCAAGCAAACGAGTTTGTTGATGAAAGGTGAAGTGAGTGTTCGTGGTGTGAGATGGTTGCTGGCGATCGTCCCTTCGAAACCGATGTAAAGCTCCTTTTCCGTATAATTCGGATCAACAGAAGAAACGAATTGTTTCAACGCATTTTGAAAAGCGAAAAGTTCATCATTAGCATTGACCAGTAACCTAAAAACAAGCCAAAAACTAAGTCGCTCGATTGTTTTCACAACTTACATAGCAGCCCTTTCAGGTTTCTTATCTCTAAGATGTGAATAATCAATTAGTATGCGAACTCTTTGATTAGCAATCATCTCCTTGACTCTCCGGAGGCAACTGTTAGGCCCATCCTAAAAAAAAAAAAATTCGTGAAGGATTGGAAGGAAGCTTTTCATGACAGATGCAGAAAGGCTGCACCACGTGATGCCAACATCGTAGCAAAAGTTAGAGGATGTTGACCATCCTTTGATAATGAAGAAATCTATCAGCAAAAGGATGCTGCACAAACATTAGTTCCTGCACAGCGAATTGCTAGTTGGTTGCAGCATTCCTATTTTGCGAAACCTGCTTATCAAGGCCAACAAAGTGTGAAGGTCCTGCAGGTATTGCACTAGTGACTACATGCTATCATTGAAGCATTCAGTGGCTAAGAACACATGAAAGGGTCCAGGAAGCTGAGCCCTTATGAAAGATATTTTGATACTTAATTGAAGCACAAAAGGGCTCCAAATGAGAGAACTTACTTCGTCGTCAAGGAATTCAAGATATTCCTTTTCGATGTCCAACAGGTGCTGGTCGATATCCGACTCGAGCATTTTATCTGAAGTAAAATAAATTAACTCAAGAGAATTGAACGATAAATCAATGAAATTGTAACAATTTTTACCGTTTTTAACACACAAAAATCACCGTAGGGAAGAAAATTGAGGGACAGTGAAGTCCGAGATTGGAGACAGGCGGACTACAGCGGAGGGGGTTGATTACGCGCGGGATTTTGCAACCTTCGGGCGGGAAAGCATTAAACATCGATATTGTATCTTTAAAACGTCATTTTTAAAATTTAATGTTATGAAGAATTCTCTACCAGCAGATATATGTGAAAAATACATTATTTCTTAAATTCAATCCAACAAATCTGGATCAGTGGAATATCAACTAGACAGTCCAAAAATGTGGAGGGGGCCCCTCACGAATTTTCTTCTTCCTTTTGTTGACCTGTGGTCAAGGATACTAAACATCCCTAAACTAAAGGTGTTAAATGTCCTTGTGGTCAGCCTGTTGTTGATCGGAGGTTATCCTGTTGTTGTAATGTGGTTATCCTGTTGTCGACCTTCGGTTAGCTTGTTGTAGATCCTGTGGTTAACCTGTTGTTGACCTGTGATTAACCTGTTGTTGACCCGTGGTTAACGCGTTGTTCACTTGTGGTTAACTTGTTGTTGACCTGTGGTTAACCTATTGAAGCGAACTTCAATGCTATTTTATATTTTCCCTCCCAAATTATATTCATTTTTAGCCACAGAGGGCATTAGAGTCGTGAAAATTATTATTTGAATAAAGTTTAATTTAAAATTGTAAACGTATTGAATAGGAATCAATTAATATACTTGAAATATCAATTCGACAAATTAAAATATCAATTCGACATGGGTCTTTAGTTCGATTGGGTCGGCAGTGGAGGACGAAGCCAAAAGGCGTTAGCTTCATGACGGACGCTCTCGGGACCCATGTGCGGAACGCGCATCTCTCGTTTCCCGCGAGTTTTATAAGTAAAAGAAAGTTTTTTGAATTTGAACGATTTATCTGAACCGAATCGAATATAAGTTTAAAAGTTTACGCGAAAGTAAACGCGAATCGAATAATAAAGCTTTCGAAAAAGGAACTTCTGAATTTCGCCGAACGTAAAAAGGTGAGTCCTTTTCATTGGCGCCCGAACAGGGACAGATCCTTTGGCACCCTTAGATTATCGAATTGATATTTTTAATATTGATATTGATTGATTAAAACATTGGGTAAAGGTCGAGTACTTGGACCACGAACCAGTTACTTTGAAACAGCTGATCCGGATCACCTTAAATATTATGTTATTTTGAACTGTTCTTTTTACGAAAAACTTCCCATATCTTTCACTGAAATCAATGACGACTGCCGTTTTTAAAATTTAATCTTTTTTTAGCGGATTTTTTTAAAATTTTGATTGATTTACGATATTAAGTATTGATGATGTGACCATTGATGTTTAAAGAGCTTACCTCGGTGAAAATGAGATGAGAATGGATATTAGATGAAGAAGGAATTTCATAAATGAAGTGTTAGATAACCCTGGAGTTAATTTTTTTCCTCTCGCGAGCACAGCCCTAAATTTTAAAAAAGTTAACTTTTACTAATTACTCCTGTATTCGCGAGAAAAAAAAATTAACTCGAGGGTTATCCAACGCCTCGTTCATAGGTCTCGTGAAATATCAAATTTCATCTTTGTTAAAAATCATAGTACAAACAACAATCAACAATTAAACAAACGATTTTATCAAAATTTTAAATTGGAAAAGGTAGATTTTCAGAACAGTAAACAAGTTAAAAATAAATAATGTAACCTTAATTGTAACCTCATGCAAGTTTATTGGGAAATGGGACGTGTTGCGATTTCATCAGTATCTAATATTTGAGCTGCTCCGGATCAGCTGTTTTAAAGTAACTGGTTCGTGGGCCAAGTACCCGACCTTTACCAAACATTGATATTGATTGATTATAACGAATTAGATTTGTATTTGTCGAACTTAAAACTTTGTAGACACGTGGTTGTTAGAGTGATAAGAGATAACGAACGAAGCGTCGTTTACGATTTCTTTTACGTTTAATTCCTTTTGTTTTTGGTTTTAATTGCTTTTATTTTTGGTTTTTAATTGTAATTTTGACTGATATTTCTCACGACACGACGTCTTTTTATGAATATCAGAACTAGAAGCCAAACGAAAACAATTAAAATGGATCAAGAAGCTTTCCTCAAATTATTCCGTGAAGAAATGGAAAAGGAAAGACAACTGAAAGAACAGAAACGTTCTGAAAAAGAACTTCAAAAAGAAGAAAGACGAAAGATCAAAGACGAAAAAGAAGAAAAGAAAAGCGCGGAACTTCATGCGATGATTTCCGATCTCAAACTTCAACAGACGACGATTAACGACAAAATTGTTGATATTGAACAGCAAATGGTCTTAAAAGAAAGCAATAACAGAAAGAAGATCGATGAAATGGAGTCGAAAATGCTCGAAATTAATGAAAAGGTCGACAGATTTGGTGGAGCAACTTTTCATACTCATCAACCTCGAGCACCCGAAAGTTACCTCGAAAAGGATAAATTCTACGGATTCGGAACATACATGCCTGTCGATTTCTTACGAAGCATTCAAAGAAACCAAAGAATGCTGGGCTTGATCTTCGACATCGAAATGGAATTGAAGTCTCGATTAGCTGGTGAAGCGGGAATTTGGTATACACTAAATAAAAACAAAATTTTCGATTACGACTCATTTGAAAAAGAGTTCAAAAATAAGTTTTGTGGACCTGATTTGAACAATTATGTATATAAAAGAATGATAACATCTCGCTACAATCCCAAGGGAATGGACGTCGCTTCATACATCAATAACCTACTTAACATGATCATAAGTACAGGGCTATACGAAAGCGACTCGAAATTCATAAGAATGATTTCACCTCATTTTGGGACGGAAGTTGAGGAAGCTGTGAGAAGATCGGATTATCAAAATCTGGATAGTTTCGTAGATTATTTGAAATTTTATTTCAAAAGAGAAAAGAAAAACGATGAATCTAATCTCGACAAACAGAAATATGAACCCAACAACAAAGAAAGGAAATCGGAATCAGAACGAAGAAACGAACCACAATATCAGCAGCGTTCAAATAGACGCGACATCCAATCGATTAGAGGTGTTGAAGTATTCGAAGCACCACCTCGTGAAGCATCGCAAAATTTTGCATGAGGGTCAGGCCAAGCGTCACTAAAATACGAACCACAAAAAATCACCACGAAAAACAATTGCTGCAATTTTGTTAGTGACGTGGCGGCCGCAATCGATAGGATAAAAATTAAATATCTACGACTGCCCAAAATCTGCAAAGACGAAAATTTCACCAAACACACGACAATCGATTCTTCGAAATCTGAAATTCGAAAGTACCACAATTTTGCCAATCCCGAATTGATCGAAAATGAATCTATCCTAGAACCGGGTGATCTTCAACTACTATGGCCGGACGATCTCAGTGATGAAGTTAACAAACACGAATGTGACGAAATAGAATCAAAAAGCTCGGACGCAGAAATCACGACCGTATTCATCAAATCGCTGACCAAAACGGAAGCAGAGATCAGCGCCATCAATAATATTGTTCCCGAAGACGAAGAAGATATCGAAGATTCAGTGCTCACGAAGATTGAGGACATGGAAACGAAAAGAAAAAGATCGAAAATGAAGGAAAGATCATCAACACATTTGGAAAACAAGAACACAATAACAGCGAAAACTTTGAAGAAGAGAAGAAATTTCAAGACACGTATTAAGAAGATAATAAAAGATGATGTCTTCAGCGATGATGATTTTCATCAGCATTTTTGCTTCGACTTCGTCAAGGACGAATCCGCTTACATATCAAGATGTGGCACAAGGAGTAAGCTGAGCGATTATAGCTTAGTAACGTCAATCGAAAAATCGAAGAAATTTCCTTTATTGTCTTGCGGCAATTAATTATATGTATTTCAATTAAATTTATCTTAAAAATTTTTAATATTACCTATATGAATTTGATTTTTTACAATTTTCCATTTATCAACTTTTATTTTGTTTAAAAAAATTTTTTTTTTATTATTTTTTTATTTTATTTAAGTGTTTCATAAAAAAAAATTTTTTTCTTTTAAGAGGGGGAGTATGAAGCGAACTTCAATGCTATTTTATATTTTCCCTCCCAAATTATATTCATTTTTAGCCACAGAGGGCATTAGAGTCGTGAAAATTATTATTTGAATAAAGTTTAATTTAAAATTGTAAACGTATTGAATAGGAATCAATTAATATACTTGAAATATCAATTCGACAAATTCATCGATGTATATAAGTTACCTGGATCGCTCGTCAGGCTCTCGCCTTGGGTTTAAAATGATGCCAGTTGGTACCACTGCTTTCGAACAAGACCACGCCCCCAGTCCGACAACTTTCGGAAGTAGCGCTCCTGTCTTAAACTAAACTACACGGTTTCCACGGCAACGTCCGTGTTTCCCGCTTTGTTTAAACTGAGAGTTTGTTTAAATTGTGAACTGGAGAAGTGTGCTCCACAAATTACACTAGATAAAGATGGTTGGAAATTTATTTTTTTGTGTGAACAACTTCTACTGGTTGCTCACACTGTCAAAAGTTGGAAAATTAAAAAATTTATATGGGCTCCCATCGTGATTAAAGTTTTTGCACCCATGAACAAAACATAGTTGTTTCTTCAACAAATTACATTTTTATTAATGATTTATTTTCATAAATCACCTGATTCTTCACAATATTAACATAAAAATGGATGATGAACCAGGATTTTGAGTAGAGTAGGCACAGTTTTCAACGCGGCAACGAACCATCTTTAAAAAAACGTCGATTTTTTAATAGTACCTTACTAAAAAGTAAAAACCGCTGTTTAAAACATCACACGTTTACTCAGCATTTGTTTTCGAGTGGAGGGCGGGGCGCTGTTTAGTTTGGAAGACGCAAGACCGCGCCACTTTCGGTGGTGGACGAGTGCGAGTGGGGCCAACATAACATAGGATTCACTTTAAAAACCTCGACGAGCGATCCAGGTAACTTATATACATCGATGGACAAATTAAAATATCAATTCGACATGGGTCTTTAGTTCGATTGGGTCGGCAGTGGAGGACGAAGCCAAAAGGCGTTAGCTTCATGACGGACGCTCTCGGGACCCATGTGCGGAACGCGCATCTCTCGTTTCCCGCGAGTTTTATAAGTAAAAGAAAGTTTTTTGAATTTGAACGATTTATCTGAACCGAATCGAATATAAGTTTAAAAGTTTACGCGAAAGTAAACGCGAATCGAATAATAAAGCTTTCGAAAAAGGAACTTCTGAATTTCGCCGAACGTAAAAAGGTGAGTCCTTTTCACTATTGTTGAAATGTGGTTAACCTGTTGTTGACCTGTGGTTAACCTGTTGTCTATCTTTGGTTAACTTGTTGTTGACCTGTGGTTAACCTATTGTTGAAATGTGGTTAACACGTTTTCACTGGTGGTTAAACTGATGTTGACCTGTGGTTAACCTGTTGTTGACCTGTGGTTAACCTGTTGTTGACCTGTGGTTAACCTGTGGTTGACCTGTGGTTAACCTGTTGTTCACTGGTGGTTAACCTGTTGTTCATTGGTGGTTAAACTGTTGTTGACCTGTGATTAACCTGTTGTTAACCTGTGGTTAATCTGTTGTTGACCCGTGGTTAACGCGTTGTTCACTTGTGGTTAACCTGTTGTCTATCTGTGCTTAACCTGTTGTTGACCTGTGGTCATCCTCTTGTTGGCCTGTCGTTAGTAGTTTGTGGTTATCTTGTTGTTATCCTATTGTTAACCTGTGGTTATCCTGTCTTTGACCTCATGTTAGCCCTTTTTTAATCTATGATTAGCCTTTTTCTGCCTTCTTTTGATCTTTCCATTGACCGTCAACCACAGACTTTGGTGACCAGTGGTTATGTTGTTGACCTATGGCTACCTTATTGCTAATGAATTATGAAATAACTTCATAGTTGCAAGGGTTGCAAGCTTCACATTTTGAAGAAAACAAAAATCATGAGGACGTCAATTGGTCAGATTGGAAGGGTAACAATTTGTTTAAAGAAACCTCTCTTATCTACATAAGGTTATCTACTTATGTCAGTGATATTTCATCGACAAGCTTTTAAATTTGCTGATTTCGTTTTTTGATATTGCGCTATTGGATCCAGGGTATTATGACTGTTTCGTTCTAAACATATTTTGTTTTGTGGCGTATAAATTTTATGAAAGGATCGGCTTTTAAATAACAGGAAGATGATGAATCAGTCGATAATAGATATGCCCTCAGACCTGGACTTTCAAAGGTTCGAGGAACAGGGCGGGTTTCAGCCTCAAAGAGTACCCGAGCCGCAGAAGCCGACCAATTTAGTCGACGAAACAGCAACGGATGCTCCACCTCCCAAGCAAGCATTCTGGCAACTCGATTTCTACAAAAAGTTCTTCGACGTCGACACCGATGAAGTCATCGAGAGGATCTACTATTCGTTTCTGCCATTCGGAAATTTCCTGCAGAACAACATCAAAAGCAAACCTGACCTCTACGGCCCAGTATGGATTTGCATCACTTTGATCTTCTCGACTGCCATATCGGGAAACATTTCTGATTACTTCCATGCAAGCCTGGGAAGCTCATATCATTGGAAATATGATTTCCATACAGTCACATCAGTCGCCACTGTCATATTCCTGTATGCTTGGCTTTATCCATGCTTCATATGGGCTCTTCTGCGATGGCATGGATCCGAGCTGGTAACTATCATATAACTAAATATATCATTATTGTTCTTTTTTCAGGAAAAGCTCTCACTTATCGAAATCATAACGTTGTTCGGCTACTGTCTTTTTATATTCGTCCCTCTATCGGCACTTTGGTTGATTCCAAAATTGTGGTTTCAATGGATCGTCACCATCGTTGGCTCTAGTGCGTCAGGAATCGTCCTTACTAAATCATTATTTCCTTTCTTCTCTAAAAAAATGTATCCTCTTTTAGCTTTGATTCTTTTCATTCATATATATGTTGCTGCTATGTTCATGCAGAAATTTAAAATATCCTCTGATTATTACTCGGACACCACTGTTGCTCCAATTCCATCAACGGAAAGCTCCGTCACTTCAGGAAGTTGAAGACTTTTCGTGTACTTTTCTGTATTTATGTTAATAATCTGAATATTATAAGGTATTATTTTTCTAAAATCTTGTTGATTCTTCCCTTTTGTATAAATCTTCATAAGGTAATAAAAAGAAAGACATTAATTGCGTTTTGTAAATATTTTCTCTTTATTCATTGCATGACAATTTATCAACAACAGCAAAAAATATCCAATAGGAATGACAAAATACAAACACTGCATTTTTTGAACAAGTATATCAATAACCAAAAAAAAAGGACCTATAAAATTTTAATTCCTTTTACAATATCAGCGAAACCAATAGGTTCGTATGAAGTTTTTTCTTAAATAAGATTAATTTTTTTTTATAATTGACTAACAAGACAATTATTTCACTATTGACGTTAATGGATAACAAAGGAAAAAAGCTTTTTAGAATTAAAATAATTTGTAATAAGGCAATTATGAGATAAACTCAAAAGAGCAATGGACAAAAAAGTTTTTTCTTATTGTGGATGGAACTCTGGTTCGGCTGAATATTGTTCAACGTCCTATTTGAAAAAAAATTAAAATCGAACTTTTTTCAAATACAAAAATGAAGCTCGATTTAAACAAAACGGGGATTCTCTTGGTCCATCTAGGTAAATTAGGCAGCTTATAGAATAGTTTATAGTGATTATAAGCTAATTATCTATTAAATATTTTAACCCCTATATCATGATATACCATAATTACCTTTGAATATAAGATAAACCTCTTTAAAAGCCGAGTCCACACCCAAATCTGTTTTTTCGTAAATGAAAACTTAAAAAAAAGAAGAAAATGAAGCGTAAAAATATAATTTCTATTCCACCATTGCTAAAGCTAAAATAGGTAATACAATAAAGGAAAATATTTGCATGCTCCGCACCTGCTTAAGATCTAACATTTAGACATTGCATAATGGTGGCAGGTAAAACCCATTTTAATATATATTCACACCCACAAAACTAAACTAATAATTAAAAACTTTTTCTATAATAAACAACCAGTCATAGTACTTTATTTACACTATGTTTTAAAACTAATGGTTTATTATTTTATAAGGCAATTCATTACAAAACATCTATCACCCCTAATAAGTGTTTCCTATTGGTGATTCTGAACACCAATGAAATGTGTCCGTGTGCACTTATAACACTCATTGGCTTTGACTGAAACCTCCAGCGTCTTTAACTAATTAAAAAATAATTTAGGCTATACAAAAAATTATTGAGTCGATTTTTAGACAATGCAAGGCCTAAATATAGGCGACATTGATAAGGTAGACATACAAATATAAACATACTTTAAAAGTATAAGAAATATCACCTATTCTTGGGATTAATTTCATCACCGACTAAATAGCACCTAACCATTTAGTTTTTTTGTATTTTTTGTTTAATTAACAACAATAGAAGAAGAAAATTATCAACAACATTAGGAACAATGTAAGTCAGCATTCCAAAACGTCTCTAAAGGGCAAATGCAACTGAATTACAAAAAAAAAGTGATGAACGGTAAATAAGGCAACATTGTGAAGTTGGAACATAAAAAAACTAAAATGTGCAGAAAATTGATATGAAGACCTATAAGTGGACCATTTATTCATAAAAGAGATTGAAGCATTAACATTGAGTATATATGTCGGATAAGTGCAAGTAACTTTAGGTACCTAGTCGACAGCCACATTTACGATATTAAAAAACTTAGTTGGTTCAAAATAGGTTCGAAAGTTAAAAAAGACGAGAAAACTTTTTTTAAGATGCCAGCCCATTTTAACCCAACCTTCAAATATTTACATTTTTTTCTAAGTTGGGAGTTCATTTATTCCAAGCTTTAAAAGGTATAAACACACATTATTAAAAATCTATTATTTTAGAACGCTATTTTTCAGAGGAAAAAAGTAGGCCACACCATGCACTTTCTAGTTTACAAAATATGAGGTATCATGGTCAAAATACAGATTTTCTTAAGTTTTTGGGCATGGAAATCTAAAAAATGTTCCAGACAAAAATTCTATAAGCACACACTACGCTAAATTTCTAACAAATTAACTAAATTGTTAATTATGAAATTTAATAGTAGACTTTGAATGAAACATTTTTTTTCAACTGCAAACATCCCGGGTTAGTAAAAGACTATTTGTAATAAAAGGGATGTCTGCTTTTATGAAATTTACCTAAATAAATGCTTTTTAAGTGCACACAATAGCAAAAAAACAACTTATAATCTCTACAGGACATAAAAACTATAATTTTTATGAGGCACAGACTTGCATTTTAAACAAAACCTGAATTTTCAAATGTGATGATCATACATGCTATTCATACAAAAATAATTCATAAACTATAACTATGATATAAGAAAATCTAGTTAAAAATATATAGTTGTTCATGGTTTAGATATCAAAGGAATAAATGATTATAAATCTATATTATATACAAATGACACTTTAAAAGCAAGAGAGGAAGAAATGAAAAAAAAAAAGAAAAAAAATCCAAATAAAAAATTCCTTCATTTAAGTCACCAACGCAAATTTAAATCCATCAAAAAGATGAATTCTCACATTTCATATTTTTATCACAATTTAGTATTCACGAATGCACACATCAAGTTAAAAAAAAAAAAAGTTGTCTTTATGCGGTTATTAGGTTTAGTTAATACTGAACTGTTTTAATCTAAAGGAAGCACTAAATCCCTTGGTCAAAGGAAAAAAAATCCTTCCGTGAAAAAAAAAGCAAAAAATATTAGCTTGTTAGTTAAATGAACACTTGAAAGCAGTTGAACAAAGTGATACAAATATACAAATTACCTGCTCATATGTCAAGAGAAAAAAAAAATCTTGAATTGAGCAGCTTTTGAATAATAACCACAAAATATAGGAAATTTATTCCTAGGGGGAAAAAAATTGTGAAAGAAAATCAAAATAAAGCTTAACTTGCTCTAAATTTTAACGTGTCGTACGACACACAAACTAATCTAATCCACTACTTTTATGTATTTTTAATTGGTAAAAATATTTTTTTAAACATAAATCATGCTTTAATTGCATATTTTTGTTAGATTAATGCATAAAAAATAATTTGAGTAATATACCTTAGAGTGGGAGAAGTGCTTTTATAATGAACTATATGTAATAATACATAAAAATGAAATTTACAAATTATAAAAGCCTTATTTGATAAAAAAAAAATCTGGCATTGATGCCAGTGAGATAGCTATTTCAGCTTTAAGTAAATGATAATCCGAAATTATTCGGTAAACCACAATGCTGGTGGGGCAGGATATTGGGGTTTAGCAGGGCTGATGTAACCGTAAGATGCGACTTGTGCATGGGCTGGGAAGACGGCTGTGGGTTGCATGTGTGCTGGAAGAGGGTGGGAAGGATGCCCTGCGGAGGTGAGAAGAGGTCTAGCAGACGAATGATGCGCTGGCGGGGGTACTCCTCTTCCTGTAGTGAATGGCGGGACTTGATGAGTCGGTGGTAAATATGCAGGTTGGGTGGTTGTGACGTAAACTGCAGGTCGCCTATAGATGTCGCTCTGGTGGTAAATCGGCTGGCCTGCTAACGGCGAAAGTCGAGCACCTTGAGGTGAAACCTGCGATCCACTTTGCCTAAAAGAAATATTTAAAGAAATCGCTTTTTGGTTTTTTTTTTTTACCTGTATGGTTGATGAAGTGGTATAGCTTGAGGTGGCCATGGTTTTGCAATCACGTGTTGGTCCCGAGAAGAATGCGCTGCAGGCGGTTGCCCTCTATGATAGTCACGACTCGCATCAGTCCTTTTATGTCCCATAGTATAAGTCACTCTTTTTTCATTGCTACAACAAAATAGGTAAACAAAAACGAAAATAAATGTATAACTCACTTTGCATATGGTAAAACGATATGCTGCTCTTGAGCGACATAATGATAAGGCTCTTTGCACAAAGTTGTAGGATGTCCGTGGCATACGGGTTGGTGGTAAAGCTCACTCGGAGGTTCCTGCTTGGTCACAACACCACTTAACATGCATTCCGACTGAGCTTTCGCGAGCAATCTTTTCTTCTGTGACTGCGAAACGGTTCCTCCTCCATAACTATAAAAATGGTCAATATTTCATTCACGGTGTTTCTCAATGATCATACCCGTTCTCCACGATAGGACAGCATTGGTTCATATCCTCTCCTCTTGATATATATTTATAATGAGGCTCATGCTTGATTTCCCTAAAGTAATGGAGGAAGTCACCAGGTTTGGATGGACTAGATTGGTGATACTGTCCGACATTGTTTTTAGGGCTTATACCATAGGTAGTCGACGTTATTTTCACTGGTGAGCATCTTGTTGTTACTTGGGGGGCCTAAAATAAATTTCAATATGAGGTTTTTTTTTTATGGTACATTGAAAAAAAGAAACTTACTATTTGGGCTTTTGAGGTGTTAGGGGTGACCTCTTCTGTATCACTGTCGCCAACTGTATAGCATGAAATAACATTGGCCCTACCACGTAAACTTGCAGCTGCAGTATTGTGATTTTGGGATGTGGACTGCTTGTGGTTGGTAGAACTGCTGCTCACATTATTCTGTTGACTATAACACAATGTTATTTGATGGAAAAAATGATGAGAAATGTACCATTTTGCCGGAGCTTCATCTTCACTGTCGGAGATCGTTATGACAGAAACAGCAGGTGATGGCGTGTCATGAATTGTTATCGTTTGCTGACGATTGTTGTGCTAAAATGTCATTGTAGGTTAAGAAAAAAGTTGATAAAGGGCATACCTGAGGCAAAGAATGTTGCGAATTGTTCACCTGATTAGACCACTGGTTGGGGCTGTGTCGATTTCTTAGATGTAAGCCGTGGCATTCTAATGAAATTAATGATTATTTGAAGGATTTATGAGATAAAAACTTGTACCTGGTGGTGGGGTTCCTTCTTTTACTCGCTTTTTAACAGGGCTGAGATGGAGAGGGTCTTTTTTATCGTGTCTAGGGAGAGATATGTGATGGTGAGGAACTGGTGGTGCCAAATGTTTGGACACATTTCGCTTTCCCCATTCCATATTTGGGCTTTCGACGACACGATCGTAAACATCGGTAAATACCGGCCTTCCCTGCTCCTAGGAGAAAGAAAAAATTATATTTGAATGAAGAAAGAGGGAGAACTCACCTGTATGAGAGCTGCAGATTGTACTAGTAAGGGTCTTCCCCATTCCTGTCCGGGTAGCATGGGTTGCTGAATGCTATGTTGGGTCGCTATCCCTTGCCAAGAAGGCACCATGGCCATTTGACGATTCCCGGCCCAAGATGGCTCAACCATGGAAACAGGAACATATTGTTGCTGCCCGCCGACTTGTTGGGACAAGATTGGTGGTGGGAGTTGTATCTGAGGAGGAGGCTGTTGAGCAACTACAGTAACATGTTTGCCCGGAGAAGCAATCCTTTGGTATCCAGGTGGGCAAAGAATTGAAGAAACAAGCTGAGGTTGTGTGATATCACCGCGTCCGACGCCAGAAAATTGGCTCTGACGTTGATAAACAGGATACTAAAAAAGCACCATTAATATTCCTAACTTATGCTTGTTTTTTCGTTGAATTACCAAATTGTCAAATGATGGTTGGTGGTGATTAGCTCGTTCTCTAACTAATCTCTGTACCTGGTTGCTCAAGTTGTTGTTAAACGTGAGAGTAGCGACCAAAGGTGCTGACTGAGTCGAATGTTGATGTTGGTTGCTGTTGCTGCTTCCGTAGGCATTGCGTCGACAAACTTCCATCATCTGGACACTAGCTTTCACATTATTGCAGTGAGCGTAATCAACAAGATGCGCTAATGTGACAAATGGATGATTTAGCGCTTCTCCAGGAGTGATCCTCCTTTCCTGTTAAACAAAAGTAATGCGCTAGGACTGTTAAGGTTATTTTACCACTTGATCCATTGTGAGCATCCGTTTAAGAAGATCAATGAATTCCCTGCGGTCGGCTTTTTCTGCTAGAAGTTCTCCTCCTTCAAGATCAGTTGGAACATTCACTTGCCCAATATCGTCAAGGCAGTTAAAGATGTACTTTCGGGCTTCTTTGCTTTTGATACCATTTTCAGCCTCATGTTCTTCGGGTGTCTAAAATGATAATAAACAACTTTTCCTTGCCATTAGACCAATTTACCTTAAGCCTCCAAAATGGATAAGTACTCTCCATATCACGATAGAAGAATTTCGTCGTTTTGGAAGCATTGTTCAACATGTGTTCGGTGGGTAAGCCCTGTGTTTGAGAGATGTATCTTATTTGGTCGTACTCTGAAGAGCCCGGGTATAAAGGCCATCCCAAAAAGAGTTCGGCGACAACACAGCCCAATGACCACATATCGATGGCTTCACAGAATGGGAGACCTAAAAGAGCAAATTTGAAAATCTTAACTATAATAAGGCCATACCTAAAATAATTTCAGGTGCTCGATAATAACGACTTTGTAGGTAAGTGTTGCACACAGCTTTCGAGACATGGGAGGCGCTACCAAAATCGATGACTTTGACTCTGTAAGGATGTCGGGCTGGATCGACAAGCATTATGTTTTCCGGTTTCAAATCTGCATGAATAAGACCTAATTGCTACAAAAGAAAGATTAAAAGAATTCAAAATTGTTTCAAGTCGACAAACCTTTAGTTTAAGAAGGGCTGTTAAAACTTGCTGTAAAATAGGACGTATGTATTTGAGAGGTAGAGGGCTGAACTTATTTTGTTTCAAGAAATCATATAAATTTTGTTCCAACATCTCGAAAACAAGGCAAGTGTGGTTCTTGTGCTGAAAGCACTCGTAAGCTCGGACGAAATTGAATTCATCAGCATTTTCTTGACTCAATCTGGAGAGAATGCTGACCTGAAAAGGAAAAGATGAATTCGCATGAAATGATTAAAAAAGTCACCTCAATTTGGCCCTGCCTAGCATATGAAGGGTGGTTCTTTAAGATTTTAATAGCCACGATTTCATTCGTCCCTTTCTTCCAGCACTTGACGACCTGAAAACGGCTTTTTTAGCGGACATACTATAAAAGAGCTTACTTGTCCAAAAGTGCCTCGTCCAAGAAATTCGAGAACTTCATATTGTGTGGTCATAGAGTACAAAACTTCATGTTGAACCAGTTGGTAGTCTCCATCTGGAGTGGCGGAGTGGGATGCCCCACCGGCACCCCCGCCACCTCCCTTGCCTCCCGCCGTTGCGTCACCACTTGGATTACCTTCGACTTGATCACCATTACCTTCGCAAGACTTGCGCTGCGGACATTTAAAAATCATCCAGAAAAGACAAATTTTGAAATATTTACCTTCTGGCCACACCTCTGATATGTATCTAATAGCTTGATTGTTGATGCATGAATAAAGTTTTGCGTAGATAATTGCGATTGAGTCTGATTTGGACTTTTGTGCACGTTATGAACATTCCGCAACCGTGAGTTGTGAGTCGGCTGAACGAAATGCTGTTCGGTTATGCTTGTATATCCCGAATCACTTAAGTCTAGTTTCCTCTTTTTGTGAATAGCCCCCGAAATTGTTTCGATTCCTCCTTGGGATTGGTAAAACATGACCCCCTGGAACAAAATCACATTTATTATTAATAATTATGCATTAAAATAAAACAATATCAACATTAAGTCAACACTTTCAATGACACACTCAAAAACTTCCTTGATTTTTGAGCAATTGTAAAAGTTGTGTACGTTCAGGCATGAAATGGTGCCGAATGTGTTAACAAAAGAAGCACCTTGAAAACAGATTATCATTGGATTCAAATTGCAATATAATTACAAGCCAAGTAAAACCGGCCACCGGTTCGCCCCGGTAGGTTCGGTGCTATGTGGGCCCGTGGCGTAGCCCTACCTCCCCCTGAGGTCACGGTCAAGTAACCTCATATCTTCACCAAACTTTTTTTGGTGGCCCAGGAAACATTCAAGCCAAAATAGGAATTTTCGAAAATTTGCAAGCGAGATGTCGCTTCTTATGTAAAATTGCACGGGAAATACGATGGAATTAATTAAAAAATCGTAAGACCAAATTTTTTCGAGTTATCGCCAAAAAACAGGATTCGGAACTAAGTAAACTGCCGTCAAAAACAACATATTCGTACTCAGCACCCCAAAAAACGTAAAGCGAGCAAGTAGAGTGAGGAAGCGACAATTATTACAATGATGTTTAATAAAAGGGGGAAAAGATCTTGAAGAATTGATTGGGTTCCAATTACAAACAACCAAGTCAGGGTCATTCTCTTGAACACCCTGAACATATTATAGACCCTGCATTGGCTGGGCGGAACGCTACTAAGTTCGTAGATAAACCAAGTGACACAGCGACCTTATCTCATTTCTGAAAAAATGAGCCATATTGGAAAGCTCTGCTTGGAAATCAATTGAAATGTAGCACATCGGCCAAAACGACCAGGGTCTCAATACAGAAACCGATGAAAATGTTGTGCTTGGAAACTTTCAAACTAAAAAGAAAAAGAAGCACAATAGAGCTTGGTAATTGAAAAGCAAAGATAGGAGAGGCTTGGGCTTTCGGGAGAGAAAAGGGACAATACGAGAACAGCGTTGCCGTGACTACCCCCACGCACGCCACACTTTCTCGAAGGTATTTGGTTTAAAGAGAAAATTGAAATTCTAGTGAACCTGAAGCCCCTTCCTATTCCTCCACCGACGTCAGCAACAACGCTTTCAGAGACCTTCATCGACCATCTGTATCCGACAGGTAGTCAGGGGTAGCTTAAACATTCATTGACCTTTTTTCCTCCCGACAATGACATTTTTCCCAAAAGCCTGTTAAAATTACGACTTTCCAAGCGGAAACCTGAACAAAGTGATATTTATAAACGAATATCAATCCCATGGTTATGAATGCCTCAAATAAGATAGTCATTAGATAATACCATTATGCAATCGCAGCCCTTAAATTGGTCCAAAAATATGCACATAAGCCAAAAAACCTCAAAATATTCGCGTATGCAGTTTTCGCCTCATAACTTCTGAAACATTAGTTTTATGCTAAAAGTCACTTACAACATTAATAAAGATTATGAAATTGCGTAAAATTTAAGCCCAGCCGCAGCTCTGTAGGTCCAATAGATCCTGAGATATTCGACTTCAAAAAAAAAAAAAAAGTTCGAAATTTTTAGTCATCTTTTGGCTACAATTTTGGCTCCAACTAATAATGGTAGAGCGGTTATCTAGCTTTTATGTGAACGGGTTGTTTTCATAATATTTAGTAGGTACGTTCAAAAGCGTACCCTGTATGTGAAGGAAACAATATATTTCTGTTTATACAATATCGCTAACAAGCGAGCTATTGAGTTTATTGATAACCAGTGTCGATGAACTTTGCTGGACCTGGGAAGGTTTGATGGAAACGTTTTCGCGATAATAAATGGAGGCAAACATAGACTTACTTTATTGAGTACAGGATGGAAGTTATAAAGCTATCCCAGCCTCGTGATTGACAAGGATTTTATTCGATAGCGTGGCGAGAGTCGATTGACCGGGTAACGATAACGAACTGATCCCCACTCTGAAGTTATGAGTTGAACTTTATTTTTTCCCTGAACTTAACTGGAAAAGTGGGAAGGGAAAAAAAATACTTCCAGTGGGGGTGAAAAGAATGGGCTTTTGTGGGGGTGTAGTGGGGGTAAGTACTCCCTCGTACCCCCCTGATTGAGTTACTTTATTCGAAATGACTGTCATAAAAGGTCAACTCAAAAACTACCTGGCAATACCCTCCGAAGTTATTTCTAAACAATGTAAAAGTACTACGAAAATCGTAAAAACGGTTCATATGCTGATCATGCTTTTCGGAGGAAACTTCCCTTGAAAATTGAGTCAAAAGTCAGAAAAATGGGCAATCAGGGTCCTTCGAAGTGATAAAAAGTAATCGGAGAAATTTCTTTCATTTTTAGGACTTAATTTCTTCATTGAAACGACGCCGATATTCGAGCGAAAAGATGACTAAAACTGAAATTTCGGACTTTTAAAGTTCAATATCTCAGGATCTATTGGACCTACAGAGCTGCGGTTTGGCTTAAATTTTAGGTTATTTTATAATCTTTATTTATATTATAAGCGATGTTTAGCATAAAACTAATTTTTCAGAAGTTATGAGGCGAAAACTGAAAAAAGTCCGAACATATCAAGGTTTTTTGGAAGTAGAGGATTTTAGAAGATGCAAACATGTCTTAGCAACATAGCTGGACCTTTTTTTGGTTACACTTTTGGTACAAAACCCCTTTTTTTTCTCTTTCTTCAGGAAGTAACCTCGAATTATTTGAAGGGATCGTCCGTTTTTATCAGTAAAATGCGAAATGGAAGTCTTCATTATGGTTGAAATCGCGGCTAAAAAATGAATTTTCAGTGTAAAAATAATTCACATTTACAATTAACTCAAAACTTATTAATTTGTTGTTAGATAAAACAAAATAAATCGCTATTTTCTTTACAAAACTGGTTATTTCTCCATTTTTCTTTGAATGGAGTTTGAACGCTAAAAAAATTAGAAGCTCAAAATAGTGCATACGTTAAGAAATTCAATATTTACAGTTAGTCGAGAAAAATTTAATTTACACCGGAAAACCCTCAACCAAAGCACAAAATTTGTCACTTCAATTTCGCATTTTCTTACCGTATGATAAAACCATGGTGGCGTAAGTTCAGCCAATAGTCCGAATAGCATCCGAGCAATTTATTATTTTTTGTGTGTAAACATCTATTTAAAATTAATACTACAGTTTAACACCTGAAAAACAAAAAACGATATCGAGGTTAATGGAGAATCAATAAAATAATTGTGATGTTTCATTTTATTTTTTTCTCGAAAAGGAAAGGTTTTAGTAAAGATTTCTTGATATCTGCGTTGTAATATTATGTACAAAAGTTAATAAAATGGATGAGGAGGGACCAATGGCGACATTTTGAGGGGTAAAAATCGGCCACAGGGTTATAAGGCATTACAAAATTCGACCAATGAAAAAAAAAAAACGTTAATGAGTCAACGTTGATTAGTCATAAAATTGAATCAGTGTGGAAAATCCGACACGTAAAAGCTATAAAAATAGCGAATTTCATGCCCCTCGTGGATAGAAAAGACGTTTTTAACACAAGATAAAGGAGGGGATGGACCAAATTTTGAATCCAAAAAACCAAGGAAGTTTCAACAAAAAGAGAGAAAAAAAAAAAAAAAATCAAAAGTAAGGGCGACGTTCCATCAAAAGTCAAGGTTATTTCGACCCTGGGCTTCCATTTAGTTTTTTCCTTTTCTTTTTTTCCGCTATTACACAATCTCGAAGCCCGAAAAGTTTTAATAACTAGGTAAAATGGAAATAATTGTGACGGAACCTTTTTCCGCCATATTTAGAATGACATGGCTATGAAAGTACAACGAAGGTTTGGGGGTCCCTAATGTCCAAAAATCGAGGTAAAAATGGCCCCTGGGATAAAAAATCAAGCTAAAAAGGGCCCCTAAGTGTCCAAAAAAGATCAAAATTCAAGTTAAAAAAAGCCCCTACTGTCCAAAAAGAATCAAAATTCAAGCTTAAAGGGCCCCCAGTGTCCAAAAAGAATCAAAATTCAAGCTAAAAGGGCCCCTAGTGTCCAAACAGGATCAAAATTCAAGCTAAAAAGGCCCCTAGTGTCCAAAAAAGATAAAAAAATCAAGCTAAAAAGGGTCTTTTTCATAGTAAAGGAACAAAATCTGGTTAAAAGGGCCCTTAGTTCCCAAAAAAAGGTCAAAAACCAAGCGATCTTTCTGCTTCAATACTGGGAGAAGAAAAAGATAGAAAATGGAAAAGCTCGCCTAAAAATAGAGATTAAAGAAAGAGTTGATTCGACTTTAATTACGAGACTCATGCGAGAGAAACTCTTTGTGGAAAGGTTTCGGAGAATCCCTCGTCTAATTGCTTAATTTTGGCTTAAAACTTGAGGGCTCTGATGGAAAGATTCCCGTTGATAAGACCTGTTGCTTGGAGGTCAATCTTGAAAGTTCTATAATCGAATTTCCTCGGAAAGGTTTTCGGTTTTTACAAGTCTGGGATCCTCCTGGGGGTTCTTGTCTATTCAAATCGTTATCTTCCTTGGAGCTTTCCTATCTCCTAATCGAATTAATGAGAATGTCGTTAAAGCCTTTTCTTCGAACAATGGCGAAAAAAAATCATTCGTGTCAAACGGGTTTTTTATTCTATAAATGTCTTTTCAATAAACCGTTTAGATTCTGAGGTGATTCGTGCCAAGGAAAATCCGAGGGTTTCGGATCGTGGTGCCAAATAGTGCTCGACTCTCAAAGCAACGAGGAAACCGTTGACAGCCACGGAAGCCGCACATGATAAATACTAGCGACTGGTCTCTAGAGCCTCAAACGATTTTACGTTTTAAAACCAAGAAAATAATAGAAACCTTTGTGGCAATACCATGTTTTCAGGGTGGATAAAGTACAATCGATATGCTACAACTTTGATTATCAAGATATTGATCGCTAAGGACATCGCTGTATTGACTTCCTGTCTGAATTAAGCCCCAGCCCAACTCTTCACATCAGTCGCCCTTTGATTTGGATTTAATCAGAGCGGATTCAATGAATACAAATTCAAGGCGGGGACCGTTTATGTCGCGTTATATATCCCTTTCCATCGATTTCAAACCGTTTGATGATTAATATTTGACATACCTACATTACTTTGGAATATTCGTTTTGATAAAATAGGACTGGAGAACCAAGAAAGTTCTGATGATAGCGAAAGGGTGAAATCGGGCGACCCAACTAAGTTCTAGAGCGGTGAGGAATTGCGCACTTCAGTTTCCCTTTTTCGCCAAATTGTGAAATCCCGAACAATGCTAACAACCCAAAAAAGATAGAGGATTACATGGAAAGGCATAAATAGCAAAATAATAGGAAGGAACATATTTTAAATACCCCAAAAAGGGGGGCGGAACGCTGCCACATTCCTAGTCCGCCTAAGGCCTTGGTGACAAAGATCGGTGGTTTTCTACCAAAAATGTCCATTTTTGGAGGGCGGAACGCAGCCTCGTTCGGCTTTAACTTAAAACTGGACAAAAACGCTTTTATAACTGAATAAAGAAAATGCGGTAAAAGACAAAAATTACGAGACTGCTTTCGAATTTAGAATCGTGAGAGAGCAAAAAGTAGGGCTTCGGCAAAAGCAAGAAAAAGTCAAGTCTTTGAAGTAAAACCAGGCCGAGAGGAGAGAGAGCCGCCTTTAACGTTTGAACCGACTAAAAACAAAGATATTCTCATTGTTTTAACCTATTCATAACGAAAGAAAAAAAAAAAAAAAAAACACACACATAATATGCTACATTTTGAAAGTCTATTCAGTTATCTAACCGTGTAGCTACGTGTCCGGGGGAAATTTTAGCCCCGGAAATTCCACGATAAACATTTTATTAATAATAGATTAGGGATTGTTTATTTTTTGGCCTGTTTTTAAAATGACGAAAACCAACTTAAACGGCGGGAAAATCTACCAGGGCCGTCGGTCTCAAGTAGAGGTCTACTCGTGCCATGGTAGCAGGGTTGCCAGATTGGGCCTTGAAAAAGTAGCCCAATTTGCGATAAATTGATTAAACTGGCAACACTGACAAGAGCCCAACTTTGTCAGATTACAGGGTTTTCAGATTGGGCTTTAAAAAAAGTAGCCCAATTTGCGATAAATTGACTCAACTGGCATCACTTACCATATTTGGCCTTAAGAAGTAGGCCAATTTGCGATCAATCGCCCAAACTGGCAACACTGAAAACGAGTAGCTGAAAGACTAAAATGAACTCCAAAACTGATTTCGGACACCCAGAATGAAGAAAAACCGATAAAAATTTTTCTGGTGAATAATAATTCGTACATACAATAAACTTCAAGGGATGACGCAAAGCATTAGTACATACAACTAACAAAATATCGTTATGCAGCATTCAAGGTTTATTTGTCAATTAAAATGACACATTTATTACGCTTTAACTTATTTAATTTCTTTCCGTATGGAATTTTGATGCTAAAATGCTCGGTGAATTCCGTTAACGCAAAAAAGAAAAAAATTGTAGGCAAGCTTCTAGGTAAGTGAGGGCCGTATTATGTAATTTCGTGTAAAAACTTCCCCTAGAGTCCAGATATTTGAATATTTTATATTAAAATAAAAATAGGAAAATGAAACGGGCTTGTTACCTAATGTAATGGAATAAATTGATTTTTTTTTAGTTGGAAAACTGAGCGGCAGAAATGACTGAATTTGGAATTCTAGGCAACCAAATGTATGATATTATGATCTGCAAAAGCAAGACGAAGCTAGAATGATAGCAATTTATTGTCGAAAAGACACACGTGGAATTTTAGCATTGTTTTTAGAAAGGGAAGCAGTGAAAAATATGGTGACTGAAGGTTTCTCTTTCGATTGTTGTCCAGGGAGTGATAGACGAAAATGTAACTTCTGGGAAAACGGGCCAGGCGAAACTACTATTCGCAGGAGCTCGTTTATTCTTCTGCTCTGGAGTCTAGGGGTACCAGTTTTCCAGATTATCTGCCAGACTTTTGACCTGACGAAAAAAAGTATCGAAGTAAACCCCCCTTGGATTTTAGCGAGGAATCGATTAGCATCATTAACTATTGGATCCGACAGACAGGGTGCTCCAGAATGACCCTAACTTCGTTATTTTAAATATGAACCCTATGTTTTGACTAAGAAATTCGATTCTACGCTTGATTTCCAGTAGCTTTTACTTAAAACACTTTTTCGATAGGACCAAACGTTCCGGAGTTATGAACACCGTGCCACCTTTACGTGGACTTTAACTCCGGAACGTTTGGTCCTATCAAAAAAGTGTTCTAAGTAAAATTTACTGGAAATCAAGCGTAGAATCGAATTCTTTAATCAAAACATAGGGTTCGCATTTAAAATAACGACGTTAGAGTCGTTCTGGAGCACCCTGAAGGTCGGATCCAAAAGTTATTGATACCAATCGATTCCTCGCTAAAATCCAATGTGGGTTTACTTGGATACTTTATTTCGTCAGGTCAAAAGTCTGGCAGATAATCGGATATACAATGTGAAGTGGCACAGTATTGGTAACTCAAGAACGTTTGGTCCTATCAAAAAAGTGTTTTAAGTAAAAGTTACTGGAAATCAAGCGTAGAATCGATTTCCATCGTCAAAATATAGATGTCGCATATAAAATAACGAAGTTAGGGTCGTTCTGGAGCACCCTGAAGGTCAGATCCAAAAGTTATTGATACCAATCGATTCCTCGCTAAAATCCAATGTGGGTTTACTTGGATACTTTTTTTCGGCAGGTCAAAAGTCTGGCAGATAATAGGATGTTCAATGTGAAGTGGCACAATATTCGTAACTCGAGAACGTTTGGTCCTATCAAAAAAGTGTTCTAAGTAAAATTTACTGGAAATCAAGCGTAGAATCGAATTCCTTAGTCAAAACATAGGGTTCGTATTTAAAATAACGATGTTAGAGTCGTTCTGGTGCACCCTGTACGTCGGATCCAAAAGTTATCGATACCAATCGACTCCTCGCTAAAATCCAAGGGGGGTTTACTTCTATACTTTTTTTCGTCCGGTCAAAAGTTTGGCAGATAATCCGTTGGTTTGGCACAAAAAAAAAAAAAAAAAATCTGATTCCCTGAGTAATAACCAAAAAATGAACATGAAACACTGATAAATCTTAAAAAGTTTCGTACCTCAAACGCCTGAGGGTTGATCCCATGCGCCCCTTAGGACACCAGTGCTCCATACCTTTGTTAATACTTAATTGAAATTAGCGCTAACCGGGGAATTTAATTAACTTGAATAATCAAAACCGGAAGGGATAACGATTTATGTGGGGACTTGGTGGTCGTTACAGCACTAATCCGGATCTCGTAGAAGGGAGGTCACTTTTGACGCGCAATCGATTAATTAGCCGAGTTTATGTTGCATGTTATTACGTTCGAATATTAATAAATGATCAATAAAATTGTAATTAACATGAATTGTTTACTAAAAAGTTTATTCTGGGATGAAAATTGAGACATTTTAGGAGGCACAGGAACAAGAATGTTCTTTTGTTTACGTGTTTTTAAACTGGAGAGCTGGAAGTGTGACAACGGTGAAAAATAAAAGCCTCAAGTAAAGGGGTCCACATAAATTATTCAATTTTCAAAACATTTTGGGCTCTAAATGAATATTTTAAATTTTTACAAAGCACAATGAGGTCAACATAAAAATAAACGGAATTTTCTCGAAATAAATTGAAAGAAAAATTACCAACGAATGATTTTAAAAGAGTTCCATTGTTGATCACCTTTTTCGTAATTGAATGGGAAAAAAGGCACCGAGGGTGAAATATAAAAAGTAAATGACAAGTCAAAAATTGTTTGCTCAAAATTAGGTAGGTAGAAAATCTAATCAAAGGAGCCCCTAATGTCCAAAAATCTAGTCAAAAGAGCCCCTAATGTCTAAAAATCGACGTAAAAAAGGCCCTTAACTTCCGAAAATCGACGTAAAAAGGGCCCCTAATGTCCAAAAATCGACGTAAAAAGGGCCCCTAATGTCCAAAAATCGACGTAAAAAGAGCCCCTAGTGTCCAAAAAGGATCTCAACTCAAGCTAAAAAGGGCTTTTGTAGTCATAAAGGTAGAAAATCTAGTGAAAAAGAGCCCCTAATGTCCAAAAATCGACGTAAAAAGAGCCCCTAGTGTCCAAAAAGGATCAAAACTCAAGCTAAAAAGGGCTTTTGTAGTCATAAAGGTAGAAAATCTAGTAAAAAAGAACCCCTAATGTCCAAAAATCGACGTAAAAAGGGCCCCTAATGTCCAAAAATCGACGTAAAAAGAGCCCCTAGTGTCCAAAAAGGATCAAAACTCAAGCTAAAAAGGGCTTTTGTAGTCATAAAGGTAGAAAATATAGTGAAAAGAGCCCCTAATGTCCAAAAATCGACGTAAAAAGGGCCCCTAGTGTCCAAAAAGGATCAAAAATCAAGCTAAGCAGGGCTTTTGTAGTCGTAAATATTCAAAATCTAATCAAAAGAGCCCCTAATGTCCAAAAATCGAGGTAAAACGGGCCTAGAGTCCAAAAATGATCATATATCAAGCTATAGAGCGCTCATCGGGTCGAAAAAGGGTCAAAATCGGTATGACCGGCCCTGCACGGCCGCCCTTCGGGAATTTCTGATCTCCCAGCGGGCCCATCCGACCCTGCCTCACGTCGTTCTCCGTTTGTTTTAGTTATATAACCGACATAGCCAAAAATGTATGAGAAAGTGGGAAGTACGCCTCACATATTTTCGGTGATACGTCATCATCCCCTTTTAATAATTAGTTGCGGGATAGGTCGTCGGGAGGCACTAGGGGACGGTATCGTTAAACATTATGATACCGAAATAGCCCGACCATAATCCCCCCGGAGTCCTCCATACCCTTGCGCAATAGAACTCTCTATTATTTTATTGTTTTTTTTTTTTAAAAAACGGTTATCTATTTTCACAGGTTGGTTGAGCTTTCACAGTTTTCTACGACGCCCGAGTCAAATAGAGCGTAATTAATTTGAGCAATGTAGATTACGCTGCCACGCTTCACTAATGGCCAATGGGAGCTTTTTTTTCCTTGGAAAAGACGAGCCGCCCCCACATGGTTGGTGGACCTCGAAATAATTAATCATTTCGTGACTTTATTGAGAAACAACGAATTGCAATTCGATCCAGGGACGGTTTTCAGGGTCAAAAGTTACAAGTTTGATTGATCATCCAAGTTCGAAAAAAAGCCATAGGCCGACAATAGCCTGCTTTCCTCCGTAAATCCGCTAAAAAGGTAGTATTTCCCATGGTAGTCCGAGAAGGGTTTCGCAAAAGGTGCAGTTTTTTTGATTTTATATTATTTAGGACCTTTGGGTAGTTCTAAATGCAAGGTTGCGCCACCCCTCTGTGCTTCGTCCGCCATTTTGAAAAACCGGTCAAATTTGGAGCTTTTTTCAGTTTTTGATCTCTGGCACGAAAACGATGCATTTTAGCGACTTAACCACGAAGTAAAAAAAGAAAGATAATTAAATTATGCGTCTAATGAGCTTTCGAAAGTCAAAATCGGTCCAGCCGTTCGGGAGATATCGATGGTCAAAAATGACCCTTTTTTCGAGACCAGAAGCCTGAAAAGCATGGCCCAGTCATCACCATATTTAAAAAACTCCAAACCGCAATTTTCTTTTGTTCCGAATTTTACGAAAGCCTTGAGAAAAAAAAAATATTTTTCACGGTTGGGACCGCCAGACATAACTTTCACCGCGGCTGAAGGTTTATCCTTCTGTAATAGATAATAATAATTAAGAATTCATTATAACAAAAAATAGATAAAGGACAAGGTTTCATTAGCGCTCAAATTAGAACAAAAAATACCACCTCCTCAATAAAATAATGAACAAAAAATCGAAGAAAATTGGTTCCCTTGTATATCAACCTCCCATTCTTCTTTAGCAGTGGAAGACATTTTTAGACTTTTTTCAGTTTTTGCTTCATAACCTCTTAAATATTGGTTATATGCGAAAGGTCACTTATAACATTAATAAAGGTTATAAAATTACCTAAAATTTAAGCCTAACCGCAGCTCTGTAGGTTACATAGTTCCTGAGATATTGCACTTTAAAAACTCCAAAAGTCGGAATTTTTGAAGTCAAATATCTCAGGAACGACCTACAGAGCTGCGGCTGGGCTTAAATTTTAGGTTATTTTATAACCTATATTATTGTTATAAGTGACCTTTTGCAGTTTTGGAAGTTATGTGGCAAAAACTAGGTATATAATGAATAAAATTCGATCGTTTCATGATTTCGGAGTAGGGGCACCAACCAGCACATGATAATCCAACAAAAATTATGCAGGCATTGCAAACTTGAAATCTAGAGCATTTCCAGACATTTCGTGAAAAACCCGGGACAATTTCTGATAAATTAATACATCCATAAAGCAGTTTTTGGGTTGTTTTTGACGGAAAAAACTTTTTGTCGGTTTCATGATTGGACCATATGCCCCTTTGAGCAATTTTTGATCGATTTTATAGTGATTTGTACCGTTAGAAAGCTAATTTAAAGAAAAGAATTCAATTGGTTAAAAACTTCGGAAATTATGGACAACGTATTTCTCAAAACGGAATACCCAGACACTGTTTTTATGGATAATATACAAATTGGCCTTTCGATACCTTGAACGTGGCATTCTAACAAGTTTCAGGATTTCCTTGGCTTCATTTACAATTTAACTCCACCTAGTTTCTAGATAGTTATCAATTTACAAAAAGAATTCCATAATTTCCAAAACAACTGTTGCATAACTGATGGAAAATTTTTGGGCTAAAGGCAAAATGTAAAACAAGACGAAATCATAAAATGGGCACGACTTGAAATTTTCAGGGCATTCCGAACAACCGAGAATTTCCCCACCAAGGATACAAGTAATACAATACTCAATAATATAAGTAATATAATACTCTTTAAAAAAGAAGTGGCATTCTACGACGGAAAATATTCAACTTTCACCACCAGTTGGAAATCGCAAAAAAACCATTGCGTACAAAAAATTGGATTGCGTCGTTATTGTTGTTTTTTAACCCAAAAGCGAACAAAAAAAAAAAAAGAACATTTTAATCTTTTAATAGCCCCGTTAATCAAATAATTGCAAAAACGCTCTAGACAAGGTCGTTTTTGAAACATTATCGCCAAATAATTTCAACATATTGGAGGTTCGAATAGGGAAATGACAGGACAAAAATAGGAAAATTAGGCAGTTGAACGAACTTTTTGAAAAATAGGATTAGAACTTTACGAACTCCCCCACCGTAAAAATATGAAGTAAAATAAAAAAATAAAACCAAAAAGTAGGTTATTCTATGACATATTTACAATGAGAACTGACACGGATCTTAGGTTAATTATATTAAAAGTTATATATAAATATAAGGATAGCTCACCTCTCTCGCTCCGATTCGGCTCTGTAAAGGATTAATTTCATAATTGAAAAAAGTAAAACTTTTTCCCGTCTGTCATATAACCACCATCTTGGATAGATTCCGTTACTGTACTAAACCCGCAAGCCATATAAGCTTAGAGTTATTTTATATTCGATACGAGTCAGATTTGAAGAAAAGAAAAAAAACTGAATGAAATTAAAATAAAAAAGGGGAAAAAAATGGGACCGGATTTATTTATTGAGTTCTGAAACGTAAACACCCTTCGATTGTGGAGTAAGAGAGCTCCATAGTACACTCCGTACGGAACTGAAAGCTTGGAACATAAGAACTGGAATATTTCCCCGTCGTCCTCTATTTTTCGAGTTTTCGATTCCCCCGGACACAAGAACGTCACTGAAATGAATGGCGCCGTGCGGGGAAGGGGGAGCAGTGTTGCCTTTTGTGTTTGGAGGGGAAAAATGATATTTTGGATGGTATGAGGGGTTTTTTGATGGAAAAGTTTGAGGAAATTTGGGGGGGGAATGGTTTGTTTGAAGGGTGAAAAAGTGTTCCCCTCCGTAAGTTTGTGAACTTGGTTTCGAACGAAAGTCATCTTCCTGACATCTAACGGAACCGAAAAGAACTAGGATGCTTGGTGCCTATGCTCTTTTATTTCTTGTTTTGTATCCTATGGATATGGTATAACTACAAAAAAAAAAAAAAAAAAAAAAAGCCATGTTGAGAATTCTCTTTGACAGCAGCCGATAATAGATGGATCATCTTCTTTCCTTGGTGTGCCGCCTCTTTTGGTTTTTTCCAATTGGCTGCTTTTTGTCAGAAGGACCTAGGTTGGGAGATTTGGCCCATTTAGGGAGGCTTGGACGATTTGGCTCATTTTAGTTGGTTTTGACGATTTGGTTGGTTTCTCCCATTTTTGTTGGCTTGGGAGATTTGGCCCATTTTGGGTGCCTTGAGAGATTGGGACCATTTGGGTGGTTTGGGAGATTTTGCCCATTTGGGTGATTTGGCAGATTCCATTTGGGTGGTTCGGCACATTTTGATGGGTTGGGAGATTTGGCCCATTTTGGTGGTGTGGGAGATTTGGCCCATTTGGGTGGTTTGGACCATTTTGGTGGTTTGGTCCATTTGGGTGGCGTAGCCCATTTTGTTGGTTTGGGTGTTTTGGCCCAATTTGGTGGTTTGAGAGACTTGGTCCGTTTGAGAGATTTGGCCCATTTGGGTGGTTTGGGAGATTTGGAAGATACCATTTGGGTGGTTCGGCCCATTTGGGTGGTTTGGGAGATTTGACCCATTTGGGTGGTTTGGGAGATTTGGTCGGTCCATTTGGATGTTTTGGCCCAATTCGGTGGTTTGGGAGATTTGGTCCGTTTGGGTGGTTTGAGAGATTTGGCCCATTTTGGTGTTTGGCGCATTTGGGTGTTTTGGCCCAATTTGGTGGTTTGGGGGATTTGATCCATTTGGGTGTTTTGGCCCAATTCGGTGGTTTGGGAGATTTGGTCCGTTTGAGAGATTTGGCCCAATTTGGTGGTTTTCCCCATTTGGGTGTTTTGCCCAATTCGGTGGTTTGGGAGATTTGGTCCGTTTGAGTGGTTTGAGAGATTTGGCCCATTTGGGTGTTTGTTCCATTTGGGTGATTTGGACCATTTGGGTGGTTTGGGAGATTTGACCCATTTGGGTGGTTTGGGAGATTTGGTCGGTCCATTTGGATGTTTTGGCCCAATTCGGTGGTTTGGGAGATTTGGTCCGTTTGGGTGGTTTGAGAGATTTGGCCCATTTTGGTGTTTGGCGCATTTGGGTGTTTTGGCCCAATTTGGTGGTTTTGGGGGATTTGATCCATTTGGGTGTTTTGGCCCAATTCGGTGGTTTGGGAGATTTGGTCCGTTTGAGAGATTTGGCCCAATTTGGTGGTTTTCCTCATTAGGGTGTTTTGGCCCAATTCGGTGGTTTGGGAGATTTGGCCCATTTGGGTGTTTGGGAGATTTGGTCCATTTGGGTGATTTGGACCATTTTGGTGGTTTGGGAGATGTGGTCCATGTGGGTGGTTTGGGAGATTTGGCCCAATTTGGTGGTTTGGAAGATTTGGTCCATTTGGGTGGTTTGGGAGATTTGGTCGGTCCATTTGGATGTTTTGGCCCAATTCGGTGGTTTGGGAGATTTGGTCCGTTTGGGTGGTTTGAGAGATTTGGTCCGTTTGGGTGGTTTGAGAGATTTGGCCCATTTTGGTGTTTGGCGCATTTGGGTTTTTTGGCCCAATTCGGTGGTTTGGGAGATTTGGTCCGTTTGAGAGATTTGGTCCATTTGGGTGATTTGGACCATTTTGGTGGTTTGGGAGATTTGGCCCAATTTGGTGGTTTGGAAGATTTGGTCGGTCCATTTGGATGTTTTGGCCCAATTCGGTGGTTTGGGAGATTTGGTCCGTTTGGGTGGTTTGAGAGATTTGGCCCATTTTGGTGTTTGGCGCATTTGGGTGTTTTGGCCCAATTTGGTGGTTTGGGGGATTTGGTCCATTTGGGTGTTTAGGCCCAATTCGGTGGTTTGAGAGATTTGGCCCAATTTGTTGGTTTTCCCCATTTGGGTGTTTTGGCCCAATTCGGTGGTTTGGGAGATTTGGTCCATTTGGGTATTTTGGCCCAATTTGGTGTTTTGGGAGATTTAGTCCATTTGGGTGGTTTGGCAGATTCCGTTTGGGCAGTTCGGCCCATTTAGATGGTTTGGGAGATTTGGCCCATTTTGATGGTTTGCGAGAATTGGCCCATTTGGGTGGCGTTGACCCATGGGCATAATCGTCCAAGCAACCTCAAAATGGGCAAAATCTTCCAAGCAACCCCAAAATGTGCCGAAATCACCCAAAATGGGCCAAACCACCCAATTGGGCCAAATCTACAAAAATGGGCCAAGTCTCTCAAGTAACCCAAAAATGGGCCAAATCTTCCAAGCAACCCCAAAATGGAAGGCATTGGAGATATGGTAGGTTACTCAATTTCACGTGAAATAGGCAAGTTGGCCCATTTTGGACTGCCTGGGCGATCATGGTAAAGGGTAATGTAAGCATTTCGGGTAGTTGGGCCATTTGAGTTGTAAAAAGTATAGACTTGAATAGCCATAGAAAACTGATAGAAAAAAAAAATTCAAAAGAACTCACGTTATAGAAACATCTCTTTCTTAAATTAACATTAACGTCACCTTCACGTTTAGTCAAAATCATAGCCGAGTCCATCTTCGTCACTAAAGAACCGAGAGGTCAATCTCACCGAAGGAAAAGAAAAGGATTAAAACATTCCTTATCTCCAATATCTCATTTCCCATCAAAAACAACCATTTTCCATTCCAATTTCAACCTCGGATGGATCAAGGCAATAAAACAAAAGTGTTAATTTAAATTTATTACTGAATTTCACATATTATTGTCGTTCAAATTGTCGCTAACGGAAAGACTCGCTAATAAATACAAATTTTTTACATCCGACAGGAAAATGAATTAAAAAAATGAACTCCTCGTATAAAAAAATATGCCTGTACATTTTGGATTTCAAAGTCCTTCCATAAGCGACAAAATGCCTTTTAAATAAACAAAATTATTTATTTTATGTTGAAAAAAACAAACAGAGAACATAAAATTTAAAAGGAATAAAACGTTTCCTTAGAACAATGTTGACGACCGAATTTGAAGGTAACCAACCGGCCGCAAAGAAAAACGTCATTTGTTTCACAAATCCCTTCATTTTTTTTTAAAAAGAACACAAATTGCAGCCATTAAAAAACTAATTTGTACAAATTTGAGTACATTTTATCGAACCACAATATCAAAAGACATGTTCTTTTAGCGAGTATTTGGAAAAAGAATGAAAATATGGGGAAATTAAGTTTTCTCGACTTCCAATTTTAAATTCGGAAGTAAATTTATTTACATTTTTGTCAACTATTAACTATTATGAAAAGGAACTTCAACTATAACAAGAACATAACCTTCTGGGAACAGTAATGTAATAATGCGAGTTTTGTCATGCAGATTTGATATGCTTAATCATTATAAAAATAACAAAGTACATAAATATAAATTATTATACAAACTTTTTATTGAAATATAGTAAAAATGTAAAATTTTTAGAATATTGAAATAGTTGACAATTTTTGTTGAAATTTTGAAAATAAATACTGATTTTAATTCACTTTTTTGTTTTTTGAGTCACTATTCACGGGATTTAGTTGCATGAGAGGATTTTTGAGGTTTGCGAGTTGTGGGTTGCGATGTCGTCGGATTGAGGGGTGGAGGACTTTGAAGACTGCGAGAGGGGCAAAAGAGAGGGCGAAACGAGAGGGAAACGCTCGAGGCATTTCTTTCTATATTCGTCCGCTGAATCTTCGCACTCTCCGAAGTCATTACGGACGAGCATTTGAAGCACGGCTATGCATGACTGAAAGAAAAAGTTTAAAAAAAGTTTTTCATAAATCATTAAATACTTGAAGGTCCCTTGAATCCATGCTGTCATCTAACGTCGTCGCTATACTAATGGCTTCTTTCTGTTTCGATTTATCAAGCATATACATAACCTGAGCACCTAAAAAACAATTTTTAAACAAAAAATCAATAAGTGGGGTTCCTAACCTTGTAATCTGCACATAAGTTTATCACTGTGGGCAGCGAGAAATTCGCTGTTTAATTCTTTCGGAGTTTTCCCTTTCAAAATGGGCTCCATGACTTTATCAATGACGGTGAAAATCGCAGGAGGGAACGATGCTTCTTTTTTCCACTTTTCTATCTCGAGACAAAATCGAATAATCACATGGTGAACCAAAGGATCCTCACTGGACGCGGTAAAAGCCCTTTTTACACTTTGAAGCATCAAAAGAGGCCGCCCTTAAATATTAAATATAAAAAAAAAAAAAAGAATAAAATATAAGTAGTAACCTCTTCTAGCGTAGATTTCATAGGCGATTAAATGTGTGTAGACATTATCGGATGCGAGATTTTGTAAAGGCTTGAGAAACCTAATGGCTTGATCGAGAGGATCCGATACCTTTAAAAGAACCAATTAACATTCAGATAAACAGAAAAAGTTACCTTGGCTAGTTTATTTGGAAGAAGTTCATCTTGAGGTAAGGAATCAGTCTCTTGTTCGGATTTGTTCGATTTGCTGTGCTGCTCACGTTTATCGGCAGCCGTCGCTTCAGCTTGTTGATGTTCTGCTTTTCTTTGAGCTTTCCTCTGCTTGTTTCTCAGCTTTTTTTGCTCATTAGGCGTCAGATTTTCTACAACAGAAATTAAATTTTGATTATCTTCCACAATAGGGAGGAAAAAGAAGGTATAATCAAGAAATACAAGATTGAGTTCCCTTTTTTCTCAATAGGTAGCGCTAGTGTGACGTCAACACCTCTCCGTAATCAAAGTTAGAAACTAGATTTTGTCTTATCCACCTAATTTTTTCAAGGATCTCAGCACTGTCAATATGAGATTTCAACCGAGGGACACCCTTGGTGCCTTACCATGGAAAAAGAATGAAAGTCCACTCGATTCCTATCCACACGAGTACTAAAATTTCGACACGGGATCAATTTGAAATGATTAAGTATCCATTCGGCCCGATCGGATTAGAAAGGTTCGTACGAAAAGAGCAAGTAGAGCGTAAACCATGCTTTGTCTCGTACCTATGTTATCATTTATCACCTAATTATTAAGGGCCAGATTGCTAGGCCAATTTCCGCCAAAATTCTTCAAAATTCGGATTTCCAGAGGAAAGCAGGCTATTGAGGTCGGTCTCCCGGAGGATTAGAGGCTATTTCCAGATGAATATTGAAAATGGCTTGAATCAAGCGGTTCTAGTAAGGAGGGCACATGAACTTCAGTGATTTTCTTGAAATCTGAAGGTTTGGGATGTTTGAAAATCGCGACGGGTAGGTCTTGTAAGATTTTTTGTTTTAAACGAGAAAAACGTATTAAAAAAATGATTAGATCGGAGATTGTTTGGATGAATTGAGTCTTTTCCATCCTTCTAGTTCATCAATAGAATTACTTCCCTTTCTCTAACCAACAATAGACACAGAATATTACTTGATAATTTTAAGTCAGGCGGAAAATACCGTATTATAGCCCTCAAGGAGCCTATGGGGGAAAAATGTGGTATGGAGGGGGTACCCACTCGAACTTTTTCAAAAAGTTGATGCTCTACAGACCTCTCCACAAACACTCAAAGATACTATTTTGGAGAGGGAGAAAAAAAAAAAAAAAAAAAAAAAAAATTTTAAAAAGGTTTTCACAAATCTTCCTCACGATTTGCAATCGAAATACGCGAAAAAAAAAAAAAAACAGAACGGAAGAATAAAGAATAAAATTTATAACATTTCGCTCAAGAAAAAAGTGTTTCAAGGCTCGTAAACTCGAACTACTTAACGCGGGTCGGATTTAAAAGCCGGATTTTATATTTCCTCCGACCTGTTAGGTCATTTGAGCCCATTCTTTGGACTCTATTGCCAAATGTAGACGTAGTTGGGTTGAAAGCAAGGGGTCGTGGCAAGAAAATGAAGTTAAAAGTCTCGGTATCAAGGTAAGACACCGCCCGACTTTCACCCATTGTTTACAATCGCTCTATAATTGTAAAAAGGAAGGAAAAAAAATTCTATAAACACTATATTTGGTTATTTTACTTTCAAACTACATAATGAGAAGCCATCGAACAAAATATTATTCAAAAAACATAATTATAGGGGACTTTAAAACGCCATAAAAGGAAATAAAAAATTTTCAATTGGGTTGGTTGCAATGGTGCCTTAATTTTCAATACGCCCCTTGAGAAGGAAAATGGCGAAAATTTGAATGATAAATGCCCTTGCTATAGGCACGTAGAGCAACGTAACAGGTGTGTATTACATCTCTTGACTTTCCATATCATTTCAGAGGTTTTGTGGGTCAAAAAATGAGCTGAAAACAGTTAAAATTTACTCAATTCAGGCAGAAGCGTATAATACCCAAGATTAGTGATTTAAAAATAAATAAATAATAGTTAATTGAGAAAATATCAAGGTTTACAGTTATGTACTGGTAATTTTGCTAAATAGGGAAAAAAAAAAGAAGAGTTGTAGCATTTCTGAAGTCCAAATTAACTAAAAAAGATCACAAACAAGCTAAAAAAGGGTCCAAACCGCATAAAAAAGGGTCCAAAGGGCACAAACAAGCAAAAAAAAAAAAAATGGTCCAAACTAACTAAAAGAGAGCACAAACAAGCTAAAAAAGGGTCCAAACCACATGAAAAAGTATCCAAAGGGCACAAAAAGACTAAAAAATGGTCCAAACCACTTGAAAAAGGGTCCAAACTAACTGAAAAAGAGCGCAAACAAGCTAAAAAAGGGTCCAAACCACTTGAAAAAGGGTCCAAACTAACTAAAAAAGAGCACAAACAAGCTAAAAAAGGGTCCAAACCACATGAAAAAGTATCCAAAGGGCACAAAAGACTAAAAAATGGTCCAAACCACTTGAAAAAGGGTCCAAACTAACTGAAAAAGAGCGCAAACAAGCTAAAAAAGGGTCCAAACCACTTGAAAAAGGGTCCAAACTAACTAAAAAAGAGCACAAACAAGCTAAAAAAGGGTCCAAACCACATAAAAAAGGGTCCAAAGGGCACAAACAAGCAAAAAAAAAAAATGGTCCAAACTAACTAAAAGAGAGCACAAACAAGCTAAAAAAGGGTCCAAACCACATGAAAAAGTATCCAAAGGGCACAAAAAGACTAAAAAATGGTCCAAACCACTTGAAAAAGGGTCCAAACTATCTAAAAAAGAGCACAAACAAGCTAAAAAATGGTCCAAACCACTTGAAAAAGGGTCCAAACTAACTGAAAAGAGCACAAACAAGCTAAAAAAGGGTCCAAACCACATGAAAAAGTATCCAAAGGGCACAAAAAAACTAAAAAATGGTCCAAACCACTTGAAAAAGGGTCCAAACTAACTGAAAAAGAGCACAAACAAGCTAAAAAAGGGTCCAAACCACATAAAAAAGGGTCCAAAGGGCACAAACAAGCAAAAAAAAAAAATGGTCCAAACTAACTAAAAGAGAGCACAAACAAGCTAAAAAAGGGTCCAAACCACATGAAAAAGTATCCAAAGGGCACAAAAAGACTAAAAAATGGTCCAAACCACTTGAAAAAGGGTCCAAACTAACTGAAAAGAGCACAAACAAGCTAAAAAAGGGTCCAAACCACATGAAAAAGTATCCAAAGGGCACAAAAAAACTAAAAAATGGTCCAAACCACTTGAAAAAGGGTCCAAACTAACTGAAAAGAGCACAAACAAGCTAAAAAAGGGTCCAAACCACTTGAAAAAGGGTCCAAACTAACTAAAAAAGAGCACAAACAAGCTAAAAAAGGGTCCAAACCACATGAAAAAGTATCCAAAGGGCACAAAAAAACTAAAAAATGGTCCAAACCACTTGAAAAAGGGTCCAAACTAACTGAAAAGAGCGCAAACAAGCTAAAAAAGGGTCCAAACCACTTGAAAAAGTATCCAAAGGGCACAAAAAAACTAAAAAATGGTCCAAACCACTTGAAAAAGGGTCCAAACTAACTGAAAAAGAGCGCAAACAAGCTAAAAAAGGGTCCAAACCACATGAAAAAGTATCCAAAGGGCACAAAAAAACTAAAAAATGGTCCAAACCACTTGAAAAAGGGTCCAAACTAACTGAAAAGAGCGCAAACAAGCTAAAAAAGGGTCCAAACCACATGAAAAAGTATCCAAAGGGCACAAAAAGACTAAAAAATGGTCCAAACCACTTGAAAAAGGGTCCAAACTAACTGAAAAGAGCGCAAACAAGCTAAAAAAGGGTCCAAACCACTTGAAAAAGGGTCCAAACTAACTAAAAAAGAGCGCAAACAAGCTAAAAAAGGGTCCAAACCACATGAAAAAGTATCCAAAGGGCACAAAAAAACTAAAAAATGGTCCAAACCACTTGAAAAAGGGTCCAAACTAACTAAAAAAGAGCACAAACAAGCTAAAAAAGGGTCCAAACCACATGAAAAAGGGTCCAAACTAACTGAAAAAGAGCGCAAACAAGCTAAAAAAGGGTCCAAACCTCTTGAAAAAGGGTCCAAACTAACTGAAAAAGAGCACAAACAAGCTAAAAAAGGGTCCAAACCACTTGAAAAAGGGTCCAAACTAACTGAAAAGAGCGCAAACAAGCTAAAAAAGGGTCCAAACCACTTGAAAAAGGGTCCAAACTAACTAAAAAAGAGCGCAAACAAGCTAAAAAAGGGTCCAAACCACTTGAAAAAGGGTCCAAACTAACTGAAAAAGAGCGCAAACAAGCTAAAAAAGGGTCCAAACCACTTGAAAAAGGGTCCAAACTAACTGAAAAAGAGCACAAACAAGCTAAAAAAGGGTCCAAACCACTTGAAAAAGGGTCCAAACTAACTAAAAAAGAGCACAAACAAGCTAAAAAAGGGTCCAAACCACATGAAAAAGTATCCAAAGGGCACAAAAAAACTAAAAAATGGTCCAAACCACTTGAAAAAGGGTCCAAACTAACTAAAAAAGAGCGCAAACAAGCTAAAAAAGGGTCCAAACCACATGAAAAAGTATCCAAAGGGCACAAAAAAACTAAAAAATGGTCCAAACCACTTGAAAAAGGGTCCAAACTAACTGAAAAGAGCGCAAACAAGCTAAAAAAGGGTCCAAACCACTTGAAAAAGGGTCCAAACTAACTAAAAAAGAGCACAAACAAGCTAAAAAAGGGTCCAAACCACATGAAAAAGTATCCAAAGGGCACAAAAAAACTAAAAAATGGTCCAAACCACTTGAAAAAGGGTCCAAACTAACTAAAAAAGAGCGCAAACAAGCTAAAAAAGGGTCCAAACCACATGAAAAAGTATCCAAAGGGCACAAAAAAACTAAAAAATGGTCCAAACCACTTGAAAAAGGGTCCAAACTAACTGAAAAAGAGCGCAAACAAGCTAAAAAAGGGTCCAAACCACTTGAAAAAGGGTCCAAACTAACTGAAAAAGAGCGCAAACAAGCTAAAAAAGGGTCCAAACCACTTGAAAAAGGGTCCAAACTAACTGAAAAAGAGCGCAAACAAGCTAAAAAAGGGTCCAAAACCACTTGAAAAAGGGTCCAAACTAACTGAAAAAGAAGCGCCAAACCACTAAAAAGGGTTCCAAACTAACTGAAAAGAGCGCAAACAAGCTAAAAAAGGGTCCAAACCACTTGAAAAAGGGTCCAAACTAACTGAAAAAGAGCGCAAACAAGCTAAAAAAGGGTCCAAACCACTTGAAAAAGGGTCCAAACTAACTGAAAAAGAGCGCAAACAAGCTAAAAAAGGGTCCAAACCACTTGAAAAAGGGTCCAAACTAACTGAAAAAGAGCGCAAACAAGCTAAAAAAGGGTCCAAACCACTTGAAAAAGGGTCCAAACTAACTGAATAGAGCGCAAACAAGCTAAAAAAGGGTCCAAAGCACATTTCTCGCGTAAACGCGTGAATGAGTATCAATGAATGTAAAGCGTCTGCGATTTCGTAAGCGACGTGTATTTTATGAAACTTAATCATAGGGAGAAAATCTAAACGGCAATATTACAGAGCAGTCCCTGGACATTCGCCGTCTATGGGAAAAAAAGAACTCTTGTGAATATTTTGGTAACGGTGTATTGAATTGCTCAATTTATTCTTACATGCAGGTACTGACGGCCTTGACGAATTTTCATGTCGAGATTACTTCATGATCCTGAAACTGTAGGCGAACACTAAAGGTTTCGCTTGTTAATCCTCCTAGTCTTTTTCTAAGTGATGGGTACAGGGGCGGACTGGGAGCTTAGGGTGTGGGTGGGTTTTCAGTTAAGGGGGCGCCCGGATGATTGCAAAAAATTTTAACTGAAAATTGGCTTTTAGAAAAAAAATATATATATATATATATATATTAGGTAAAAACAGAGGTTCCCAAAACAGGTAATTAAATCCTTTGCAATGTTTTGAATGTTAACTTTGAGGTTTTTGGATGAAATTTGGGGTTTAAAATGTTGATTTTAACGGTTTTTGACAAAAGAAATTTCACTTAAAACGTTGATTTTTAGATTTTTTGACAAAATTATTTCTTCTTATAATCATGATTTTGAGGTTTTTGACAAAAAATTGTCAATTTAAAGTTGATTTTGAGGTTTTTTTGACGAAAATTATGCATCACAAATGTTGATTTCGAGGTTTTTTTGTCGAAAATTTGGCTTTATAAATGTAAGTTGAATATGAGGTTTTTGGACGAAAATTAGGCATCATAAAAAATGTTGATTTCGAGGTTTTTTGACCAAAATTAGGCTTTAAAAATGTTGATTTCGAGGTTTTTGGACGAAAATTAGGCATCATAAATGTTGATTTCGAGGTTTTTTTGACCAAAATTAGGCTTTAAAAATGTTGATTTCGAGGTTTTTGGACGAAAATTAGGCATCATAAATGTTGATTTCAAGGTTTTTTGACCGAAATTAGGCTTTAAAAATGTTGATTTCGAGGTTTTTTTGACCAAAATTAGGCTTTAAAAAAAAACGAAAATTGAAGAAAAATTGTCAATTTAAAGTGATTTGAGGTTTTTTGACGAAAATAGGCAATTACAAATGTTGATTTTGAGGGGTTTTTTGTTTTCGTTTTTTGACAAAAATTTAACTTTTAAAATGTTGATTTTTAGGTTTTTGGACGAAAATTAGGCATCATAAATGTTGATTTCCAGGTTTTTTGACAAAAATTAGGCTTTAAAAATGTTGATTTTGAGGTTTTTGGACGAAAATTAGGCTTTAAAAATGTTGATTTCGAGGTTTTTGGACGAAAATTAGGCATCATAAATGTTGATTTCGAGGTTTTTTTGACAAAAATTAGGCTTTAAAAATGTTGATTTTGAGGTTTTTGGACGAAAATTAGGCATCATAAATGTTGATTTCGAGGTTTTTTTGACCAAAATTAGGCTTTAAAAATGTTGATTTCGAGGTTTTTGGACGAAAATTAGGCATCATAAATGTTGATTTCAAGGTTTTTTGACCGAAATTAGGCTTTAAAAATGTTGATTTCGAGGTTTTTGGACGAAAATTAGGCATCATAAATGTTGATTTCGAGGTTTTTTGACCAAAATTAGGCTTTAAAAATGTTGATTTCGAGGTTTTTGGACGAAAATTAGGCATCATAAATGTTGATATCGAGGTTTTTTGACCGAAATTAGGCTTTAAAAATGTTGATTTCGAGGTTTTTGGACGAAAATTAGGCATCATAAATGTTGATTTCGAGGTTTTTTGACCAAAATTAGGCTTTAAAAATGTTGATTTCGAGGTTTTTGGACGAAAATTAGGCATCATAAATGTTGATATCGAGTTTTTGACGAAAAATTAGGCATCATAAAATGTGATTTCGAGGTTTTTTGACCAAAATTAGGCTTAAAAATGTTGATTTCGAGGTTTTTTGGACGAAAATTAGGCATCATAAATGTTGATTTCGAGGTTTTTTTGACCAAAATTAGGCTTTAAAAAATGTTGATTTCGAGGTTTTTGGACGAAACTTAGGCATCATAAATGTTGATTTCAAGGTTTTTTGACCGAAATTAGGCTTTAAAAATGTTGATTCGAGGTTTTTTGGACGAAAATTAGGCATCATAAATGTTGATTTCGAGGTTTTTTGACCAAAATTAGGCTTTAAAAATGTTGATTTCGAGGTTTTTGGACGAAAATTAGGCATCATAAATGTTGATTTCGAGGTTTTTTTGACCAAAATTAGGCTTTAAAAAAAAACGAAAAATTGAAGAAAAATTGTCAATTTAAAGTTGATTTTGAGGTTTTTTGACGAAAATTAGGCAATTACAAATGTTGATTTTGAGGGGTTTTTTGTTTTCGTTTTTTGACAAAAATTTAACTTTTAAAATGTTGATTTTGAGGTTTTTGGACGAAAATTAGGCATCATAAATGTTGATTTCGAGGTTTTTTTTGACAAAAATTAGGCTTTAAAAATGTTGATTTTGAGGTTTTTGGACGAAAATTAGGCATTAAAAATGTTGATTTCGAGGTTTTTGGACGAAAATTAGGCATCATAAATGTTGATTTCGAGGGTTTTTTGACCAAAATTAGGCTTTAAAAATGTTGATTTCGAGGTTTTTGGACGAAAATTAGGCATCATAAATGTTGATTTCGAGGTTTTTTGACCGAAATTAGGCTTTAAAAATGTTGATTTCGAGGTTTTTTTGACCAAAATTAGGCTTTAAAAATGTTGATTTTGAGGTTTTTGGACGAAAATTAGGCTTTAAAATGTTGATTTCGAGGTTTTTGGACGAAAATTAGCATCATAAATGTTGATTCGAGGGTTTTTGACCAAAAATTAGGCTTTAAAAATGTTGATTTCGAGGTTTTTGGACGAAAATTAGGCATAATAAATGTTGATTTCGAGGTTTTTTGACCAAAATTAGGCTTTAAAAATGTTGATTTTGAGGTTTTTGGACGAAAATTAGGCTTTAAAAATGTTGATTTCGAGGTTTTTGGACGAAAATTAGGCATCATAAATGTTGATTTCGAGGTTTTTTTTGACAAAAATTAGGCTTTAAAAATGTTGATTTTGAGGTTTTTGGACGAAAATTAGGCTTTAAAAATGTTGATTTCGAGGTTTTTGGACGAAAATTAGGCATCATAAATGTTGATTTCGAGGGTTTTTTGACCAAAATTAGGCTTTAAAAATGTTGATTTCGAGGTTTTTGGACGAAAATTAGGCATCATAAATGTTGATTTCGAGGTTTTTTGACCGAAATTAGGCTTTAAAAATGTTGATTTCGAGGTTTTTTTGACCAAAATTAGGCTTTAAAAAAAAACGAAAAATTGAAGAAAAATTGTCAATTTAAAGTTGATTTTGAGGTTTTTTGACGAAAATTAGGCAATTACAAATGTTGATTTTGAGGGGTTTTTTGTTTTCGTTTTTTGACAAAAATTTAACTTTTAAAATGTTGATTTTGAGGTTTTTGGACGAAAATTAGGCATCATAAATGTTGATTTCGAGGGTTTTTTGACCAAAATTAGGCTTTAAAAATGTTGATTTCGAGGTTTTTGGACGAAAATTAGGCATCATAAATGTTGATTTCGAGGTTTTTTGACCGAAATTAGGCTTTAAAAATGTTGATTTCGAGGTTTTTTTGACCAAAATTAGGCTTTAAAAATGTTGATTTTGAGGTTTTTGGACGAAAATTAGGCTTTAAAAATGTTGATTTCGAGGTTTTTGGACGAAAATTAGGCATCATAAATGTTGATTTCGAGGGTTTTTTGACCAAAATTAGGCTTTAAAAATGTTGATTTCGAGGTTTTTGGACGAAAATTAGGCATCATAAATGTTGATTTCGAGGTTTTTTGACCGAAATTAGGCTTTAAAAATGTTGATTTCGAGGTTTTTTGACCAAAATTAGGCTTTAAAAAAAACGAAAAATTGAAGAAAAATTGTCAATTTAAAGTTGATTTTGAGGTTTTTTGACGAAAATTAGGCAATTACAAATGTTGATTTTGAGGGGTTTTTTGTTTTCGTTTTTTGACAAAAATTTAACTTTTAAAATGTTGATTTTGAGGTTTTTGGACGAAAATTAGGCATCATAAATGTTGATTTCGAGGTTTTTTGACAAAAATTAGGCTTTAAAAATGTTGATTTTGAGGTTTTTGGACGAAAATTAGGCTTTAAAAATGTTGATTTCGAGGTTTTTGGACGAAAATTAGGCATCATAAATGTTGATTTCGAGGTTTTTTGACCAAAATTAGGCTTTAAAAATGTTGATTTCGAGGTTTTTGGACGAAAATTAGGCATCATAAATGTTGATTTCGAGGTTTTTTGACCAAAATTAGGCTTTAAAAATGTTGATTTCGAGGTTTTTGGACGAAAAAATTGCACTTAAAACGTTCATTTTGAGATTTTTTGACAAAAATTATTTGGAGATTTTGACGAAAAATTGTCAATTTAAAGTTGATTTTGAGGTTTTTGGACGAAAATTAGGCTTCATAAAACGGTTGATTTCAAGGTTTTTTGACCAAAATTAGGCTTTAAAAATGTTGATTTTGAGGTTTTTGACGAATTTTTGGGAATATTTGCACACAAAAAAAATCTTGAGCTTTCCCACACCCCCCTGGGGACAGCTTACGCCCCCCAGTTTGGGAGCCACTGAGCAAAAATAACGCAAAAGTTCTGTCCACGGGGGCCAGTACGCCCCAGGATAGATATGGCCGGCCTAGGATGGCCTCCTTAGAAGAAAAAGTCAACTAAAAAGGTGAAAATCTGTGGTTTTCTAGGAAAATCTCCATTTCATTTGGAGACCGCCAGCTTGATAGCTCCCGTGTATGTTAATCAAATGGGCAAATTCGCTTTAGTTGCTTTGAACTTTAAACCAAAGGATAATTTTGCACAATCCATAATACGGTTTTGCCTTCTGGGCGCACATTCGAATGCCGGCAGTACCGGTTTTCTTTTTTTCTCGACCTATCGAGACTTTATCGAACTAATTATCAATACGAGTTCATATAATTATTAATTTTACGCTTCATTCTTAATTAGTTTTTCTCTATCTTGAATTCTTTAAAATGCCGCTCTAGTTGACCTCTGGAAAAGTGTAATCGAAGGGAGGGAAATGTCGGGGGGTTCTTCCAATCGCGCCCTCAGCCATAACGACGGTGAAGTAAGGCTCATTGTTTATACAAACCGGGGTTAAATATGTAGAGCGATTTTCTTCCTTTTGCCATACGCTTTCTTCTTCCGATACCATCAGTACAATTCGTTTCTTTACATAATCAACCATTTTTCGCGGACGACTCACAAGGGGAGGTCACGGTGGGTCGCCGATCAGGACAAATTTTTTTTTTGGTGATTCTACATCAAAAGTTGACACCTTGAAGTCAAAATACGAATTTGTCAAAATCGACAAACAGGCTATTGATTTTTATGTAAAATTGCACGAGGAATCCGATGGCATCAATTAAAAAATTATAGGGCCAATATTTTTCGAGTTATCGCTAAAAAACCGCTTTTGGAACTAAGTAAACTACCCCAGGAAAATTTTTTTCGTCAAAAACAACATTGTATTTGTACTCAGCATCCCAAAAAACGTATAGGTATTAAATTTTATCAAGATTAAAAAATAAAATTTTTTTCCCTTAGTGATTCCTCGATAAAATTGAATATCTATAGGTTTATTGGGGTGCTGAGTACGAATATAATGTTGTTTTTGACGAAAAAACTTTTTCTGGGGTAGTTTACTTAGTTCCAAAAGCGGTTTTTTAGCGATAACTCAAAAAATAATGGCCCTATAATTTTTTAATTGATGCCATCGGATTCCTCGTGCAATTTTACATAGAAATCGATAGCTTGTTTGTCGATTTTGAGCAATTCGTATTTTGACTTCAAGAGGGTGCCACGCCCCCTGGGGCCCATTGGAAGAAACACTCGTGTCAACTTTTGATGTAGAATCACCAAAAAAATTTTGGCCTGGCGACCCACCCCTTGTCAGTTTGTCGAAAAAATCGTTGAAAATGCGTAAAATTACTCACAATAAGCAGTTTTAGTTTTTTTTTTTTTTCTTTTCTTAAGGGGGATCCGACATCAAAATTCTACCAAGTGTGCGAGGGAGAGGGAAGATGCCCAAAAGTAGTTTCCTCGTTTTGGGCACTAAAAATGGTCGGAAATTTTTTTTGAAAAGCGCGATCTCATTCTTTTGGAAAACTACGTACTGTTTAGCGGGCAGTTTTTCCGGAAAAATTTTCCTCGGGAAAATAGAAAATCCATTTTTCCACCAAAACAGATATTTTGAAAAAACAGGTAGTCATCTTGTAGGTTTTGACGAGCTGATTTCAAATATGCTAATATTAAGAAGATCGGATGAATAGATTCGTCGGTACGAGATTTTTAAGGATTAGATGGTGCGGGGAAGGGGAGTTAAATTTTGGGGAAGTAAAGATGACACATCACTCTTACTCCTTCAAGGTCATCGAACTTTTCAAACGGCTTAATTTTTTTCTCTCTATTGTGAGATTTGTTAGGTAGATTTTATTTTTCCATTTCATAATATTGTATTTAGTCAAAACCACAAAAGACTCATGATTTTTTTTCCAATATTCCCCAAAAATTTAGTTTTTCTTTTCTTTCTGAACATATTTTAAGGCTGTTTTTCTCCTAAAACCTTAAAATCGACATTTTAAAAGCCAAATTATCGTCCAAAAACCTCAAAATCAACATTTGTAAAGCCCAATTTTCGTCCAAAAACCTCAAAATCAAAGTTTAAAGAGCCTTTTTTCGTACAAAATCTCAAAATCAACAATTGTAAATTCGCGTTCGTAGATTTCAGAAAATTTTATAAAAACAAAACTAAAGATTATTAAGTTTGCTACAAATTTGATCTACTAAGATTTTTTGTAGGAACAAACGTTTCTGATCTACGAGGCGACAAAAACGCTGGATTTTCGATTTTTACCGATGAAAAAGTCAGATTTTAGAAAAGTCAGTCTGCAAAGGATAAAAATTTAAAATTACAGAAAAATAACATTGTAGAAAATAAAGCAGGCAAATGGTTTCTTGAAGTAAAAACGGGTTTGAAGAATCCTGACCTTGACAAAGGGAAAATTTATCTTTTCTCCCCGCCCCCTCATTGAACTCCCCGGAACCCCGCAGCATCTAAGCCTTAAAAATCTCGTACCGACGAATCTATCCATCCGATCGTCTTAATATTAGCATATTTGGAATCAGCTCGTCAAAACCTACAAGATGACTACCTGTTTTTTCAAAAATAAAGTTTTGGTGGAAAATTGCATTTCCTATTTTTCCGAGGAAAAATTTTCCGGGAAAACCGCTTTCTAAACAGTGCGTAGTTTTCCGAAAGAATGAGAACGCTTTTTTCAAAAAAAATTTCCGACCATTTTTAGTGCTCAAAACGAGGAAACTAATTTTGGGGGTGATAGTGCTGCGATCTCTTGAATGAGAAACAAACAATTCTGATGGGAGAATCCCCCTTAAGTAAGCCATCGATTCACGCTGTAATAATGCCAATCATGAGGAAGAAATTACTTCCTGAGTAGGTACGCCCGAAGAAAAATAATGAGTATTAAAGTAGAGCTAAATCAACAACCTCGAGATTAAATGAAAAGAAAGAAAAATTCTCCAAGATTAGCGAGAGGTCATCCATGGTATGCTTCTAATGCTTCTCAACAAGGACGTAGTCAAGCAGAAAATTATTTCAAACTGGAAAAGAAGGTCCGCCATGAAAACTGCATCAAGGAAATTCGACCATCTCGAATTCGGCAACTTTTGTCTACTTTCACACATAACGGTTAACTATCACCTTTTATCGTCTAATTATACGAGGTGGAAGGAAAAAAAAAACCATCGAAATTCTGTTTGAACTAAAACACATCGGTTTCAGTATACATTATTATGTATAATTACGGGATCCCGTATAAACACAGCTTTTCGGACTAATCTGTAATTTATGCGTCACTTTTACAACATAATCTAATGCCATTGTTCGCCACATTCCACCACCTCCCAGTTCCTTCACCTCCCCTCACCACCCTCACCTCCCACCACCCACAAAATCGAACGCAATACTGGAGACAGTGAAAACAGTTTATCCATGAACAAAAAATTCCCAATAGCTCGAATTTAAAACTAACCTTTCAAGCCAAAGTGTATAATTTTTCGATTCGAAAATGGGGAAAAAGTTATAATCGTTCTCTGCACGACCTCTGTTAAAAGCAGTACATAAAGTTTCCAGTAACAATGATGGTTATGTTTAACTATAATTTTCCAAAGATGGCCATTATATTTCATTACCGCTCGAAAAAATGTCGAATAGACACCACCTGAGGCATTTTCAAAATGGACAAGAAATTGCTCGATAGCAACATAATCACTCATTTTTTATATCTTATTGCATAATTATTTTGATCGAAAGGAACAAAAGACGAATAAATGATTACACCTACTGAATAGCTTTATTTTTTACCCACGAAGTCACGTCTAGGAAAAAACGCCTTTGATTGCGAAACATTTCCGATAACAAAACCAATGCCATGGATGCTACATCAAAAGTGAACTTCAATCCTTAATTAACGAAAAAAGCAAAGAAAGGAACTAAAGGTCGAATGTGGAAAACGCCTTTGTGTAAGATAAAAGTCCACATTTAATATATTTTCTAAGTTCAAGAGAGAAACTGGTTTAAAAGGTCTAAGGAAGTTTGCATCAGACTAATGGTTGGGAGAAATAATCGGACATTTCAACGGGGCAAAAAGTCCCCTCCTACTTTTATGTTCTTTGCGTTTCTTCCAATGAAGTCAAAATAAGAATTATTCAAAATCGACAAACAGGCTATTGATTTCAATGGAAAATTGCACGAGGAATCCGATGGCATCAATTAAAAAATTCTAGGACCAATATTTTTCGAGTTATCGCTAAAAAACCGCTTTTGGAACTAAGTAAACTACCCCAGGAAAATTTTTTTCGTCAAAAACAACATTGTATTCGTACTCAGCACCTCAAAAAACGTGTAGATATTAAATTTTATCAAAATTAAAAAATAAAATTTTTTTAATGAGTGATTCCTTGATAAGATATAATATCTTAAGGTTTTTTGGGATGCTGAGTACTAATATCATGTTGCTTTTGTCGAGAAAACTTTTCCTGGGGTAGTTTACTTAGTTCCAAAAGCGTTTTTTAGCGATAACTCGAAAAATAATGGTCCTAGAATTTTTTAATTGATGCCATCGGATTCCTCGTGCAATTTTACATAGAAATCGATAGCTTGTTTGTCGATTTTGAGCAATTCGTATTTTGACTTCAAGAGGGTGCCACGCCCCACTGGGGCCCATTGGAAGAAACGCGACAACTATTTTTAGATGTAGAATCACTTAAAGTGACCCCCCCCCCTTGTTAGCTATATCCCTTTTTTAATTAATTAATTAATTAATTTTAATTAATTTCTAATTTTACCGACATGAAATCAAGTGGGCGTTGAGCTTATTGTTGAGGAGGTTGAAACTCTTGAACCTTAATGAGAATAAACCGATTTTGTAGTGACTCCTACAAGGATTAGCAGCCAATTTTCGAGTTCAGGGAATCGAGGCAATTAGCGAGTAATGATTTGGGGAAAAAATCTATCAAATTATCTAAAAATATCATCAAATAGAAGTGTTTTTGACATAGAGGCGAAGATTTTTCGAGGAAAACAAGAAACCATGGTAACATCCTTGAAATCCTCATTTCGTTGCTGTTTTGATTTTTTAAAAGGCACAACGTCCACCTAGACTCTTGCATGGTTTTCATCGAATTCCCCTCGAGGGCGGTTATCTCATACATCAAGTATATCCGATATCCTTCACCCGAAAATAATAATTGCCCTCATAATTTCACGGATCACGTTGAATTATGTATTTATAAAAAAGAAAACACAATATTATAAAGAATTACGCAACAGTGAAAAGAAATGCGAAAAAAGGGAAATTATGACGTCAATCCTCGTGTTTTTCTATCGAGTTGAAGGGCGATTCGTGCCAATGTTTTTGAAGGCTGATACCTTTTTTTATAGAACAGAATCCGTGCAGAAGCTGTCACACTTTTTCCATTTTCTGACTTTACCAAGAAGTGGGCAACAGGGAAGATGCCCAACAGTTTTCGACATTTTGGGCACTAAAAATGGTCAGAATTTTTTATTTCAAAAACGCATTCTCTTTCTTTTGGAAAACCAGAGGCTCCTTAGGGAGCACTTTTTTCGAAAAAAATTTTCCCGGAAAAATGCAATATCTAATTTTTTATGAAAACTTTAATTTTGAAAAAACACGTAGTCATCTTAGAGGTTTTTACGAGCTGATTTCAAATATGCTAATATTAAGAAGATCGGATGAATAGATTCGTCGGTACGATGTTTTTAAGGTTGTGAAAAACAGACTTTGCGACCGTTTTCAGTTCCCAAAACGTGGAAACTTGGAAAGCTCTCTTTTTCAACAAAATACCTACGAAATCCAATAAAAACTTTGAACCTGCATAGGTTAGAAACTGCTCAATCAATCAAGCCAGAAAGTCGAATAGAAATTCTTGAGTCAAATTTTCCTTAATCATCTTGTTGGTCGGTGGTGGAGCCAAAATATCCTCCATTTTACCCACCATTGTTTCACTCGTTCGACAATAGGTCGCAATAGCTCGTTATTAATCGTTGATTAATTCTCGAACTCGAACGGAAATAGAAAGTTACGAAAAAGAAAAAAAAATGTGGAGCTTGCGAACCCGTAGGCGGTTAGATTGTCTCTAATTCATTTCCTTAGAATAGTTTCCTGATTGATTTGTTCCCGGAGGTTGACGTTTTCTTCATTAACGATCCCTCGCCTGGGACATTTTCTGTAATTGGACGTGATGGAGCGGCTCGAGGGAATCGCGAGCTATCAAGCCTTCTAATAATAATCATCATGTTGGGGGCGAGTGTAATTTGAAACGACTTTCATGTTTCTTTTCTTTTAGTTGACTTCGTAAAAATCAAAAATTTTTTCATCTTCTTTCATTGGTAGCAACACCACAGCAGAACTACTGATTTTGCTGTCACGAACATCAAAAGGAGCACAGTTGACGTCAAATTGAATAGAATACTTGACCTAACCCATATAAGACGACAAGTGGGATTCGGATACAATTTTCGTGGCAATTCGTGCTCTTCTTATTTGATTAACCTACAACCCTTGAAATGGTCATCAGGGACTATTGGAATATGAACCGGGGGTGGTTTCCAAGGTCGCTCGAGTTGTGACATAATTAGCCAAGTTATCCGTGTATTATAATTTGAGCCCGGAGGTAGCATGTGCCGAGGCAAAATGGACTTTCACCTCTAAGGGCCGCAACCACCTTCACTATTGTCTTCGCTCTACACTCGCCTTCTGCTCTATCAGCGGACTCCCTCTCAAAATTCGTTATTTAAGAGTTTTATCGTAAAAAGAAAATTTTCTTTCAACTCGCCTCTCATGATTTTTATGCTTAATCATTATCAGAGTATTATTTACCGAAGTCACGACTCGGAATTTTTTAACGTGTTCACATTTTATACAGAAAAGGGAGAAACTTCCTTGTTTTTTTCGGATCCGGATTTTATGGTTTTGCACTTTTTTTTCGTAGTTTTTAAGGGAAAAATCGTTATGTCTCCGGAAGAGTAAAAGTGTCCTGAACTGGTGTAAGTCCAATAAAGTTCCTATTTCACCAACTTAGTTTACTCTGCAATAAATAACCACTTACTTATAATAAAAGAAAAAGAGAAAATACGGCGGAGAAAGTTTAATGAAAATCAGCGGCGGAAGTAAATGAAGTCTGACCGCTCTCTTTGGGTCAAAACCGCGTACCCAGGTTGTTTATTTAAGAGGCATTTTACATCAAAAATGCTTCTCATTCAAGAGATCGCACATATGAGGCGCTCCGAATACGAAGGGCTAACTCAACAAATAGTCATTTCGAGAAAAATGCGTTTTAATGATTTTTATTGTTGACTTGGTTGGGGACAATACCGATGTCCCGTTTAAGGGTGTCAACTTACTAGTGTCCCCCCAGGTTAACTCGAAAACGGTTGACGATAGAGAAAAAAGTTAAATG